>OZ023316.1:8397318-8479366 GCA_964007375.1 Ophion obscuratus | reverse complement strand
GAGAGAGAGAGAGAGAGAGAGAGAGAGAGAGAGAGAGAGAGATGAGAGAGAGAGAGAGGAGAGAGAGAGAGAGAGAGGAGAGAGAGAGAGAGAGAGAGAGAGAGAGAAGAGAGAGACGAGAGAGAGAGAGAGAGAGAGAGAGAGAGAGAGAGAGAGAGAGAGAGAGTGACAGAGAGAGAGAGAGAGTAAGAGAGAGAGAGAGAGAGAGAGAGAGAGAGTAAGAGAGAGAGAGAGAGAGAGATTCCGGGCTATCGATATGCATGTGATGAAGCAAGAGACGTGTTTGGGAGTTCGCATTTGGGAGTGGCGAATTCGTACCAAGAGGGTTCGATGAGCGGCATGAAGGATGCGATGAGAGAAGGCGAAAGGGTAAGAGAGAAACAGCGGGCGAGTAAGGAGGAGAGAACCGAGCACAGTTACAACGAAGATCGCTGAGCCGCGTGGGACGAGAGTGCTGTTCACTGTCGCCTCCCTCCCCACAGCCTACACGTGTGTGTATCCTAAGTAAGAGAGAGAGTGAGGTAGAGAGGTAGCGCGGGTACGGTGTACCGTGTTGCGCTGTTGATATGTACAGGACGTCTGCCCTAACTCACTCCCATTCTACTAGTTCTTGTCTCCCAGCGAATATTCCAATTGTCTTAAGGGCGTATTAAATATCTTTCGACGTTCCAGACCACGTGAAATCCGACAGTTCGCCTGGAATGGTCGATGCAACGTGAAGCCAGTGAAAGTGCCATCGCTCTTTGCCGTTACTGCTGCAGGAAATGCCACCGGTATTCAGCTATTGCACAAGGCACTTCAGGCAGTCTCGTTAAATGATAAGGCATCTATGGATTACCGCGCACTTATAAACGTATGACATAAAATGTGATTCCAAATAAATGACAAAAATGTTCTTTTGAAAACTCTTCATTTTTTAAATAAAGCTGTTCAGGAATTACTGTCCATTCGTAATTCCCGAATTGTTCATAATTTTCTGCGGGAATTAGACGAGCGAGTCACGCCGGGATCCTCTCGTGGCTGTCGTCGATGGCGCCACTTTTCGGGGCATTCCCTCTCATCGATCGCGTGATCGCGCGGATTTTCTCTCACTCACTCTCATTCTTTCCTCATCGATCATACATACCACACGCGTCGTCTCACGGGTTGATCAGTATACGGGAAAATCCTCATCGTATATTTCGGGGCCATAGTTACTCTTGAACCACGGTACTCTGGACTCATTTACAAACGCGTACTTCGGGCGATATTACTTCGTTACGGGCAGATCGTCGAGATCTCGTCCGATCCGATCCTTTTCCCGCATGTCGGGACGCGTCTCACGGCAGTGGCCATTGTCCGCCCTCGTTCGGGAAAGTTCTCATCCAGTTTTTTAAAACGGGCTTTCCTCATCGTTTACCGCACTAAGTTTCTCCACTTATACTGTATCATTGTATTATATATTGATAATATACTTTTAGATTATTTTTTCAAACATCCAGAATTTAGTGCCTTTTCTCTTTCCACCTACACCAGATCTTCCTGGTCTGTCTCAAACGAAAGCTCTGACATTCATTTCAGTGGGGCTCCATGACTTTAGTTTTTCCATGAATATTTATAGTGTGCTATAACAAAAAATTGTACGATTAAACGAACTTACCTGTAAGTGAAGTTCTATCGTAATTGTATGGAGCGCCTCTTCCGAAGAGATCAACATGGTAGTACCCTCCCCCTCTCATGCCGATGTCGCCACAAGTTTATAGTAAAAGTGAAGGTTTTTCTACCCACCACAGTGTGCGCAATTCAATTATTTACAGTGCTGCCGTAACTCTTTTTGGGACTAACATTGCTTAGTTGCGGGTTTTGGGTGGGTGTATGATCCCTTCGGACGAGGCGCTCCATACAATTACGATACAACTTCACTTACAGGTAAGTTCGTTTAATCGTACAATTGTATTTTGCACCTCTTCCTCGAGATCAACATGTTAGATGTTGAAAGTTAGTTACGGCAGGTGAACGTTTTTTGACAGAGTTCTTTACTTTAACTAAATAATTAATAGAGGCTATAGAGTAACAACAATACATAAGATTGTTTACTCTAAAATCGCTCTTGCGAAAACGTCGTTAGATTCAGTTACATCTAAATTGTAAAATTTGGCAAACGTCTTTGAGTTTTTCGTCCATCCCGCGGTCTTTTTAATAGTATCTATGCTTATGCCTTTCTTGCACACCGCCGCCGTAGCCGCGTGACGAGTGCTGTAGGCTGAAAAAGTCTCGGTATCAACCCCGCTCTTCTCTAACACGGATTTCGTCCAACGCCTCAAGGTCTGAGTTCCAACCGTCTTATACGGCTTTCTGAACGCGATAATTAGAGCCGTTGCGGTCTCTCTTACTTTTTCCGAGTTATTTAAATACGCTTGCAACTGGGCCGCTGCACATTTGTTCTCGATTTCCGGGTGAAAAGGCAAAATTCATTTCGGCTGCTTTCTGTTTTTGCCCGAAGTTTTTATGGTCCGAGTATCTTTATCTCGAACACGTTCTCTTTTCTATTTATATTGCGGATGTCAATGAGCGATAGAGTTTGAGGTCTGTAACGAATTATTAGGGCAAACAATGTTATTAACTTCAACGACAATTTTTCTAGCGATAACTCATTATTTGACGGCCAGCACGAAAAAAGATCGAGAACGATCTTGGAAGCCCAGGTAGACTCGTACTTCGGTGTAGGAGGCCGTTGTTTCGCGGTTCCCGTACAAAACTGCTTTACTCTTTCATCCGGCCCGACCTGCAGTCCCAACAGTAAAACTGTCGCTACCCAAAAGCTGTTGATTGTCCCATACGATGCTCCGTTATCGAATTCGCTGGCCAGAGAACCCAATAGGTCGGAAATCCCCGCGGTGAGACTGTTGATCTTTTTTTCACTTCACAAAATTTCCACCAGCGCTTGACGCCGGTTTTGTATTGTCGCAACGATGATGAGGTTGTTGAGGAAACTGCGACGTCCCATGCCTCTTTCGGCATTCCTCTTTTCGCAAACGCTTGCTCGATATAACTCCGGCCACCGAGGTAAGTCTTCGCCACAGCGGGTGAGGTTCCCTGTTCGTAGAACGTACAAGATTAATATTTGGCTAAAAAAATCGGTTCTTCTTCGAACATAGACATGCATAACGAGAACAAGACTTGGGAAGGCTACTGACAAGGAACATCCCTCAGGTGTCCGCTTCCGATTTTGTTGAAACTCATATATGTGATAGAGCATCGAAAACTTTGAGACATGTATTTTTTTTATCGGCGGAAAAATGGATTTAAGGGGGGAAACCGCCCCTCAAAGAAAGGCGTGTCGAGGGGTGGTTTTGCAGTTTCACCCAGAAGCAATCCACCGATCTGAATGAAACAAAAACGAAAATTCTTCTAATGAAAAGCGATGAAAAATCCACTATGAAAATGTTAAGAAAAAATTAAATTGGGGGTAAACCACCCCTCAATTTGTCTTTTTTTCGACCCAAACTTAAGAGGGTTGTATGTAAATTAATAAAACAGGTATCATTTTAAAGGGCAAGTAAAATTAAAGTTAACGGAATTTCCGTTTTGGCAGCATAGCAAATTTAAGGGGGTAAACCACCCCTAACATAAATTTATTTATCATGGTCGTTTTTTCTGTATTTAAAGTATATCCGCTGATTTTACATATTTCTATAAGCTACAATTTAGTGTTTTATCATGTTTCAAAATTATTACATTCGTCTTAAAGGGTAACTACCCCTCTGAAGAGAAACATCATTGAAGTATCCGCTTTAGATTTCGTTGAAACTCATATATGTGGTAAAGTATTGCAAACTATTAAACGTGTTTTTTTTGTATCGGCAGAAAAACGGTGTTAGGGGATGAAACCACCCCTCAAAATTTCTCTCTCAAGCAGTCCACCGATATTAATAAAACAAAATCGAAAATTCCTCTAATATTAAGCGATGAAAAATCCACTACAAGAGTGTTGATTAGAAATATCATTAAGGAGAAAACCACCCCTCCATTGGCCGTTTTTACCCCACTCATAAAAGGGTTGTATGAAAATTAATAAAACAGGTATCATTTTGAAGGGGAATCAAAATTCGAGTTGACGCGTTGTTGCGTTTCAGCGCGACAGCAAATTTAAGGGGGTAAACCAGCCCTAACATAAATTCCTTCATTTCCATTCATTTAAAAAACCAGAAGATTTTGAAAATCCTGTTACCTTTGGTTTTGGTGAATCGAACACACATTGTGAAATACCCGGTTGCAATAATTTGGCCATTATCAGATGTGCATGGTGCAAAAATTCGTTGTGTTTAAAACATTTTTTTGACGATTATCATTATTGCAGGAATTATGTGCCATGATTGTTGATGATTGATAGTTGATAGACTAGAAAAACAAAGTATATATCACAAAAAAATGATTTGACGGCATATGACTGCGATACTTCTCACAAGTACTATTAATTAAATCAGCTGATATGATTCCCAAATGAAATACGTCAAAATATATTAAAAACATGTTCGTTAACCGACTGTAAAGCCCTCAGTTTCATTAATATGTTTATTTGAATAAACGGTAAAATAATAAAAATATACATTATCCCGTTAAACTACGTCGCTGGCTAAATTATCGCTTGATCCAGGCACATCATCGTTCCAAAATATACCAACTTATTCTGGAAATTATTATAATTAATGATATAGTAGAAGTGTATGTTTATTCCTGTGGAGATGCTTAATGGACGTGCATATTAAAATCGGAAGCGTTTTGACACGAAAATATGAGTCTTATGAGTAAGGGGTAGCCCCACGTCCTCACTCCCAAAGTACCGCTTCTAAAGCTCAAAATGAATGTGCCTGCACACACAAACATAAAATTGATATTACCGATGAAATGAAAACAGTTTTAACGAAATTCGTGAAACCTTTTGCGAAACTTCAAACGAAAAGCAATTAGAGGGGGTAGTGTACCCTTAAAATGTAAAAATTTAAAAACGTAATAATTTAAAAACGCGAGAGAATATTTTGAATCCGCGGATACATGTTAAACACAGAAAACACGACGGTGATGAACAAATTTATGTTAGGGGTGATTTACCCCCTTAAATTTGCTGTCCCGCTGAAGCGCAACAACGCGTCAACTTGAATTTTGATTCCCCTTCAAAATGATATCTGTTTTGTTATTTTTCATACAACCCTCTCAAGCGTGGGGTGAAAAACAGCAAATGGAGGGGTAATTTACCCCTTAATTATATTTCTAATCAACGCTCTTGTAGTGGATTTTTCATCGCTTAATATTAGAGGAATTTTCGATTTTGTTTCATTCAGATCGGTGGACTGCTTGTGGCAGAAACTTTGAGGGGTGGTTTCATCCCCTAACACCGTTTTTCTGCCGATACAAAAAAAAACATGTTTAATAGTTTGCAATGCTTTACCATATATATGAGTTTCAACCAAATCGAAAGCGGATACTTCAATGGTGTTTCTCGTCAGAGGGGTAGTTACGGAGGGGTAAGACAAATGTAATAATTTTGAAATATGATAAAACATTAAATTGTAGAAATATTTAAAATCAGCGGATATACTTTAAACACAGAAAAAACGACCATGATAAATATATTTATGTTAGGGGTGGTTTACCCCCTTAAATTTGCTATGCCGCCAAAATTCAAAAACCTGTCAACTTCAATTTTAATTGCCCTTCAAAATGATACCTGTTTTATTAATTTGCATACAACCCTCTTAAGTGTGGGGTGAAAAAAAGACAAATTGAGAGGTAGTTTACCCCCTAATTAAATTTTTTCTTAACATTTTCATAGTGGATTTTTCATCGCTTTTCATTAGAAGAATTTTCGTTTTTGTTTCATTCAGATTGGTGGATTTCTTCTGGGTGAAAATGCAAAATCACTCCTCGACAGTCCTTTCTTTGAGGGGCGGTTTCCACCCTTAAATCCGTTTTTCCGCCGATAAAAAAAATACGTGTCTCAAAGTTTTTGATACTCTATCACATATATGGGTTTCAACAAATTCGGAGGCGGACACCTGAGGGATGTTCCTTGTGAGGGACAACTATAATACCTCTGGCCTTTTCTAGCTGTACTTTTTAAAATACTTTTAGTATAATCGAGAAGGGAGAGGATGGGAACGTGATTGTAAAAGTGCTGTTTCCAATCAATTGTAAACGCGTCCACTGCGATTGACCCGGAATCTTTTTTCCACGATACGTAATTCCTGCACTTCGTATTCGCTCTACTCATGAACAAATCAATCTCGGGAGCTCGAAAACTTCGTGTAATCTCATTTAAGACAGAATTTGATAAGGCGAATTCCGTTTCGACCTTCTCGACTCAGCGTCCGCTACGGAGTTCTCTTCGCAGCAAATATACGATGCCAAAAGCCAAAGATTTCGCTGTTCGCGCCGTGTCCATATGTCTTTCGCGAGCGTACTCAACTTTCGCTTTTGAACACCGCCCATGCGGTTAATATAGGCGATCGCTGTGGTATTATCAATACGGAGTAAGATATCGTAGTCCTTCAATTGAGACGCGAAACACTTAACGGGTTATACGCAGTTAGAAATTTCAAAAAATGGTTTTTTGTTGAATTTTCGGAATGTACAAATATGTGAGTATATTCCCTGAAAAATTCAAATCGATCCAGCGAATATTCTCGGAAATACACACATAGTTGTAAGGACGCTCGGAGCGCTACAGAGTCCGATATATTCTTCAGGTATTGATGGAAGGAATAAGATTTCCGATAGTTATTTCTATTTTTTTTCATCGATTTAACGAAAAAAAATTGTTCGAAAATCGAAATTGTTTCTTTCCGGAGCCACCATTGTGTCAAAAATTAAAATTTCGACTATTCCTTCGATCAATACCTGGATTCATCTATCCCTTAAAAGAATCATTTTTTTTTTTTTTTTTTTTCATTTTAGATATTCCAACCCGGAGATACTTTGCTTACCGCCAGACACTTTTTTCGGGGATCTCCCGGAGACTTCCTACAGGAGCAATGTTAATGAATATTTTTGAAAATAAAAAATGCCAATTTAAAGCTAAAAGATGCCACTACACTGCCTAATACATTTCGTTTTGCCCAAATGAAATCCTTTTCCAGCAAAAAATCGTGAAAAACGACTTTTTTGGCCTTGCAACTGCGTATAACGCCTTAATCCCGAAAATGGCCGAGAGAAGTTCGAGATAGTTGATATGGTTTTCGCATTCTTTCGTACTCCAAAACCCATGGGTCTTTTCGCCATTACAACAAATGCCCCAGCCAGCCAGCGACGCAACGAAAAAAATCTCCATCTCGAATTCCGAAGTCTTAATTGGGTTCGTTATTGTCATAATGTGAGATTTCCACCAGAGTAGGTCTTCTCGGACGTTTTCCGATAGCCTCATAATTGCTTCGAAATTATCCCCGTTTTCTCGAAGAGCAAACATCTTTTCTCGTTCCAGGTCTTTCATATACGCCCAGTCATATTTGGAGGCTTTGCAACAATCGCTAAGGCTACCAACGAAAGATGGGAATTCGCGTATCTAATACAAGTGACCCAAGCGACATTTTTTGATCGTATCGAGCATTTTGTTTCTCATCTTATCGGGAAACTCGATTAACATACTCTCTGTATCTAGTATAAATCCCAAGAATTTACCACGTCTCGATGCTTAGTTCGACCTCTTTCAATGTTGATTATAAATCCCAGCTCGCGTAGTAACGCACTCGTTACGTCGACGTTGGTTTTGCACTCCTCGATTGTACTACCAATCAGTAAGAGATCGTTCAAATACATAACGGACATATACCCATGTTCTATCAAAAAGGCGATTACGGGCTTCACAATTTTTGTGAACACGTATGGCGCTATATTGAGTCCGAACGGCAGGCACGAGAATTCAAAATACTCGCCGCAGAACAGAAATCGAAGGTATTTCTTGTACGATTCAGCAATCGGAACTACGTAATACGCGTCTTTTAAGTCGAGCGTAGCCATGAAAAACCCCTCAGATACTAAGTCGCGAGCTGTTCGCAAATCATCCAATTTACAATGCTCGGCATCAATAAATTCGTTCAGTCTTTAAGTTGAGAATAAGGCGACTCAGACCATCTGGTTTTGGAGTAGAAAAAATTGGCGATATAAACTCCCCTTCGGTTCGCTCGCATCTGGACACAGCCCCTTTATCAACCAATTCATCGACTTGTTATGAGATATGAGATTTTTCAAAATGTGACCAATGCGGCTCCTGAGGAACCGAATTTTGAACTACCGGTGTTTCGAACAGGATTTTCACCCCTTGGGTCCAGCCCAAGACTCTATCGTCGGTAGTTATTTTTCTCCAAGAATCGTAAAAATGCTTCAGACGGCCCGCCAACGCACTTACTGCGATTACTGGCGTTTCTTTCGCGTGTACTCGTCATTCTTCGGCTCGGGTTTTCGATGACTCGCTGAACTCCTCGATGAGTACGGCTTCCTCTGCCCGCCCCACGATGATTTCGCCACTTCCTCTGCACGCCCCCACGGGACTACCCCTGTATAATACCGTTTCCAGTGTTCCCTTCCGATTTCGTTCATTTCTCGTTATGTTATTCTTCATCGAGATCTAAAAAGAATTTTTTTTTATAGACGGAAAAACATTTTCAAGGGGTGAAACTCACCCTCAAAGTAGGGTACTCTCCGAGTGACTTTTGCAGTTTCGCATAGTTCCAACCAATATATTCGAATGAAACCAATTCGCGAATAATGCTTATAGTGAATAATGCAAAATGCGCCTTTTCCAGTTTCGTGGGGGTAAATAGGAGTAAATTTACAGGGGTTGAAAGTAAAAAAATTCGTATAACTCGAACACTTTTTTTCATCCCGATGAAACCAATTGCATTCGAGAGAGCCAAAAAAGTAAATGACATAGGATTCTACGTTAAAAAAAAACCTTTTGGGGGTGATGACCCCTGTTGTCACATGCGGAAGGGATGAGAGCATAATATTTTCGTTTCCCTCTTTGTTGCCTACGCCTAGCGCAATAGAACGGGATGTGGGTAAAAAGGGTAGTGCGTGGGAAAGAGTAGAATTAAGGAATTGACACGATACTTCGGTATTGAGGGATAATTCGACAGACTTGGTGTACGATTGACTCTATATTATTTATTATAAGATTACTAAGTGGGTTAAAGCGATCAGGGCCTACGATGAATAATACAAAAAGAAAATGGTATGGCCAGCTTACATTCGTTCTGTTTGACGCTCGGTCGCTCGCTCGCTCGCTCGCGTGGATGTTTGTTGTCGCTCGCGTTACAAGGGCCTTCGCTCTTGGCCTGGTGCGCTCGCTGGTACAATTGCTGGTAAGACGCTCGCAGAATTTTCGTCAGCGTGTTTACTACGACGGCACTACGCGTAGATAGAAATATGAACGGCGCGCAAGGTTGATGACTTGAGATTGATATTCACGGACCAATGATAGAAATTATACAAGAGTAAAATAAAATTTTGTGACTCGATAAATGAAGACTGTTCGTAGGAAAGTTAATAGGAGATATTCGTAGGCTTCTGAATTACGACTTGATACAAGGAGTGATTCGATGTTGGTTGACGGAAGACTGAAATTGAATTTAATGAAGATTGTCGGGAGACTGAGATTTAGACTTAATAAAAGAACTTGAGTCGATGGTAGTTGACGGGCGACTGCTTCGATCTTTTGTACACTGACCCTTCTTGGTTCGCATGCGAATTTTTAGAGTGAGTGGGAGACAATCTTTGGTTTCTCTTCTTAGAAATAATGGCGCAGGTGGGAGGGGCAATTTCGCTTTGTTAACAGAAGGTGCATGAAGTGTGCAGTCGAAATTCGCGCTAAGTCGTTCGCGATAGCGCGGCGACCGTTTGATTCGGACGGCCCGGATGTTTTCATACTCCGCTCTGGTTACCGGGTCGAATCGTGCAGACTTCTCTTTGTCCCCATGGGGATGGCTAGCGTAAAATTTTTGGAGTGAGTGCCTGTTTGATTTTTTTGAGCTGCGGCTTTTCGTAGAATATTTGCCTGAGATCATGTTCTTGTTGAAAGCCAATGTGATAGGAAAAGTCAATGTTTGTGGCTATGCCCAAGTTCGCTTCAAGGTACGAAAGTTCCGTTTAATGCTGTTATGCGTCTGATTCTTCGATTTATACATTTAATACGCTTTTAAAGACAAATGAGGATATTGGGAATAACCGAGATGAAAAAAAAACCTAGATGAGAGAAGGGACATTCGCTAGGATGTAACACTGTACAATAACGTTTCCGGTGTTCCCCTCCGACTTCGTTCATTTTTGAATGTCATTCTTCATCGAAATCAGAGAGATATGTATACTTTTCATCGGCGGCAAAACAGTTTTAAGGGATTAAACTCACCCTCGAAGTGACTTTTGCATTTTCGTTACGATTCTCTTCAAGATATTCGAATGGAAGAAATTCGAGGACAATGCTCATAGCGAATAATGAAAAATGGTTTCATACGAATATATGGGTTGGAACTATGCAAAACTGCAAAAGTCACTCGGAGGGTACTTTGAGGGTGAGTTTCACAGTATTGTATCTTTTTTTTGTAATATAAATCACAGTTTACATGGATTTTTGGCGCTTCGCAATATTTTTGTACCATATAATAGTGATTTATACCATATTATATGATGCGATCTGACAAACGTATAGTAATGTGTGCCCTACAAGAACAGACAGTGAACTACAAGAAAAAAAGGGTTGAACTGATACTCTATTATCGAAATGTAACAAACATACTATATAACAGTTTATGAGACATGCGTCGTTCATAAAACTATCAAGCTGTGGTTGCTCGAACTGCAAATGATTTACGTCTTCGTTATAAGTTATCTCAACTATATATTTTTTTCGAATAGTCACTTTTCATAAGGTCTTCTGACAAATTATACTCGAAAAATATTAATGTTAACCATATTAACTGTACGAACTTGAAAAGAATAGTAGAAGTTTAACTGAACAAAACCTAACGTACTGAGACGGAAAAGACCGTCTCATAAACCAACCGATAGACGATCGCCCCAAGCATATCAAGGAGTCAACCGATTTCGAGAAAAGGAAGGGGTAAGGGAAAAACAGACCAAAACCAACACAGTGTCATGTTGGTCGAAACAACAAGCACGCTAATTGAATTAATGGCGGACAATAACAAAGGGAAACTAACGGTCACACAAGCAAAATTTATTCAGACGTTACACTAATTGAATTAGAGGCATACCGAAGAGAAGGGGAAGAAGAAGCGGTAAAATCCGGATAACCACTAATTTAATTAAAGGAAGACGGAAAGGAAGGGAACCAAAAAAGCGTTAAAATCCGGGTATAAAAGGACGAGAATTTTGGAGGAAAGGCTCTCTTTGAATCCCTCGTGGATCGACTAGTACTGCTTGGCAAAGTACATCCCTAGTGGAAGGAAACGCTGAGGACACGGAACGTTGAGAAACAAGAGAAACAAGGAGTCGCACCTAAAAAGCATTAGAAAGATCACTTCTTTCATTCCTCGTGGATCGACTAGTACTGCTTGGCAAAGTACATCCCTAGTGAAAGGAAACGCTGAGGACACGGAACGTTGAGAAACAAGGAAAAAACGGAGTCATGCCTAAAAGGCAGTAGAAAGCTCTCTTCATTTTTTTTTAAGTTAACTAGTACTGCTGGTCCAAGTACATCCCCCGCGGATCGGAAACGTCTGGAACACGGAACGTTAAGGAACAAAAAACAAAGAAGAATAAAGATGAATTTATTTTAACGAGAAAAGATTGGAAAATTAAATAAAAATAAAAAGAGCAATAAGGAAAGTTAACCACTTACGGGTAGTGAACAATTATTGCACAATAGGTAGGAAAATCATACTAGGAGAAAATAAAGTCTGAGAAGGTATGCAAGCGAGCGAGCGTTACAGATAGGTATAACGGAAAAATATTAAATTAGGAAAATACAAGAACCATTATATTAGGAGATAAGAAAGCGTACGCTACAGTCATACGAAACACACACACACACGCACACACACACTCACACATACACGCAGAAACACACCGTGATCATCGATTAATACAGATCAGGATCACAGAAAGGACAAGGAGGTATTCCGAAATTACGAGAGCACCTAAATCTATGCAAAAAAGGGTCAGTCGAGTGCTTGCAGCATATCGCTCGATTAGACTATGATTAGATATTGATTAGACCGGTCGGTGGCGACATCGCACGCCAAGATCATGGACCGGACGATCAATTATCGACGAGCGATAGTTGATCGAGAGAGAGCGTCGATCACCGCGACGGAAAGGGTAGAACTAGGGCAGGGGAATAGATCTTGACACGTGACAAGAGAGAGCGCGCGCCTACGACCCGTAGATCGCGAGTCCTAGCGCCACGAGTGGGAGAGCGTTGCGACTCGACGCGCCCTAAGGGAACGTTACAAAGGAAAGTACCGCGTTGCTATAGGCCAAGCACCGATACCTCTCGCGCCGCCAGCGAAAGCACGTCGCAAACTCAGGCCGACACAAGCCACAGAACTAGAAGAGAGGGGATAATCAATATCGATCCATGATAAATGATCCCGCCGACCTAATTGTTCCATGCGAGTAGTGAGTAATTGACCGACCGAGAAAAATATTGCGAAAAATATAAGAACAACACAAACAACACATTACACATGTTACAGCGCTATTTTAGATTATATCGAGCCACAAAAAGCTGAATAAATCATATTTTTGTTAAAAAATACCCAAAACACCTGCGTTTATATTAATTTCTTCCCTGTTCGAGTCCCGAACCTATAAATTTATTTGTAACGAATTAAGACCCGTTATATTTTGGCGCCCAACGTGGGGCTCGAACATAAGAAAGAAAAACTCGTAAAAAGGTGTCAAAATAAATCAAATAAAAATAGATAAAATAATTTGGAACAAAATAAAATAAAACAAAATCCAATAAGATAGAGCAAAATAAAATAGAATAAAATGGGGCAACAAAACAATGATAACTCCCTTCATTGGGAATCAACTACAGCAGATGGATTATTAGAGAAGGCCCGTCAAAGGGATCGTCGAAATATTGGGCGACTGTCAGCGATCGGACCCAGACCGATAGAAACACCGAGCGAAGAGACATGAAACAGCAGCGGAGAGTCAGGCGAGACTGATGAGAGAGGTGCGGAGGAAAGTGACACAATTAAAGCCCTCATCAAAGCAATGAATAGTATCCGCAATGAGCAACGAAGGGAACGGATAACGACCAAACCAGAAATCAAGCAGCAGAACGATAACTGCATCGTGAGGTGGCGCCAACTGCACGAGGAAGTCAACATCAAAATAACAAATGAAGTCCATAAAATCGAGGAGCCCACGGAACGCAAAATTGTGATTGCTCAAAAATTAAGAGAGCAAAGCCATAATCAGCTGCGAAAAGAAAATGACGACAAAATCGAGGATTTCGACACTCGAATGGAGGCCATTCGGCGAACAATATCCCAGCTCCTCCATTCATCAAAGGATGTGGGACAAGTGGTCACGGAGCACTCTAAACGTATCACGGAGTGTGAAAAAAATATCCGGGCCCAAAACTCATATACATTGTGTAACACCACCTGGGGAGCGGGATTAAACGTGAGCCAAGCGTACGCGGCAAAACAAAAACCACCGATGTATAATGGCGACGGCAGAGAAAGACCAATGCGTTTTTTGCAAGATTTCAAGGAATTTTGGAGAATCACCGGAAACACGGACCTCCATTATTTGATCAGCCAGTCCCTAAAAGACACCGCCAAATATTGGTGGAGAATTGTCGAGGATAGGGTACAAACGATTACCGAATGCGAGGAAAAATTTCGCGGACGTTACTGGAGCCAAGAAATTCAGGATAAAGTACGCCGAAATCTCGAATTCGGGGCCTACGAATGGGACGGACAACGGATGACTCGAACCGAATATGAAACCCAGATATTCGGAAATGCCAAGGACTTGAGTGAAGGGCCGGCAGAAGAACAAATAATCAGGAAACTCGCTAACCATTTCGACGAGTCGATCAGAATGGCAGTATTACTAGAAAGCATGGATGGGGCGGGACCACTCAATGCAAAAAGATCTTTGCCCCGTCGGCAAGAACCCATCGGTGCGACATGGTAGCAAAATAACCCATGGAAAAACCAGAATTTTGGAGCGTTCGGGGGACCACGGCCAATGGGATTCAACCAGCCATGGAGGCCAGGGCATCCAGGTTATCACGGTCCACCACCGCCATTTGAGACTCAATAACAAGGTAATCGAGGATTCGGAAACAACAACGCGAGGCCAGCGCCATTTCCCAGACAACAAGCATGGCAGACAGGATACGGGAATAATAAACCTCCTTTTAACCCCGCCGCTGCACCATGGACTTCTCCCCCGCAAAGTGGTCTAGGCACCAACAATATTCCAGCACAAAACGAAATACCGAGGGTCAACAATCAGAACCAGGGAAACGAATAAACGTTGCGCCCGTACAGATACCACAGGATAGAATATCACGAGGCGCAACGGAAGAAGACGAGGATGTACAAATCGCCATGGAAGAAGCTCTGCAAAGGGTGCATCGAAACAAAAAAAAAGGAAAGAAGAAAGAAGAAACTGGAGTCCGAAGATAACAAAAATCCTGAGCAACCAATACCTATGGGAATGATCAGGATAATTCGTAATAGCCACATCGAAAAAGGAAGCTAGAAGACGGGGGGCCAAGAAGAAAAACCAACAGGATCGAGTAGCACCACTTTAAAGAATAATAAGGCCCTGAAAGTAGCAACGAACGACACATACGAGCACCCAAAAGACTTCCTCATGGAAGACCCCATACAACGGTGAATAATACGAGGAATCCAACCACGATGCCCTATCTTACCGATCGACCTAGAAGGAATCACCGTCGAAATATTGATCGACAGCGGGAGCGAAATATCTTGTATATCAGAAGACTTCTACCACCAATACCAAGGAGAATTATAAAACTGCCCAGAAGTACCGGTAAGGAGCACAGAAGCCATTGGAGCGTTTCGAGGAAAGTCTGGCCGTATAAAAAAACAAATGATAGCCGAAGCAAAACTCTACGACGCAAAAGGAATACTACAACTGTTAGTAATCCCTAAGATGAGCAGACCGGCCAAATTGGGCGACGACAGGATGCTAGAACTACAAGTTCGAATCGACGCACACCAGGGAACCCTCAAAGTAGACAATAAAATCGTCGCGGAATTTGAGGAAGGAAGATGGGTGTGGCAAAGGGATGACAATTGGTAAACATTTCTGGAATCGGAAGCGTCACAAATTATGAACTGGCCGAAGACGAAGTTGATCAGAAATTAAAAAATTGTCTGAACCTAGCTGAGAATACGAAGAACGAATTCAAGGCATTAATCGGCCAGTACAGGCACATCTTCAGTAAAAAACCAGGGCGAATGCACGCATATGTCCACAAATTGGTACTAAAGGATCCGGAGCCAGACATCCACCGCTCATATCCCGTACCAATACCATATCGCGAGAAAGTACAACAGGAAATCCAGCGAATATTGGATCATGGCGTTATCGAACGGGCAAAAAGGCGTTTCATTAATCCACTGGTAACAGTCATAGAAAAAGATGGGTCGGTACGACTATGCCTAGACGCCAGACAACTCAACACGTTTATCGTAGAAGATCACGATAATACCCCTCCAACCGAGGAAATATTCCAAAGATATGGAGGGGTAAAAATCATGTCGAGTTTGGACATGACGAGTAGTTTTTGGCAAATTCCACTGGATGAAGAATCTAGACCTTACACCGCTTTCCAGCACGACGGGAAATGCTACCAATTTACGGTAACACCTTTCGGGTTAAAAACAAGCACGGCAAGCCTTATCAGAGGTTTAGATATCGTACTCCAGGATCTTGGGAACTCGGTAATCAATTTCGTAGATGACCTCCTATGTATGTCAAAAGACGAGACGAACCATTTGACACATCTACACCAATTGTTTGAAAGAATCAGCAACAACAATATGACCTTAAACTTCAAGAAATCAAGATTCTTTCAGCATGAAATATCGTTCCTGGGACATATTTTGACAACCACGGGAATACGACCACAACCAGAGAAAATCCAAGCAATCAGGGACTACCCTCCACCAAGGAACATAAAACAATTACGCGGATTTCTCGGAGTAGTTAATTTCTACAGCAAGTTTACTGACGAGCATGCGAGGGAAACGGTGCCTCTCCTAGAACTTCTTAAAAAGGGGCAGAAATGGAGATGGGGGACGGAGGAAGAAAGGGCATTTACACGAGTCAAACAACTCTTCGTAGAGACAATAATGCTCAAACATGCCGATCCGAAACAAAAATACACCCTGACAACCGATGCAAGCGATTACGCGATTGGAGCCGTCCTAAGCCAGGAAGATGCGAAGGGCGACACAGGGGTAATATCCTTTGCTAGCCGCACATTCAAAGGGGCGGAGATAGGATACACAACAACCGAGAAATAATTACTGGCAATTGTATGGGTGCTTCAAAAATTCCGAAACCATTTATTGGGCGCCCGGATCAAAATAATAACCGACCAAAAGGCATTAACATTTAAAAAAACGGGACGGTTCATCGGGGATCGCATGCTAATATGGACACTATTAATCCAAGATTATGATCTGGAAATCGAGCACTGCGCTGGAAAAAACAACGAGGTCGCTGATGCATTAAGCAGGCCGTACGATTTTCAGGGGGACGAGCACAAGAATACACCCGGAAAAATCGTACTCACAGCAATCCTTGCCAGACAACCATCGGGAGAAATTAAACAAAAGTTCAAGAAAATTGGACAAATACAACAGAATCCAGAAAATCTCCAAGAGACGTGGAAAAGCTGCCAAAATCAGGAGGAGAACAAAAAATACAGGATCAATGAAAGATGCTTACAAAAATATGACAGGACAGGGAAATGGAAAGTCATATTGCCGGAAGAATTAGTAAACACTTTCATAAAAGAGTGCCACGAGATTTATGGTCATCAAGGAGCACGAAAGATCTTCCACCTGATCAATGAAGACTTTACTTGTAGTCATATGACAAAAAAAGTACGGCAAACTATAGCTATGTGCGACGTATGCCAAAGGGTGAAGGTCGCAGTCCGAACGAATTATGCCAACATGCAAACGATAATTCCGGAAGGCCCAAACGACCTCGTCTCCATAGACGTTTACGGACCACTGCCAAAATCTGTAGGGGGAGTTCAACACATCCTGGTGGCCATTGACACGTTTACCAAGTTCGTTAAATTATACCCGTTAAAAAAGGCAAATACGGCGGCAACCATCAACAGAATATTCAAGGACTATATCCCAAAATATGGTAAGCCCAGAAGGATTCAATTCGACCTTGGAACACAATTTACTTCAAAAATTTGGTTGGAAGAACTAAAAAAGGAAGGAATGCAACGCGTATTCTCATCGATACGACATCCACAAAGAAATATGGTCCAGCGGGTAAACAGAGAGCTCGGGCGATTTTTCAGAACTTTCCTCACGGAAAAACACTCAGGATGGTATCGATGGGTACCTATAATACAAGATTGCATTAACGCCACGCAGCATGAAACCACCGAGTTCACGCCGGCCGAATTACAATTAAAAAATAAGCCTTATCGTATATGGAGAGAATGGGTGCTCGCGTTAAAAAAGGGACAAGAGCACACCCTCACCTACGAGCAAAAAATCGAACTGGTCCGGGAGAGGATAAAAAAAAGGAGCAAAAAGGGCCGAAAGGTTCAATAACACGCACAAAACGGTCACGTTCGAAATCGGCGAACGTGTGTTGGTCCGATCACTCAACGTCTCTGATCCAGCGAAACAAAGGACTGCAAAATTTATGCCCCTGTATGAAGGACCATTCACAATAAAAAAATGTATGGGAATCGCAACGTACCTATTGGAAGATACAAAAACAAAAAAAGAACGAGGAAAATACCACGCGAGTCTTCTAAAGCGTTATCTAGCGGGAGAAACGAAAACTGAAACAGAAATAATTACGAAGGGAAAGGCTAATCATGCAGGAGAATAGTCACGGGGCGAAGGGTATTTAAAGAGATGTCTCGTCAACAAATCGGTAGTCGAAAAATAAAATGGAGGGAAACAAAAAAAGAAATAATAAACGGTTCACGAGAAGAACGCCCCAAGAAAAAAAACGGTGGTCGAAGGCGCAGCGAGAAGTCGAAAAGATAAAACGAGCAGAAATTTAACGAGAAAATGAAATAGGCCAATCGGCAGAAGGAGACATAAGAAATCAAACCAGCGAGAATCGGATGGCAAAACAGAAGGAACTACCACGATACACCGCGACAACGACTAATTTGAATTATTCGGGGCGACGGATGAGAATATCAAAGGATGGCACCCCGGAAAATCATCGGGATGGTAAAAGGGAGGGGAAGATCAATCTATCGAGGATCGACGCTATCACTTGCCTGTCAACCGTCAACCACAAAATTAAAAGTACAATGCACCGAAATTTCCCTACGGAGACGCTGTGGCAAACGTACGAAGGCGTAACAGTGGCGGGTGTCACAACCCCGAACGAATTTTGTATCCATCTAAATAATGGACGCGACAACGCCATAATAAGAAAGTGGCAACAAATGTCATTGGAAGAACCGGGCATATACCCGGTGTTGGAAGAAGAAAGATACCCCGGACGAGCCCTTCTATACCGGGAAGGAGGGAATTTCCATCGGGCGACCCTCGAGTACCTCAAGGACAACGGCGAGTGGCACCTGTGGCTGGGTGATTGGGATATGTGGGTGACCGCAAAACAGGAGGAGTGCTACACGGCGCCTCCGGCGGCATTCGCATGCCCCTGTCCTGACAGAGGCATGCGAATGCCGTCCCCGCCACCCACGGAGACCTTGTACCCCGGGATGAGCTCTGGACGGAGGAGGAATTACATCATGCCCGATCAGCGGTGGAGGGAGCAACGTGGACGCTCAAAGTATGGGGTAAGGCCGCCAACCGAAACGTCGTGCTAGCGGACCTCTTCCTCGAAAACGAAGGGCCAAATCGAGGGAGGCGGCTAGCCGACATATATGTCTATTTCGAGTTGGCGGCACGAGACGTCAACCCCGGCCCACCGAGGATCGACGCGAAGGGCAGCCGTTTCGGGGACGTCTTTATAATCCGGGAAACGGAGGAACAGAGGATGAGACGTGACCGACAATACCGGCCACGATGAACCCAACGGCAATTCAAATGGCGACGACACCGAGGACGAAGACACCGAGGACGCGGACGACGACGACGACAACGACAACGACGAAACCCTCGTCTTGGACGACGGGTACGACAGCGACGAGGAAAGATTCTGGCGCGAGATTGGCCTCCACCAGGAGGTGGAGGAAGACGCATCAAGCGATGACGGGAATAGCATCGCATCTCTCGAATAAGAAAATAAAATTTGAAAAACCCAAACCTGCGTTGAAAATTTTTTTTTTGTATTAGCGAGCGACGGGCAGCGGCCCGAGTAAACAAGTGAGCGGTTATATTAAGGGGGAGGGGGAAATGAAGAAGAATACCAAAGGCCGACCTTCGAGAAATAGCCGATAGGAACGAAGCAACATCAATACAAAGGGAAGTATAGATTTTGGTGTAGACATTTTTTTTTGACTCTTCGTGATTTGGATCGTTGATGGAGCGACCCGAAACACAAAGAGCCAACGGGGACAATGAGACGGAAAAGACCGTCTCATAATCCAACCGATAGACTATCGCCCCAAGCATATCAATGAGTCAACCAATTTCGGGAAAAGGAAGGGGCAAGGGAAAAACAGACCAAAACCAACACAGGGCCAGGTCAAACCAATAAGCATGCTAATTGAATTAATGGCGGACAGTAACAAAGGGAAACTAACAGTCACACAAGCAAAATTTATTCAGACGTTACACTAATTGAATTAGAGACATACCGAAGAGAAGGGGAAGAAGAAGCGGTAAAATCCGGATAACCACTAATTTAATTAAAGGAAGACGGAAACGAAGGGGGCCAAAAAAGCGTTAAAATCCGGGTATAAAAGCACGAGAATTTTGGAGGAACGGCACTCTTTGAATCCCTCGTGGATCGACTAGTACTGCTTGGCAAAGTACATCCCTAGTGGAAGGAAACGCTGAGGACACGGAACGTTGAGAAACAAGAGAAACAAGGAGTCGCGCCTAAAAAGCATTAGAAAGATCACTTCTTTCATTCCTCGTGGATCGACTAGTACTGCTTGGCAAAGTACATTTATAGTGGAAGGAAACGCTGAGAACACGGAACGTTGAGAAACAAGGAAAAAACAGAGCCGCGCCTAAAAGGCAGTAGAAAGCTCGCTTCATTTTTTTGAAGTTAACTAGTACTGCTGGACCAAGTACATACCCCGTGGATCGGAAATGTCTGGAACACGGAACGTTAAGGAACAAAAAACGAAGAAGAATAAAGATGAATTTATTTTAACGAGAAAAGATTGAAAAATGAACGAAAAATGAAAAGAGCAATAAGGAAAGTTAACCACATAAGGGTAGTGAACAATTATCGCAAAATAGGTAGGAAAATTATACTAGGAGAAAATAAAGTCTGAGAAGGTATGCTAGCGAGTGAGCGTTACAGATAAGTATAACGGATAAATATTAAATTAGGAAAATACAGGAACCATTATATTAGGAGATAAGAAAGCGTACGCTACAGTCATACGAAACACACACACACACACACACACACACACACACACACACACACACACACACACACACACACGCGCGCGCGCGCACGCACACACGCACGCACACGCACACACGCACACACGCACGCACGCACGCACGCACGCACACACACACACACACACGCGCGCGCAGAAACATACCGTGATCATCGATTAATACGGATCAGGATCGCAGAAAGGACAAGGAGGTATTCCAAAATTACGAGAGCACCTAAATCTATGCAAAAAAGGGTCAGTCGAGTGCTCGCAGTACATCGCTCGATTAGACTATCGTAGACCGGTCGGTGGCGACATCGCACGCCAAGATCAAGGACCGGACGATCACTTATCGACGAGCGATAATTGATCGAGAGAGAGCATCGATCACCGCGACGCAAAGGGTAGAACTAGGGTAGGGGAATAGATCTTGACACGTGACAAGAGAGAGCGCGCGCCTACGACCCGTAGTTCGCGAGTCCTAGCGCCACGAGTGGAAGAGCGCTGCGACTCGACGCGCCCTAAGGGAACGTCACAAAGGAAAGTACCGCGTCGCTATAGGCCAAGCAACGATACCTATCGCACCGCCAGCGAAAGCACGTCGCAAACTCAGGCCGACAAAAGCCACAGAACTAGAAGAGAGGGGGTAATCAATGTCGATCCATGATAAATGATCCCGCCGACCTAATTGTACCATGCGAGTAGTGAGTAATTGACCGACCGAGAAAAATATTGCGAAAAATACAAGAACAACACAAACAACACACTACACTTATACCTAGCGTTATTTTAGATTATATCGAGCCACAAAAAGCTGAATAAATCATATTTTTTGTTAAAAGGTACCCAAAACTCCTGAGTTTATATTAATTTGTTCCCTGTTCGAGTCCCGAACCTATATATTTATTTGTAACGAATTAAGATCCGTTACAGTACAGTATACAACATTAGTACTTATAGCCCTAAATTAACAATATTTATATATTCAAGCATTTTACAATAGTGAATGATAATTTCGGGGATGAAATCGGTGCGATGGTCTAGTGGTTAGCGTGCTCGCCACTAAACCAGCGGACCGGGAGGTCCCGGGTTCGAATCGCAGTCACGTACATTTCGTCGTGGAAATTTTTTCTTCGGCATTTCGCAGCGAAATAAGACTAATTCCACGACTGGGGGCGAACTCGATGACCGGCTGTATTGGTATAGGTTTTCCGCATTTCCCTATATCCATGACAGAAATGCCATGATGAACATAATAAAGAAGGGGAAATCGGCTGCGGCCGCAAGCAGGGGAGAACAGGGATAAAGGTGGAGAAAAAAAGTAAACAGTAGAGGGAAGAAACGGTTACAATGAGGGGAAAAATAGGTAACAAACGTAAACAGCGTGTACCTTAGGAAAAAACAAATTAAAAAAAATAATAATTTCGGGGATAGTAGATAGTCAAACACGCCACCCGAATCGCATATTTTGGTATACTTTTCGCATATAGTCGTGTTAACCATATTATGATTGCGGTGTCAATAAACTATAACGAAATTTACTATCTTCTCCGTCACCTTGGGCTTTGCTGTAAATACCATGGACCTTTCTCTGAGTTCAGAAAATCAGGAAAGAAATATTGGATTCGTAATTAGCATTATCTGAACAATCCCATGGACAAGTAATCGTTACACGTATTCACCATAATAAAAAAATTATACCTATAAACGTTGTTGATTACTGCATCGTGACCACGTCGATAATGGGGTGGGTCTCGAACACAGGTGAACAGCCCTCGTTCGAAAAGATATTAAAAATTCGTTTATGATCAAATAATTGTCTATAATTATTGAAAAATGTGTATGTATAACTGTAGCCTATGATTTATTTTACGACAAAACGTGACAGTAGATGGGCTAGGCCGATTCTAACCCGGTGATCTCACAAGGAAACGTTGCGAGGTCGATGTCTCCGATTTTGATGAAATTTGGCATGCTTGTTGAATGGGTAAAAATAGGCGACACGTATTTTTTTATATCGGCGGAACCCGATTTGTAAGGGTTGAAAAGCAAACTCGAAAATTGCGGTGTTTTTCGTTTTTCGTCGATAACGTTTTAACGGTACGAGATATGAAGAAACATCAAATTGCGAAAATGTTTTTTTTTTCATGTACTATACATTGGAGATGAGAACGATGCAGATAGCAAAGAAATTTCATATTGTTTATTGCAAAAATGCAATTTTTTCAATCGTAACTCCGAAAAATTTTAATCGATTGGGATGTAAATTTGCATAGATGTAGAGAATGGAAAAGTGCGGATAGGGATTTTTTCGTTTTCCGATATCTCACAATTAATGGGTTAAAACTACCCGTCGATTTTTTCGCTGAGAGCATCGTATAATCAGCTAGCCTTTTGGCATTTCGGTCTAAATTCACGTCAATATATGTTCGTGTTATGACGCAATTGCCATTTTTAACATCCCAGCCCCCCCCCGCATCGGTCACCCTCTTGAAAGGCAAACGTTCAAAGTTCTTACCGTGCGGCATGGACGAAAATTTGTAGAAATAAAAATGGGTTACAAAGAAAGTACAATCAGTCAAAATAGTCAGTACACATTTTCTCGTTTTCGAAATTAAAATAAAGTTCGAAGGGAGAAAATGTATTTTTCGACTACTACACGTTCATGATGATAATGATGAGTACAGCAACAAATGGCATGTTGTTTATTGCAATAATTCGTAAATTACTTGTGACAAAACACTCTTCAGTTTCCCATTCATATGGGCAGAGGCAAGGCTCACAATCACGGCTTGACTTCGTGCTTCGGAAAGCAACTGCATTACAATTGTATATTTACGAAGAAATTCCACTCCGCTCACCGTATCGAAGGCATTATATGCAGAGATTACAGCGTTTTTGGGTTGCCGCTGCAACTCATGAACAGAATGATGCAAACATTTTTATCAGCTTATAACGCAGCATAATTTAATATTTATCTTTAACTTTAATTCCACACGCAGCAGAACCAATGAACGAAAGAAATAAATTTTCGCAAAGAGCGACTATGGTGCAAAGAGCGGCTTTCATAATAACCTTGAAATCGCTTTATTAAAGATTAATATCAGTTCTGGTAATAGCGTGTGTCGTCGTTATTTTTTTCGTATGTATTTATCGTTTGGGTTTTAAGTCATATAAATTCACCAACGATCATTATTGCTGCACTTACAACGGAGAAGCCAGCCATACATTTTGAGTTCGGAATACAAATAAAAATGTACTATAGTCCGGTGAACGTTATTCAACTTCTATGCATAGCGATAAGTGCTATGAATTTGCCTCGCACTCCAATCACCGAACAGGAAAAACAGTTCAGTAAGGATCTAGAACACATGATCATTGAAGCGATGGATCAACCTATGGAAATGGAAGTCGAAACTGGTTTGGATTTCCTGTCACTAAATGACATTCATGAAACAGCCGCAATAGAAGATGACAGTGGAGAAGATCGGCAGGGACAATGATACATAGATCCAAAAATGGATGAAAAAGTATGTACCCAAGATATAAAAGAATTGAGTTGGGAATACAAGACAAGAGCTGTGGATTACTGGAGATCCGGGGCAAATGGGAATAAAAAATTATCATCTGTTCAAACGAAATTAAAAATGGTGAAATCAGAGCCGCAGTTGCGCTGGTGGGCCCAAGGTATAAATAAGGGTGGCACCTACAAAGAAAAGTTAACAAAGATAGCTCACTACACGTTAAACAATTTCAATGATGCTTTGGACAAGAGGCTGCCTGTCCATGATATAGATCTTCGACGATGGGCCTTACGTACACGAGAAATTGTAGAAATACCAGCCGTAAATTTCCAAGCATCCGCTTCTTGGCTAAGGACATTCAAAAACCAACATGGATTTGTGTCACGGAAGATTACGAAATATGTAATAAAATAACAACTATTAAACGCTGATACACTTCAAAACAAAGCTATCGAATTTATAGAAATGGTGAAAGTCAACATAGCCAGTTGGGGCTGAAAACACATTCAATTCTGATCAGTGGATTCAATTTAGAGCTACATACAGGCCGCACATTGGCGGAAGAAGGGCAGAAATCCGTTGACACAGTGTGTAATCGAAAACATGAAGAACACACAATTATGCTATACAGCCTTTGGTTTCTGCGAGTGGCAAGCTTTTGGCACCTACGTTGATCGTTTTAAACGAACCTACTGGCAAATTTCTTCCTCGAGTGGAACAAACTATGTTCAGAGCCGAAAATTTATTTCTATTATCTTCGAAATCTGAAAAATTGACGACTAATCATTTCAAGCAATGGTTCCAAGACGGGTCGAAAATCGGTAATACTTCTGGGTTCTTGGAGCGGTCAATGTCCAACTGCATATAAAGAAATGGATATGCAAGGGAAAGTTTGGAAAAACTTCGTCAAACACTTTTCTAAAGCAGTAATATTATACAATTACGACGTCAATCTGTATTTGAGAGACAATATTGTTAAATTATAATCTCTTACACACAACCAGTATTCTTCTCCACGGTTTACAAACCTTTTCAAATATGTGTGGTACAAAAGCGCGTACGAAGAAGAAAGACCACCAAATTTCGAAAATCCGGTAGAATTTTTCTTTTCACAAAATGTATCGACATGCGATATATGCGGCGAAGCAGCTATTGTCACTTGTGCGTGGTGGAAGAAATCTCTTTGTTTCAAAGTCCTTTATCATGACTATCATTATTGTAATATGTATAATACATAAAAATAACAGAGTTGAAACGTTTCCTAAATGAATAAGCGTGAAAACGCTTTTCCGATTGTGTTGTAATCTTCAAAGGCCGTACGCGGCGGCGGATAATTTCTTGGTAAATATACAATTGTAATCCAGTTGCTTCCCGCAGCACGAAGTCAGTCCGTGATTCCGATCCTTGCCTCTGCCCATATTAGTGGAAAACTGAAGAGTGATTTTTCACAAGTTATTAACGAATTATTGCAATAAACAACACGCTATTTGTTGCTGTACTCATCATTATCATCATGAACGTCTAGTAGTCGAAGAATACAACATTTTTTCCTTCCGAACTTTATTTTTATTTCAGCCTGTTCACGAGCTATAGAAAGAATGAAGTTTTTAAGGGTGCGTTGACCCCTTCAGAGTGTCGTTCCGCCAAAACGAGAAAATGTGTATCGACTATTTTGAATGATTGTAGTTTCTTTGTAACCCATTTTTATGTCTACAAATTTTTGTCCATGCCGCACGGTAAGAACTTTAAACGTTTGTCTTTCGACAGGGGGACCGTTGGGGGGGGGGCTGGAATGTTACAAATATGCAATTGCGTCATAACACGAACATATTTGGATGTGAATTTAGACCGATATGCCGAAAGGCTAGCTGATTATACGATGCTCTCGGCAAAAAAATCGACGGTCAGTTTCAACCCCTTAATTGTGAAATATCGGAAAAAGGAAAAATCCCTATCCGCACTTCTCCATTCTCTACATGTATGCAAATTTTCATCCCAATCGATTAAACCTCTCGGGGAAACGGTTGAAAAAATTGCATATTTGCAATAAACAATATGAAATTTGTTGCTACCTGCATTGTTCTCATTTCCAATTTATAGTACACGAAAAGTAACCATTGTTGCAATTTGCATCTTTTTTCATATCGTACCGTTAAAACGTTGTCGACGAAAAACAAAAAACACCCCAATTTTCGAGGATGCCCTTCAACCCTTAAAAATCGGGTTCCGCCGAAATAAAAAAATATGTATCGCCTATTTTTACCCATTCTACAAGCATGCCAAATTTCCTCGAAATCGGAGACATCGACCTCGCAACGTTTCCTTGACAGGAGGGAACGGGGCAGGGGGTCCAACGTGGGGTAGCCAGGCGCGAGTATGTGATGTCACGGAGAAGCATGTCAGGGGTCCCTGTGAAGGGGGCAGCCATGTGGTGCGAAGAGCAACAGGCGGGACGGGGAAGCCACTGTCGACAAGTGTTTTGTGCCTGCGGAGGGGGGAAGTCATGTGATCCTAAGGGCGACTGGCGAAAGAGGAGTGGGGATTAAAGTTGAAAACCCATAAATGTTACAATTTATTATAGACATAAAAAATGATCATCGATGCAAGCGGAGTATTTTTCTTTCTACACGAATTAGTCTGTATGAAAAAAATTGGATACGAGCTGTGCGTGTATCAATCATATATGGGTAGGACCATTTTCGGGAATATGAAATCGCTCGGCGCCGCTCGAAGGGTGACCTTTCAAAGCCCATTATTTATGGCATGCAGCTGTTATGCCTTGGTTCCATTCCAAAAGACAATGTCAAGATGTTTGCATGCATGTCCGTCCCGTCTCAAATCTCGCCGGCACTCGTGATAGGTCCTGACAAGTCGGGGTTTCTTGGAAAACTATAATCTTTAGGGATCTATCGTCAAAGGCTGTGACTGCGGATGGACCACTCAAGCACAGCTGCACTCTTGGAAAAGGTTTCAATACATCGAGGTGTCGGTTTCATTCCGAAATATAACGTCAAGATGTTCACATGTGCGAATATATACCTAGTGCATCCGGTCGAGCACCCCTTGGACTTCACCAAAATGAGCTCGAACAGGTTCCAAAGGTCTTGCTCCTAAAATATTGGTGTAAATGTGTTGGCTTATTGTGGGATCGTGTGCCAGGACATCATCGGAACGACCGTGACGTCATATCATATCTTCCATGCATGGAGCATTATAATACGCCACAGATGAAAGATCACATCCATGGCCCCCCACCTCAACGTCAAGAGTGTAAAAAATGCTGTCAGGATGAAAATCCTCCACGTGCAGGACTCTTCGAACGTGTTTGAACCCGTTTTTTTGGGAGCGTGAAAAAATGACAGGAGGGAGAAGATTGTCCATGTATGAGATTCGTCGAACGTGTTTGAACTTGTTTTTTATGATTGGAAAAGTGGGGAGAAGTTTCAAAATTTGAGTGGGAGGGTTACGATGGAGCTTATAATTTCGTGGATGAAGCTCAGACTGCACTATTCCAGAGTGTATTCCAGAGCAAAGCGAAAAGTGTGGAAAATGGATCTCTCGAGTATCAAAGAAGTCAGCCTGATAGTGGCATTGCTCCCAACGAAGAAGCTGTCAGAACTCCCCGATCAATCGGATCATTCAATCTCCAACATGAGGGCCGTACAAACCAAGTTTGGGAAATACTACACCGTGGACATCGCAAATGAGTTCACTATCTTCTTACTAGCGCGACTTATGGAGGCTTACGACCAAGATTCAAAAACTTTCCAGAGTATGCGGAAACTGGCACGTGATGGTCAACTCGCGGGATGTATATGGGCGGAAAATACAACAGGGTTGAGATCTACCGACTTTGAGCACACCATGGTGGAAAAGACAAAATTCGTTGAGACGCCATCGTCGAAGGGCTGTTAGCGTCATCGAGAGTATGCTGCAACTGGCGCGCAATGGTAAACTCTACATGCAGTTGCGGAAAATCCAATAGCGTCAAATTCCATCGTCTCTGAGCGTGGTCGAAAAGACAAAATTCGTTGGGACACCTTCGTCGAATAGCCGTTCGCATCACAGTCGTCGTGTCATCGTTTTCGATGTCTTGACTATGCAAAAATGTATAAAAATGTGTCATCGAATTGTAAATGCAGGAGAAAATGTTCTCGCCATAGAATAAAGTAAGAATACAAATGATATATATTTTCATCGAAATGTTTTTATTCATTGAAAAAAATACACCCAATCAGCGAATTGTAGTATTTAAAAAACAGTGAAAGGCAATGCTGTCAGGGTTCTAGTATAATCAATCGAAGATAATGACGGCAAAATATTCCTTTCCAAGTTGTGAAACTTTTGTTCTCAGTGCGAGTACCCGCGTCATACCATCACGACCTATCGCTTCACATATGCAACATGAGCGTGATCGTTATGTACGCTCACACTTGAAAGCCCATAGAAAATTTACATCAACCATAGTATGAAGACAATGATCCGAAAAAAATGGATTTTTTTAAAATTCTACCGAGATCTGGTTTGCATCCCTGAAAGATAACACACACACATATATGTGTGTATACCATTCAAGTGTGTGTTATTTCATCCAATACGCGTTGAATGAAATAACTCATTGCCACGGGAGATAATGATTATGGCGGCTGCAATTGATGTGCAATCAAGAGATAAAACACGTTTCGCATGGGTGACAGTCGCAGCTTCATACCGAACTGAACGAAACAGTAGCCACGTATCTTTTTACACGCATTATTTAGCAGTACTGAATCTACCGAATATTGGATTCACAGTGACTGTAGGTCAAATTAAAAAAAAATGTTCTTCGAAACAATCTCGCCATCAATGTGTATACCACCAAAAAAAGATACTGCTTCGATACACGTGGCTCGACATAAGAAGAAAAAGCATATCAATTTGCTATATATACAAGATACCGAGGATAACAATGTATGACATTTCACATATATCAAGAAACTGTCGAGCCTCGAGAGCGCAGAACTAAATAGAGACAGCCATTTAAAAAATATATATATATATGCCATCGGCGTGTGAAGTTAACATAATTACTGTATCGTTATATGTGCTAGACGAATTAAACAACAATCCATTATTTCGGAGGTGCCTGCATTATTTTAGATCAGACGATAAAATGTAATCACATAAGGTCGATTGTGGAGCAATAAAGAACTACACCATCCGACTATTAAATGATACCAATAAGTGGCTCCACATCACCAACCCCAGTCGGAAAGCACGACATCCATTCATTGTAAAAGCCTATTTGGAGTGTTTTTAAAATAATAATGATAGAGTAGATGAGGGTGTGCAAAGACTGGTGCAAAGAATATAGCAAAGGAGATTTATCAATATCATGACGTATTTAGTATTGACTACTACACGTGTTCCTTAATAACGAACCGCTATTATAGTATCAATCATATCACTGCGCTGATTCCATATTATGATTTGTGGAAGGACTGCAAATCCTACCGTTGTGCATAAAATACATTTTCTGCGACAATCAATGCGCGTCGTTAGTTAATTCTAATACGCTGGTGCAATGATAATAATTGTGTATTCAGTCATCATCCAGCAGTAGAGGTACAAATTTAATTACTCAAGATATAATGGCGTATGCCCCACATAATATTAAATTAGATCAATAAATTGACATTACTTCGAACATTGGAAAGTGAGCAATACTTGAGGAGTTTTCGCTCTTGGGATCTATACAAGCATCCACTGCTACACACAGCGCGACAAAATATTTATACATCATACAAGTTGCCTCCCTAACTAGAGAAATCAAAGTATGTATACTATTTACGGCGCAGACTGCTAAAAAAAATTCTACGGTAAAGGACATAACATTATTCACCGACTGGATACTCACCAGGGTTAAACTATATATCAATTCGGAATTCTATCCTCACGATGACTCGAATTTGGACTTCAACTAAAAAAAAGGTTCGCCATTTTGTTCATTGTGTACTCTCGATTTCGTAAATATCATTACGACTGTAATAGTGATCGTTATTTGCTAACCATCGCCAAGTTTGAATATAACGGCATCAGCACGAGCCTGTAAAAAATGCTACCGTAGATGCGTGAATAGAGTTCGAATGCAAGGAAGATTCTCCATCGAATACAACTCCATATTGTTTCAATCTAAAACGATCACGTTGTTGAGTATTGTCCATTGACCGATATTATCCGTAAAGTTGTCTAGTTCAGCAACATACCTCACGGCTAAATAAATAAACAGTTTAAAAATGATTTTCTCAATGATCAACGTCAGTTATGATTGGATCTTGTCATCGACGCGATCACTCTAAAACATATTCGTTATGACTGTGCCTACGTTTGTGGATCTACAAGGGTTCATGGTTGGAAGGAACTTTATTGTGATGGAAGTAGAAATTCTGAGAGCGGGATGCGTGCTCTCCCATTACATTTTCGTGAGTCCCATACCATGGAGACTTCTCACAAAATCTGAGAGATACGTAGCATCATGGTTCGTATGATACGAATCATCATGGTAGTAGTCAATACTAAATACTTCATGATATTGATACATCTCCTTTGCTACATTCTTCGCACCAGTCTTTGCACACCCTCATCTACTCTATCATTAGTATTTAAAAAAACACTTCATATAGGCCTTTACAATGAGTGGATGTCGTGGTTTCCGACTGGGGTTGGTGATTTGGAACCACTTATTGGTATCATTTAATAGTCGTCGGATGGTGGATGTCTTTATTGCTCCACAATTGATCTCATGTGATTTTAGTTTATCCTCTGATCTAAAGTAATACAGACACCTCCGAAATAATGGACTGTTGTGCAATTTGTCTAACACGTATAACGAAACAGTAATTATGTTAACTTCACACACCGATGGCATATATATTGTAGCGAATAGCTCGATTTGAATGTTGCCGCCTATGGAGATGGCGCAAGCGTGCGCCATCTCTCCGGAAGTAGATGGCGTTGTGAATATCAGAGCGGAGAAAGAGTCGGAAGTAGTCAGGCGAAAACTCTCTCTCTCGCTCTCCGTCCGTGGTCGAAAGAGGACGTTTGGTCACGCGGTCGACCACGTTCCTCGAAGTCTTTTTAAAACAGAACATCTTTTTAAGGCAGAAAATCATTCAAAATCTATCGTGAGGATCGGCTTCGAAGCATCTCAGAGCCGCATGGCCCTTGCACCCCGTGGCAGCTTCCAACGCGGATTCTTCTCATCTCAAGGGGCGAAGATTCGACATCGCGCGCCTCGCTGTCGGCCACGGGTCCATACCGGTTCAACGGGATCTTCTTCATTTCATGAAGAACGAGTTTGTGACGCGGGTGGCGTTCCGTCCTAGGTAAAATTTTAATTCGCCTCACGCAGAGAGTGATTTCGTCGTCGGAAACGAACGTATGTATTTTGACTGTTGAAAATCACGAGCCACCATATCATGCCCGTGAAACTCGAATTTTGTGCTCCGAAAAGAGCACTAGTTGAGGAGCGAAGGGTCCTAGCGGTTGGCGGTGACGTCCAAAGAATCATGTTATTGTCGCGTAACGTGACTCACGTACGTTACGCGACGTTACGTTACATGTTGAAGAGTATTCTGTTATTGCTCATTGAAATATGCTATTTATTCGTTGCGTCACGTAACTCGCGTACTTGTTGAAAAGTTTAGGTTATTGGATGTCCAAAATATTATGTTGTCTCCGCGTAATGTCATTCACGTCTACTTTGCGTAATGCGATTTATTGTTTCCGCGTAATGTCATTCACGTCTATTATGCGTAATACGATTTATTGTCTCCGCGCAATGTCTGAGGGTGAGTAGTTAAAGGTACCCGTTCGTAGATAGAAACGTGCCTTTTTTGTATCGACGTAGCAGGATACAGCGTATGGAAGGGCGGCAAACTGCGACAGCCGTACTGTATTTTCAAGACTGAAAAAAAGGAACCAGGTGGTTCGAGAAATTAGCCCGTCGAAAGGTTTTTGTAAGACATACTCAAAATCAAGAGAGTTGTGACGGACCCATATTATAAGAGATTCGTTACAATATATATTTTTAATGCCTGCCTCTATTTAGTTCTGCGCTTTCGAGGCTCGACAGGTTCTTGATCTATGTGCAATTTCATACATTATTGTTCTCGGTATCTTGTATGTATAATAAATTGATATGCTTTTCTTCTTATGATGAGCCACGTGTATCGGAGCAATGCCTTTTTTTGGTGGTATACACATTGATGGCTGGATTGTTTTGAAGCACAATTTTTTTTAAATTTGACCTACGGTCACTGTGAATCCAATATTCGGTAGATTCAATACTGTTGAACAATGCGTGTAAGAAGATACGTGGTCACTCTTGGTATTATCTCTTGATTGGACATAATCGCAGCCGTCATAATCATTATCTCCTGTGGCAATGAGATATAACATTCAACGCGTATTGAATTAGACTTATTTACATTTCTTGTAAGATTACGTATTTTTCGTAAAGCTCAACCACTTTCACGTTGTTGAAATTCATCGAGCAGGGATCAAAGTATAGACCGTCACGCGTTCAAGTAGATATCTCGCCATATTAACCCATCACCGCTGTGTCCTGCACCCATGCGTATAAAATGTCTTTATATGGAATACTTCAATCCGTCCAGATGCGATATTTGGACTATCAATGACTATTGATATTTAGTTGATAATCGATGGCGCTTAATTCGGCTTAGCGTTTTCAGTCCTTCGATGAACTCGATGATCCGTTGCTCCCACGCAGCAAAGTCTTCGACTGACCTTAAGAGCGTGGGTTGATTGTGCAAGATTTGTTTTGATGGTTCGTTGTTGTTCTCCATATCAACGAGTTGAAAAGTCTTCCCAGAGAGACCATGTTCACTCACTGCTTCATTCAAAGTGTGGCCACTTTTCTTTTTTTGTCGTCCCCTTCTAGCTCGGCAAATGCAATAGAATCATATCCACCTGAGTTTTGTTAATATCGCGTTGATATCTATCACCGCGGAATGCATGAAAAATAAATACATACACAGAACGAGCCATACGGGGTTCAACGGGAGGAAAAAAAATATTTAGTGAGTTTTCCAGACCTCGAGTGCATCTGGGCTCAAATGATACATGCAGCGGGATCAGCGGTCGAAGCCTAAAAAAGGCTTCGGCCGTGGATCCCTAACGTTGATTGTTTTTGTAATAAATGCCGCGTTTTTGATTATTTATTTTGGATATCCAAGGCATTTGAGCGGAATGTGATAAAAAAATATTCCCTATGCTCGGAGGGTGGCTTCGAACGTCAACGAAGGATAAAAATGCCTTAACCATGTGGCTGATTTGGTAAGAACTATTTAGCCTCAAGTGTCACTTGAATGGGTTTGGTGTTGCTCTGCGAAGAGCCCTATGATTCGTGAGCGGCTGGAGTTCATACATACTGCAATTTGTGTATATATTTCATGTGGCAATTTTCCGGGCTCCCCGGAAAACCCGTGAAGACGTCCGTCTCGCTCGACGCTCACCCCAAACGCGGACCCATAATAGACTAGGACCAATTTTATTATTGTTATTTATTTTTCTTGTTATTTATTTATTTATTTACGAGACACCTGTGTGCACACCAACACACAATTGCTAAAGATTTGGAGGAAAGGCATGGCGAGGAGAAGACTGACAGTTCGAAAGAGGGGAAAAGGGAAATGCCGACTCTGCCGACGCTGTCAGAAGCCAAAAAAGAACGCGGTTATCGAAGGACCTGCCACTAAAAATGTGCCGAACGCCGGGGAGGTAAGACGGTTATTCGGCAAGAGCGAAGATGATACCGGGGATCCCCGTCGTAACGATCCCTCTACCGAACGTCATTCGTCGACCGTCCTCGCGTACCCCTCCACACACAGACACATGCGAAAACACACACACGTGCGAACACACACACACACATACACACACACACACATACATACACACACACACGCGCGCACACACACATGTGAACACACACATACGGGCGAACACACACACACACATGCGAACACACAGGTGGGTGCGAACGCGCCCGACCCGAAAGAAAATTCGGGAAAAATTGAGAGAAGGGGGGAGAGAGCCGACGTTTCGCTCGCAATTAGGAGAAATTACAGGAACTTCGCCGTTGAGTGTCGAGCAGGACGGACAGCATTCGGAGGGCCTTTACGTGTGCGAATTAGTGAGGGTGAGTCTCGGCTAACGCGCGAAGATGTCGCGAAATTGTGCCCTCGGCTAGTCCTTACGTCCTCCGTCGGCAGCCCAATGTTTCGGGCGTGGCGTGTTCGGGTGTGATCGGGTTTCCCCCTTTTCGGTTTTTCTTTATTTTTCTTTGTTTTGTTATCGTGAGTCGTGCGGTTCGGGTTCATGGCGGAGGGCGCGCGCGTTTGTTGTTTCCGCGGGGAAAAAATAATGAATGCGAGAGTGAGTCAATGTTTGTGGGTTTCGTCGATGTTAGTGTGAATCCGTGTGCATTCTGTGATGGCGGTGTGGATGCGTGACCGTCCTTCCCCTGCGGTATCGTTTTAGTTTGCAGAAAATTTGCGAAAAGAGAGAGAGGAGAATAAATTGTGATCCTTTCGTTTATTATGTTCAGAAAAGCGCGTAGTAACGAGATGTCCCGCGAGAGATCACCAGTGAACGGTCACTCTCTCGCTGGACTCGGCGTTACCCGTGGCGCTCTTTTCCGCCATCCCTTCCCTTCGGCGGCTCGCGCGCTCTCGGTGGATCGAGCCTAGCCGTTTAACTACTTCGTTTTTGGGAGCCGGTGGATTCTCATCGATTAGCGGCCACCTTCCATTGTCTCGGGTTTTCAGTCTCTCTTTTCACGAGCTCTTGGACAATTTACAACCGCCCAAGAGCGAAGAACCGGTTAGTTTTCCACGGACCAATTCTCTGGATAATCTTCTTCGATTCGGTGCGGTTTAGAGGAGAATTCGCGCGTAACGATTTTTCGCGAAACACGTGGCGTCGACCACTACGACCGCCATTTTCCGGCATATCTGGTGACCAATTATTATTATAATCGCCAAGGCGAAACTATCCATCTCTTGTAATAACCTATACTTTATCTTAAATTTAACCGTGTGTGCATTAAAGACCGAACAATTTTGCACGCGAGTGAATTTTCTTTGCGTTTGCAACGCACTTCCGGCCACCTCGTTCCCCTCAACCTTCCACCTTTTTCTTCCAATTTCCTCACCAGGACAACTCACGCAATTCTTCAAACATGGTCCTTCGAGCCGGATATGGAAATTGGTGAAAATTGTGGAAGTGCATCGATAATTTTCGAGAAACTTAGCATTCAGCGTGCAACACGTGGCTAGTGAACGCGCACCGGAAACGTCGAGAGAGCGCCTCTACTCGTGCGCGCGCCGGCACTCTCGCGGCTTCGCCCGCTGGGGCCTCGTGGCGAGCTCTCTCTCGCTCTCGTGATCGCACTCGGCTGGTCCGTTACAATCGATGCTTCGAGTGTACGCGTATCACGTGACTTCTAGACGCTGTGATTTTTCTTCGAGCCGATCGAGGCGTCTCGCGATCGCTCGCGTTCGCTGAGACGGCGGACAGTTTTTCGTGCTTCCTCTTGGACCTTTTCCATTCTATTCGTGTCGCGGACACTGTCGCCACGGGTGTGTGTGCTCGGTTTGTGATTTCGTTTGTTTTTGTTCGCGATAATCGTGATTTTCGGGATCTTCGTTCGACGCGTCTCACGAACATTCTCGACATTCGAGTGTGGGTGCGCGTCACGTGGTTCTTCGTGCGCTTCGGGACTTTTTATCGCGTTGAATTTACGTGGTTTCCGGCCATTTTGGCTCATTTATTTTTTCGGGGTTCTTTGTTACGCGTCGCTCAAAATTTGTGCATCAAGTTTGCGAACGGATCGTGTAGTTTTTTTTTTGGGTTCCTCGTGCGCGTTACACAAACATTCTCGCAAAAGCGAGTGTGTGCACGTCCTTCGTGGTTCATAATTAGGTGATATTACGCTCGAACGAGATAGTTTCGATTTTCGAGCTTGTGTGCGCGGCGCGACTTCGTCTTCGCGTCCATCATGACGACTAACGTTGCGAAGATGGAGCGTCGAATTGCCGGGCTGCTCAGCACATTCAAGTGCATCGAGGGCATCGCTGAGAAATCCGCCGACGCCACTCCTCAGACGATGTCCAAAACACTGGCCCTGACCCGCCTCGAACTTCTCGAGGCCAATTGGACGCGCTTCCAGCACGAGCACGCAAGTCTCCTTGAGATGAACTGCGAGAATCTCCCGGACCAGGCTTACTTCACCGATGGGGTCGAGGCTCAATGCCAAAGCGCCTACGAAAACGCCAAGGTGAGTCTCCTTGTCATCAGGGAACACTTCGAGCGGACCGACCCCACTGGAGCTAATCTCGCTGACTTGTCGGCAATTGCTCCCAACGCACTGCGGCGGACCCTTCCGGACATCAGACTTCCGGTTTTTGACGGAGACTTCAGGGCTTGGCGCTCCTTCCACGACCTCTTCGTTTCGATGGTTGGCAACAATTCGGATATCACTTCCGTTGAGAAGATGCATTACTTGCGCACTTCTCTCAAGGGCGAGGCAGCGCAGCTGATCGCCAATATTCCGGTCTCTTCTGAGTCGTTCGCTTCAGCCTGGGATACCCTTCAGGAGAGGTTTGAAAACAAGCGATTTTTAATCAATTCGCAGCTTGACAGATTTTTCGACATTCCTCGAGTCACTTCACGGTCCGCGAAAGCGCTTAACAATCTCCTCAATACCACGACTGAAGTTACGAACGCTCTTCGGGCGCTCGACACTCCGGTACATCATTGGGATCCGGTTCTGGTGCACTTCCTTACGTCGCGGCTTGACCATCACCTTCGAGAGCAGTGGGAGGTAAAATTGGGCGCTTCACCTGAACCTGCTACGTTCACGCAGTTTCGGTCGTTCCTCATCGCTCGTGCCAGAGCTCTGGAGAGTCTGGAGTCGCGTACTGCTGATACGACATCTCATGCGGCCACTGCATCACAAAGTGGTCGCGCCTCTGGATCCAAACCGTCTCGCCCATCTAATAGCGCAAGGACGTACACCTCGCGAGCTGAGGACTCTTCTGACAAGCCGGAGAAGCAGGAAACCCAAGCGATTTTGGATAAGAACTCCGCTGCGGCGGTTCTTTCAAAGGGCCCTCTTCATCCGGCGGGTTCTGCCACCCAACAGTGTCACTTCTGCCTCAACGGTCACTTCATTGCTTCATGTCCGCTCTTTCGACAGAAGAGCGCCAAGGAGCGACGGGAGGTAGCAGAGCAACGACGGCTTTGCTACAACTACCTCGGGCCGCATTCCGCTGTCAATTGCCGAGTTGACAAGCGGTGCTTCGAGTGTGGAGAAAAGCACCACACTCTAATCCACATCGGAGCAAGGAAAACTTCGGGCGCTTCAAATCGTCAGGCAGGTGCCTCGACGCCAACGGCAACATCGTCGCCAAACGAGCCCCAGGCATGACTCCCATCCAGTCACCCATGCGACGAATCTTCTGGACATTTCGGACAACATTCCATTGGCCTCAATTCCCTCGGCAGTTCTTCCACGTCATCGGCACCACTTCACATCGCTTCTTCACCTTCAACTTCGACACCGACGCATGTGGCGTCGCCGAAGCGAGTTCTTCGACCTTCTGTCTTCTTGGCCACGAGCCAAGCACTTGTTTCTTTACCATCAGGCCCGTCACAACGGATTCGTCTTCTAATTGACCCTGGCTCTGAGCTGTCTTTTGTATCGGAGCGAATTGTACAGCTTCTGCGCCTCAAACGCGTGTCGGCCTCGCTGAATATTCTCGGACTTGGCAACCAATCAGCAGGTCGCACGCGGGGAGCTGTCACCTTCAAGCTGTCGTCAATATATGATTCGAATGCCTTCGTCACAGTCATAGCCTTTGTGCTCAAAGTCTTGACTGCGTCACTTCCGTCATTCTCGTTTGACGGGAAATGGGCGCATTTGCAAAACCTTCAACTTGCCGATCCTGATTTTCAGAAGCCAGGGCTGATCGACATCATCGTCGGAGCTGATTCATACGGCCTCCTCATCGACTCAGGCGTGGTGAAGGGCCGACCAACTGACCCGATAGCACAACGGACTCTTCTTGGGTGGATAATACTTGGCCCTGTCGACGCTTCAACTCCAACTTCAGTTCGGGTTCAGCATGCCTCGATCGACGATGATGTCTCTTCGCTGCTTTCAAAATTCTGGGAACAGGAGGAAATTCCGTCGGACGCAGCTCCTACATCTGAGCCCGAGGATTCCTCCTGTGAGCAACACTTCAAGGACACGCATTCCCGAGATGAAGACGGGCGATATACAGTCCGCCTCCCTTTCAAAACTTCACCATCGGCTCTCGGGGATTCCTTTACGGCAGCGCGGCGCTCTCTTCTTCAACTTCAAAAGCGGCTCTCGCTTAATTCGACATATCGAGAGTTGTATCACGGCTTCCTTCAGGAGTACGAGACGTTGTCTTACATGGTACGAGCTTCTACTGAGCCAGCTTCAACTCCCGTGTATTATTTGCCCCATCACGGTGTTTTCCGAGCTCACAGCACCACCACCAAACTTCGAGTGGTTTTCAACGGGTCGTGCAAGACGAGCAGTGGAGTCTCGCTTAACGACCTCCTCTACACGGGCGCCAAACTCCAACATGACACTTCTGACGTACTTCTTTGGATCCGACGGCAACGCTTCATCTTCGCAACGGACATCACAAAGATGTACCGTCAAATTCAACTTCATTCGGATGATCGGAACCTTCAACGGATCCTTTGGGTTGATGAGCAGGAGCGCATCATCCCTTATTGCCTCACCACTGTCACTTACGGCCTCAGTTGTGCCCCGTTTCTGGCTATTCGTGTCATGCTGCAACTCGTCGAGGACGAAGGGCACAACTTTCCATTGGCGGTACTTCCCTTGACAAAGGGCAGGTACGTCGACGATATCTTCGGAGGTGCAGATACAACGGCGGAACTTCAGACATCTGCACTTCAACTTCAAGAAATTTGCAAAAAGGGGTGCTTTCCACTTCAAAAGTGGGCGTCAAATTCCACGGAACTGCTCCAAGACGTTGGAAATCCCGACTCACAATCCGGTGCGGTTGTGATTCAACCAGACGACTCCAGCGTCAAACTTCTCGGTCTCGTTTGGAATTCCCAAACTGATCACTTCAAGTTTACTCTTCAACCGACCTTCAGTCAATCGGTGACAAAACGGACAATCCTCTCGGAAACGGCGCAATTATTTGATCCGTTGGGCTTCGTTTCGCCGATCATCATCACGGCAAAGATGCTTCTTCAAGAGCTCTGGTTGACAAAACTGCAATGGGACGACCCCCTTCCGATTTCGCTCCAACAACGGTGGCTTCACTTCCGAGAGAACTTGGTAGATCTCTCACTTATTTCTCTCCCTCGGTGGCTTCAACTAAAACCCTCGGCAACGGTTCAGCTTCATGGGTTTTCGGACGCCTCGCAATTGGCCATGTCAGCTGCGGTGTACCTTCGTTCCACTTCAGATGATGGCTCTTCTACCATCACACTTGTCGCTTCAAAGACAAAGGTTGCACCGCTCAAGCGACTGACAATTCCGCGGCTTGAGCTCACCGCGGCGCTACTGCTTTCACGGCTGGTTTCGTACGTCCAGAAAACACTCGAACTTGGAGATGTTCCAGTGTTTCTCTGGACCGATTCGTCGGTAACATTAACCTGGATCACGTCACATTCAGCTCGTTGGAAGGACTTTGTCCGCAATAGAGTCACTTCAATTCAAGAGATCACTTCGCAAGCGACGTGGCGCTTCATCTCAGGCAAGGAGAATCCCGCAGATTGTGCGTCTCGTGGGATGACGCCGCGTCAACTTGCACGGCATTCCCTCTGGTGGAATGGACCAACCTGGCTTTCGCAACCTCGCACCAGTTGGCCCACTTCGTCGTTCGAGATCGTCACCAACTGCGATCTTGAACAGCGTCCAGGTCTCGCCTTCACTTCAACGTCAGGGCCTCTTCTGCCGATTTGGGACCTTCTGGAACGATATTCCTCCTTAAATCGGCTACTTCGGATTACGGCAATTTGCAAACGAGCTCTTGCCCGCTTCAGGCGAGTTCCACACTCTTCAATGACCAGCCCACTTTCACCGGGAGACCTGGAAGACGCAAAATTTTTCTGGGTACGCCTCATCCAACGGTCGTACTTCACTGCTGAGCTACGGACAATTTCAAGCGGAGCGACACTTCAACGGAGCAATGCAATGGCCGCCCTCACACCCTTTATCGACTAACTCGGAGTTCTTCGTGTGGGCGGGCGCCTCAAGCATTCCCTTCTTACCTCCGAGGCAAAACATCCCCCTGTTTTACCTCGAACTTCACAACTAACAACTCTGGTGATTTCAGATGCTCATGTCCGGTCTCTTCACAGCGGCACACAAGCTACTTTGGCCTATCTCCGCAGGTCGTACTGGATTTTGGGTGGTCGCGCGCCAGTACGATCATATATTCTTCGCTGCACCACTTGCGCACGGTTTCGAGGCCTTCGAGCTCAGCAGTTGATGGGGCAACTTCCCTCGCCACGAGTCACACCTTCACGTGCCTTCCTGCACTCTGGCGTTGATTATGCCGGACCCTTCACGGTCAAGACTTGGCGAGGAAGAGCAGCAAAAACATACAAGGGCTACCTCGCAGTTTTTGTCTGCTTTTCTACTTCAGCGGTGCACCTGGAATTGGTGACGGACTACACTTCAGAGGCCTTCATCGCAGCGTATCGGCGGTTTTCTGGTCGACGGGGCATCTGTCACACGCTGTATAGTGACTGTGGAACAAACTTCAGCGGTGCAGATGCCACCCTTCAGGCTCTCTTCAAGGCTGGTTCGATGGAAATGACCCGAACGATCTCCTCACTAACCAACCTTGGCACTAAGTGGTCTTTCAATCCTCCGGCCGCCCCTCACATGGGTGGAAAATGGGAGGCTGCCGTGAAATCGGCAAAATACCACCTTCGGCGGGTTATCGGTGAGACTGCACTCACGTACGAAGAGTTCACGACTCTCCTCACGCAAGTCGAGGCAGCGCTCAACTCTCGGCCGCTTTGTGCTCTCTCGGAAGACCCGGAGGATTTATCATCTTTAACTCCGGGCCACTTCCTCGTCGGTGAAGCACTTACCACAGTGCCCGAGCCATCTCTGACCTCAACAGCTGAATCGCGGTTATCTCGGTGGCAACTTCTTCGATACCAGCTGCAGCACTTCTGGCAAAGATGGTCAAGAGAGTACCTTCATCATCGACTCTCAACTTCAAAATGGTATCATCCTTCTAATGAGATACGAGTGGGGTCACTCGTTCTCATAACAGACGAGAGACTTCCTCCCACGCGGTGGCCCCTTGCGCGGATCCTCGAGCTTCACCCTGGCGACGATGGCCTCACTCGCGTCGTCACACTTCGAACAGCCTCTTCTACCTTCAAGCGGCCGATCACAAAATTGTGCGTTCTTCCAACGGACTCTTCGTCAACAGAGCTTGCCGAAGGCGGGGAGTGTGTTCAGAAAAGCGCGTAGTAACGAGATGTCCCGCGAGAGATCACCAGTGAACGGTCACTCTCTCGCTGGACTCGGCGTTACCCGTGGCGCTCTTTTCCGCCATCCCTTCCCTTCGGCGGCTCGCGCGCTCTCGGTGGATCGAGCCTAGCCGTTTAACTACTTCGTTTTTGGGAGCCGGTGGATTCTCATCGATTAGCGGCCATCTTCCATTGTCTCGGGTTTTCAGTCTCTCTTTTCACGAGCTCTTGGACAATTTACAACCGCCCAAGAGCGAAGAACCGGTTAGTTTTCCACGGACCAATTCTCCGGATAATCTTCTTCGATTCGGTGCGGTTTAGAGGAGAATTCGCGCGTAACGATTTTTCGCGAAACACGTGGCGTCGACCACTACGACCGCCATTTTCCGGCATATCTGGTGACCAATTATTATTATAATCGCCAAGGCGAAACTATCCATCTCTTGTAATAACCTATACTTTATCTTAAATTTAACCGTGTGTGCATTAAAGACCGAACAATTTTGCACGCGAGTGAATTTTCTTTGCGTTTGCAACGCACTTCCGGCCACCTCGTTCCCCTCAACCTTCCACCTTTTTCTTCCAATTTCCTCACCAGGACAACTCACGCAATTCTTCAAACATGTTAGTTTTGTTTTTTTTTATCGCACGTGTGCTTACATTTTCTTCGCCCCTAACCCTGCCCCTCTGCCACGACTCACGGCTGCAGCTAGCCGGCAACTTGGGTGACCTCCGGTCGGACTTTGTCCGGCTAATTTTCCGGCGAGACGCCACGGCGGCTGGCGCCCTTTTAAATAAATCGTCGGGAAAACAGGAGATCCCTTTTGTGACACTGAGGGAAGTGAATTTTCCGTCACAATATATTATATATATATATATATATATATATATATATATATATATATATATATATATATATATATATATATATATATATATATATTGAAACGTTTCGCGATTTATAGCGAAAGCTTTTATTTCGTTTTCTCCGATCGTTCACGCGAATATGAGGAAAACGATTTTGAACGGCGAATATTCGGCCGAAGGATGATTTTCGGGGTTCCCGTAGCCTCCTGAAGGGCGATGTACGTTACGTATGCCGGAATTGATGATCGGGATTTTGAAAGGTTTTTGGAGATGCCTCAGTTGGTAAGAGGGTCTCAGAGACGCCTATCTCAATCCGTCATCATCGGCATTTGATGTTTCGGATTGTCGTATTTGATGTCAGTTAGTGGAAAAACAATTATGTTTGTTAGTGTGTTAGATTCGTGATTCTGGAGAAGTTAGTTCGGTGTGGTGACGTTTTACGCGGAGCTGGAGCGGTCGGCGAGAAGCGCTGTGGTCGTGGAGCGACAAGGATGGGAAGAATACGGTGGGGTCGCACACGATGTTTAGAGGCGCTGACTCTCTCTCTTGCTCTTTCTCTCTCTCACTTGCGCTCACACAGAGGTCTGGGTGAAGCAGCAGGATGGGAAGGTGCGAGGTCTATCTGCGCGCGATCTTTAGAGGCGCGGATTCTCTCACTCACTCTTTCTCTCTTGCTCGCACTCGCACAGTCCGCGAGCGTCGTCGTGTACGCGTGTGGCCGAATCGGGATCGCTTCTGCAAAAGAATGCGATAGCCCTCGGATTTACGAATATTAGGTTTTAAGAGGCGATACAATCGGTTGGCACTGGTTGCAAAGTGCAACAAAGCACACGGTTGCCAACCCGTGTAACTCACGCGCTAGTTAGCTAGCGTTCAAATAATGCGCGAGCTCGAGGCAGATTCAATCTCCCCGAGGTCGCATAGCGGGACCGTCCGGAAGGGACGGCTGACCTCCTCGGCGCCAGACGAGGAGGACCACGACCCAGTGAAGCTGGTTGTAGAATTTCCTCGTGTGCAGCGAAGCGCGATCGGCTCTTCACGGACTGCACACTCCGAGTATTTCGTGTACGAATGCGTAGGATGGCGATCGATCGTCGTAAGGGCGATCGATCAGGTGGTAAAGACTGTTCCCTAACTGGCAATCACCACGACGACTCTATTTCCGAGGTCGGACATCCAGCGCAGTGCTGGGGCTTCCCAAGGAAATAGAGTATCTACCACGAAGCTGAGGTTGTTCTCGGATGGGACCAGGGCGACGGCAGCAAGGCCTCCATCCTTCGATCCGAGGTTTCGGATGCTGGTGACTCCACGTAATAAAGTTGAATTTGCGACAGAGTGCCGCTCCGGCTCGTGCTCGCCCTTAAATAGCCTAAGGCCCGTCAGGAGAAATTCCATTTCTCCCGCGATTCTGGAGAGCTAGGTGGGAAATCGCGCCGCCGACGAACACTCCGTTGGTGGGGTTGACTGCGTTGGTTATTTTGAGGACGTTAGCATATTATACTCATCTCGAGGGATAAAATATGCCCGATGGTTCCTCTCTAGGATATTAGGCGAGCATGCGGTGCGAAGAGGCGTCACGATGAATTTAGGTCACGTTCTTAATATGATAGGAGTGGTCGAGCACGGGAAGCGAGAAATCCGACTAAAGGCGGCGATTCCCGCGAGTCCGCGGTGGTCTTGCTCCTCGCGGTGGGCGGAGCTCCTTGCGAGGTGTCGCGGACTCGCCCCGATCTCTTAACTCAGGAGACCCTCCCGGCCGGCGGCATGGCCGGTTGCTCTGAACGCTGGCCAGAATACGCAGGTGTCTCGTGAACGGTTAGACGCTATCGTATTCGGTGTGACGGTGGCTTACCCATATAGCCGAAACGTTACAATATATATATATATATATATATATATATATATATATATATATATATATATATATATATATATATATATATATATATATATATATATATATTGTAACGTTTCACGTCTTCCAATGTCCCCGTTAGGGTGACATTAAAACGTTTCCTGCTTGTAGGGCATTTCGGTTGCGTTCAGCAGGAAATGCGGAGGGAAGGAATGTCCTTGCGTTTGCTTTATTCGGTTATTAGTGGGATTCTCGAAGGTTACCTCTGTTAGAGATCAGGTGGTTATAGGCTTTTTTGGGAACTTTATGGTGTTTTAGGGAGATGCCTCACGAAACTGTCCGTTCTCGTCAGGCGACGTCAGACTCGATCTTTCATCATCGACATTTAAACGAAGGGAAAGATCGATAATGTGTTGAGTGAGGGGTGAAGCTACTTTGTTACGTAAGATGTTAATGTAGAAAGTTAAAGAAAGAGAATAGTTTAGTTAGCCGGGAGGGGGGGGGACGAGAGGTTACGGAGCATCTAAAGGAGTTCGCAAAATATTGGTGTTTGGTAGACGAAAGCCACAACGTGGAGATTCCTCTTAGGACTCGGATCGGGAGACCAGAAGGAGGGAAAAGGTGTCAGAGCGATGACCAGCGAGCCGACAGTATATGGCCTCTCTCTCTCTTTCTCTTTCTCTCGACACGTAGGTGCTGCGTTATCGGCTCGTTCCGTTCGATACCTGAAAGCATTAATTAAATCGGTATATGGGCGTGTATGTGTCTTTCTCGGGTGAGAAGATGGAGGTTGTGTGTGTTTGTAGGTTAGAATCGAGAGATATTCTCACTCACGGGCGAGCTAAGCATGTGGATTTTTACTTCCATGAGGAGAAAAATCGGGACGGTTCGTCGTTGCGAGTTCTATCTCGAACGGAGGGTCTTGTCGTGGGACTTGTACGAGGACAAGCTGACTCAGTGGGGACGATTCCACTGAGACGAAATTTTTGAGTTTATGGGAGTAATGAGCGAAGGGGAATACCATACGCGGTTGCTCTTCTGCTCATAGCGGGGCTCACCGATGTGGCGAGCTGACCTCCTAGGTGCCACGCTGGTAGGACTAAGGCTAGTGAGGCTAGCGGTGGGACAAGTATCTTGCCGGGCCTAACCTCGCGGAAGAGATTGTCACGGGCAGTGTTCTTCTGCCGCCCTCGTTCGCGAAAGCGGACCGTAACCTTGGTTGTCCGGTCGTGAAAGTGACGGGACAGCAGGAAAGGGGGCGGTTTTCCCGGTGTTTTACCCTACCTGCCTACGATCACCTTCGAAGCGCCCCTTCACATAGTCCGACTTCCAGTGCAATACTAGGGCTTTCTATGCGAAGAGGGTTCCTACTCGCGAAGTTGGGGTGAAGTTAGGATGCAGCCGTAGCTCGGGAGCGAGGCTCTTCAAAGAAGTCCAGCGTTAAAGACGAACTTCGGAGATATTGAGATAAAACTGAGCTCCCACCCTCGCGTTGTCCCTTAGATAGTCTAAGGAACGAGAGAAGAGTTTCCCCTGCCCCCATAATCCAGCGTGCTCGGACGGGGTTACCCCTATCAGCCGTCATGCTCGTGGTGGGATACCCTTGAGAGAGGCAAATGGAAACGTCTCCCCAAAAGGCCTCGACAATAAGAGATAGACCGGGGTATCGAGAGACTTGGGTGACAGGAGCGCACACGTTCGAGGATGTTTTCCTTCGTTATTTGGGCATGGTCTAGTCTCCATGAGGTGGTTAGTGAGGGGGGGTTGGGCCACATGCGGGCTGCGCTCACGATCCCGCTGCGAGATCGGAGTAGCGAAGAAAACGTGGCTCACGCCTCGTGAGGGGGGCGGGCCAATTAGCGCGGGCCGCGGAGATTTCGGCTGTTCACGCGCGTTAATAGCCCGACGAAATTCAGGTGTCTCGCTACCTCTTTGCGCTTCATGCGACACGGGCAGCTTGTCGCACTTGGGGTACCGTCGCAATATATATTTTATCGTTTAGGGATGCAAAACAGATCTCGGTAGCATTTTTTTTAAATCCTTATTTTTTCGGATCATTGTCTTTATACTATGGTTGTTGTAAATTTTGCTTGGGCTTTCAAGTTTCAGGGTACATAACAATCACGCTGATGTTGCATATGTGAAGCGATAGGTCGTGAAGGTATAGAACGCGGGCGCGCGCCCTAAGAAAAAACAGATTCACAACTTAAAGAGAATTTTTTTTTCCATCTTCATCTTCGATTGATTATATCAGAACGCTGATAGCATTGTTTTGCGGTTTTTTTTTTAATAGTACAATTCGCTGGTTGAGTGTATACGAAACATTGTGGGGGCGAGGGATTTTTTTGAATAAATAAAAAACATTTCGATGAAAATACATATTATTTGTATTCTTCATTTATTCCACGGCGAAAACAGTTTCTCCCTCATTTACAATTCGATGACAAATTTGTATACATTTTTACATAGTCAACACGTCGAAAACCATGACGAGACGACTGTGATGCGGACGGCTATTCGACGATGGTGTCCCAACGAATTTTGTCTTTTCCACCATGGTGTGCTCAAAGTCGGTAGAATTCGATGCTGTTGTATTTTCCGCCCATGTACGTCATGTAGAGTTGACTATCGCGTGCCAGTTTCCGCATACTCTCGAACATTTTCAAATCTTGGCCGCAGGCCTCCATGAGTCGCGCTAGTAAGAAGACAGTCAACTCATTCGCGATGTCCACGACGTAGCGTTTTCCAAACTTGGTTTGTACGGCCCACATGTTGGAGATTGAATGATTCGATTGATCTGGGAGTTCTGATAGCTTTTACGTTGGGACCAATTCCACTATCAGGCTGACTTTTTTATACTCAAGAGATCCATTTTCCACACTTTTTCCTTTTCATATCTCTTTTTGGTGAGATGTTGATGTTGCGATGGAATAGTGCAGTCTGAACTTGGTCCACTAAATTATAAGCTCCCTCGTAACCCTCCCACTCAAATTTTGAAACTTCTCCCCACTTTTCCATTCATGAAATACAAGTTCAAACACGTTCTACGAACCGCATACGTGGACAACCCCCCCCCCCCCGCCCCGACATTTTTTCACGCTCCCAAAAAACGGGTTCAAACACATTCGAAGAACCTTGCACGCAGAGAATTTTGCTTCCGATAGCATTTTTTACACTCCCGGCGTTGAGGTGGGGGCCATCGATGTGACCTTTCATCTGTGACGTATTATAATGCTCCATACATGGAAGATATTATATCACTTCACTGCCGTTCCGATGATGTTCTGGCAAACGATCCCACAATAAGCCAACATATTCACCCTAATATTTTAGGAGCAAGTCCTTTGGAACCTGTTCGAGCCCGTTTTTGGTCAAGTCCAAGGGGTGCTTGGCCGGATGCACTGCGTACATATTCACACAGGTGAAAATCTCGACGTTATATTTCGGAATGAAACCGAGACCTCGATGTATTGAAAGTTTTTCGAAGAGTGCAGCTGTGCTCAAGTGGTCTATCCGCAGTCACAGCTTTGGACGGTAGATCCCTAAAGAGTGCCGGCGAGATTTGAGACGGGGCGGACACGCATGCAAACATCTTGACATTATCTTCCGGAATGGAACCAAGGGATCACAGCTGCATGTCATACGTACAGGGCTTTAAAAGGTAACCCTTCGAGTGGCGCCTAGCGTTTTCGTATTCCCGAAAATGTTCCTACCCATATATGATTGATACACGCACAGCTCGTATCCAATTTTTTTCTACACAGACTAAATAGTGTAGAAATGAAAACACTCCGTTTGCGTCGATGATAAGTTTTTGTCTATAATAAATTATAAGGTTTATGGGTTTTGAACTCCCCCCCCCCCCCATACAAAACACTCGTCGACGGCGGCTTCCCCCCTCCCCCCTCGCCAGTCACTCTTGGAACCACAGGGCTACCCCCTCCACAGAGACCCCTGACATCCTTCTCCGTGACGTCACATGCCCACCCCTGGTTACCCCCACCCCTCCACCTTGCTTACCCCCCGCCACTAGGCTTCCCCGCGCTTCAATCCACCCTGGGATTCCAGAGTTAGAATCGGCCTACCCCATCCACTCGCGACTAGCTCCGAAACTGGGAAGCGAAGCGGGGACCGGCTGTATTGGTATACGTTTTCCATAGTTTCCCTAAGCCCATAGCAGAAATGTCATGGCGAATGCGATACAGATGAGGAAGGCGGCTGCGGCCGCAAGGTGGGGATGTGAAGTGGAATTTGGTGAGGATTATAATAAAGGAGGAGACCCCGTACAATGAAATCTATCATCAATTATTAAAAATAAATAAAAATTAGAATTCCGAGCCAATAGTCATAATAAATTTTATTTTTAAGGGGCAAGATGCAGTCAGAGGCGTGAAAAAACGAGCATTTCCAATAATTTTTTTTCATAGTAATTGAGTTTTTTTTTTACAAACGTGGTTAAACAGACTTTTCATGTTATATTTCAACGTGACTTGTACAAATTTTCAAAGAAAAATATTAACTTTTTATACAAATATCGCCATCTTTGTCGGACACCCTTCGGGATGTAGTGCTTTGCGGCCACCATCATAAAATTTTTCTGGATCATCTGACATCATAAACAAAAAAATCATTAGTTTAATAATAAATCTAGACCTTAATCGAAGCTTTTTTTTTTAATTAACAAAATGGCAGCTTCTGACAGATAACTTTTCATTTTCGACCAAAAAATCGCTCGTTTGTTGTTAAAAAATAGAAATTTTCAACCAAAATGAAAATCCTTCGATTAAGGATTAGTTTTTAATGCTATCAATAAGCACACCACATTTCATCAAAATCCATCGAGTGGTTTTTGAATTATAGTGGTCACTTAATTGAAAAACATAGTTTCGAGAAAAACGCGTTTAAAGTTTTTCGATGTGGATCCGGTATTATAAGTTCGTAAAATTTTGAGCTCGATGGATGAAGCCAAACGTTTATAATGAATTTCATCCGCTGAATCCGAATTTTACAATTTTTTGCCGAAAAGTCGATCATTCAATTGTTTATAACCAATTGTTGAAACAATTTTTCAAAAAATTATAGTTTTTCGTGATAAATTATTATTTTTCAAACATTTTGGGCAATTTTAAAACGGAAGTATTCTTTATCAAATTTTCCTAAAGTTCATCGTTTTTGAGTCATGCATTTTTGAAAATTTCTGAAAGATTTTTCCAATTTGACACTTGATTTATGTATATAAATACTAATTAAAAAATTACTTACATCGAATTATCAATTCCTGGCCCATACAAGCGGAATCCTGCCGATGTGAAAGCTTCTAAAATATCAATTTGTTGTTGTCTTCGAAGCATTCCGCGTTTCCCAGTATTATCGTTTGCGCGTTTGTCAGCCACTACCTACCATGGGGACTCGACGCTCCTTCACTAATTGTGGGATATCCCGGAAACTATTTAACAGATTGACTTAAAATTTTCAGAGAATATTTTTGAAACGTCATACTCCAAGAAAATGTTTTAAAAAAATCGTTTTTCGAAAATTCTGACTGCATCTCACCCCTTAACACACCCCCAACGCGCTTGATTTTTAGTGAGTCAATATTTAAGAGATACCGCTTCCTCATTGACGTGTATCAAAAACCCGCACAGTTATTAATCAATATTCTGTACAATTTATCGTAACTTTAATTGCAATTGATCCGTTATAGCACAAAATAAAGCCATTGATTTAATTACCTATCTGTCGATTTGGATAAGAATAAACTTCGGTTAGACCTCAAATTTTAACGAACATGAAATAAGAAATGTATAATGATCAAGGCAGCAGAGGGTGGCAAAAAAGGGATAGACCGTGGGGCGAAGAGACTGAGAAACAGAATACAAGAGAAGGATGGTTGTACTAGATCTCAGGTCACCCACAATTAACCAGCCTGGAACCGTGTTTATCGTGCCCAGCTCGCCACAGTGATTTCCTATACCTGTGTCGTTGGGATTGGGGGGGGGGGGGGGGTGCTCTACACGGGGCAATTCGATCACGATAATCAGGGATTACTCGCAGGTTATACGATTGTGCTCTTCTTGCCGGAAAATCGGAGAAGACAGCACAGGTGTTGCTGTTCTACCAGTTTCGATTAGTAAGGACGGTGTAGCAAATAATTATGAGGCCCTTTCACAAAACAGTTTTTAATTCAAAATATAATTTTTCATTGTTCTTAATGCAGTGATTTGATACATATTCACAGGTACCCAGCTTCGGACGAACAGAAGTGTAAACTTATTTTTCGATTAACTCGTTTTACATAACTCGTGCACTGTACAAAATAAGCACGTTGTTTGAAAACGGTTTGAAACAACATGTTTACAAACATCATGCTTTGGGTGGTATTTCAAGCCGCTTTAGGTGTGTTGTATTAAGGTTGTCGGCCCAGTAATCATCACCTTAAGCAGATCGTTCGACTTCGCAAATTTATGTAGCTCAACTTGGAAAGTGAGTACAAGTTATTTAAAATCATTATTAATCAGTTTTTTTTATTAAGAAGGAGAGCGTCGTTGTGAAATTCTCGTGCCTGGTACAGTTTTCGAGCAAATATTTCGTAAGGGTTATAAGACGCTATTGTACAAGTATCGTCATACCGCCATGACGGTTGGTCAAGTAATCGCCATATGACCGTTCCACTTATCGTCATATGCGTTCGAATTGCATCAATTAATAATACAAATGTCCGTAGGCCTTTGTTGACTTGATTGTACCTGCTTTCCGGACGGCAAAATAATTTGTAGTTTCTCAGCTTAAAACTGTTTGCTTTTTATTGAAACATTTGAAAAACAGTTCAAGAAATTAATTTTCTTACATAAAATGTTATTCACTTTAAGGGGTGAGATGATGTCAGAATTTTCATAAAATTGATTCTTTAAAAACATTTTCTTGAAATATGTTTCGAAAATATTCCCTGAAAATTTCAAGTCACTCCGATTTATAGTTTCTGGGATATCCCACATTTGTGAAGGGCCGTCGGGTTCTCATGGCAGGTAGCGGCTGACAAACGCGCAAACGACAAAACCCGGGAAGGCAGAATGCTTCGAAGACAACAACAAATTGATATTTTGGAAGCTTTCACATCGGCAGAAGCCCTATTGTATGGGCCAGGAATTGATGATTCGATGTAAGTAATTTTTGAAGTGAATACTTCTAATGCGACTGTATTAGGCCCCGCCCTCAGCTGCGTTGTAGCACCGGACAAGAGAATGAAGGAATAGAAGAAGAGAGGAGAGAGAGAGAATGATGCATGAGCCGTGTGAGTGCGAGTGAGAGCGAGCGAGTCAATGCAGTGAGGGGGTAGGATCGCGTGCACGCATGCGCGCCGTTCTATTCGTAGCGGTTGCCCGTGTACGTGTGAGCCCACAGCTGGCACAGCTCTGTGTGTGTGCGAGTTCGTACTGTGTCGTCGTGCCTCGTGGCAAATTTTGTGCTATCCGTTAAACAGTGCGAATTTTTAAAGTGAATTATATTATTGTTATTTGTTGGTGCTGTTTTTGATAGTTCTTTGCGGTAGTGTATTATTTTAATGCGGGAATAAATGACAATTCCAAAAAATGGATCCCGCAGTGGATAAATCGTCGACAAACCCCCCAGCGAACGAAAGTATGTATTCTTGATATATATTTGAACGTTTTAAATAACGTTTTAAGAAACAAAAATATTCGAGCCATTCGAAGCGAGGTTATGTACGAGTAGCATGGCTCGTACATAACCTCGCATGATACACGTGCCCCGGAATGCCTCTTTATATACATTCAGTTTCAGCCTCTCTGTTGTGTCTCCAGACACACACAGATATATAAAATTTCGCAAATTAATACTCAAAAATGCATAAAAATTGAATAAAAATTGAAAAAATAATATACATAAAATAATAAAATATTTAAACAATATTCAAGGGGTTCGAGGCGAGGTTACGTACGAGTCAGCATGGCTCGTAAATAACTTGCACAATACAAAAACTTTTATATAATCTCCGCTGCCCCTTTACAAGTTTCTATTGCTGACTCCACTGACTCTCTATTCCTTCTCCGCTGAGTTCACTGACTCTATATTGCTGACTCCGCTGATTCCACTGACTCTCTATTCCTTCTCCGCTGAGTTCGCTGACTCTATATTGCTGACTCCGATGACTCTACTGACTCTATTCCTTCTCCACTGAGTTCACTGATTCTATATTGCTGACTCCGCTGACTCCACTGACTCTCTATTCCTTCTCCGCCGAGTTCGCTGACTCTATATTGCTGACTCCGCTGACTCCACTGACTCTCTATTCCTTCTCCGCTGAGTTCACTGACTCTAGATTGCTGACTCCGCTGACTCTCTATTGCTTTTCCGCTAACTCTCTGCTGGCTCTCTGCAAGCCTTTCCTCAGCCTCTCCGTTGTGTCTCCAGAGGCACACACAGAGATGGCAAAAATTGAAAATAAAAAATAATTTTTTTTTCAGTTCCATCTCAATCGGGGTCAACACACCGAAGACTAGAGGATGACGACACCATTGCCGAAATATTTCATTTCATACATATTTCATTTCATATTGATAAATAAAATAAAAAAAAGTCAAATATAAACAGTCAGGCTACTTTTGATTTCCTTGCCAATTCATAATTCGATCACTTACTTTTCCTCACCTCTCCTCTCCTCCCCTTCTCTCTCTCTCTCTCTCTCTCTCTCTCTCTCTCTCTCTCTCTGCATACGTATTCACTTCTTTTGCGTGTCGAACCCACACGCACCCTTTTTTTAATTAGTATTTCTATACATAAATCAAGTGTAAAATTGGAAAACTCTTTAAGAAATTTTCAAAAATGTATTACTCAAAAATCATGAACTTTAGCGAAATTTTATAAAGAATACTTTCGTTTTAAAATTACCTAAAATGTTTTTAAAAAATAATTCATCCCGACAAGGTTTAGTTTTTTTTAAATCTTTTAACAATTCGCTATAAACAATTGAATGCTCGACTTATCGGCAAAAAATTGTGATATTCTGATTCAGCGGATCAAAATACATGAAAAAAGTTTAGCTTCATCCATCGAGCTCAACATTTTACGAACATATTATACCGTATCCACATAGAAAAACTTTAAACGCGTTTTTCTCGAAACTATGTTTTTCAAGTCGGTGACCATTATAATTCAAAAACCACTCGATGGATTTTGATAAAATTTGGTGTGCTTATTGATAGCATTACAAACTAGTCCTTAATAGAAGGATTTTCATTTTAATGAAAATTTATATATTTTTTTAACAATAAACGAGCGGTTTTTTGGTCGAAAATCGGAAGTTATCTGTCGAAAGCCGCCATTTTGTTAATTAAAAAAAACTTCGATTAATGACTAGATTTATTATTAAGCTAATGATTTTGTTTGGTTTTTTATTTCAGATGATCCAATAAAATTTTATGATGGTCACCGCAAAGCACTACATGCCGAAGGGGGTCCGACATAGACGGCGATATTTTTATAAATAATCAATATTTTTCTTTGAAAATGTGTACAAGTTAAGTTGAAATTAAACATGAAAAGTCTGTGTAACCACTTTCGTAAAACAAAATTACTATAAAAAAATATTGAAAATGCTCGTTTTTCCACGCCTCTGATTGCATCTCACGCCTTAAAGCACTACACAATACATCTACTATGTGTTTAGGACCTGGTTACTGCGTTGAAACAATATGTTATATGGAAATAACACGATTCTAACATGTTGTCTGCGAACATGCTCAATATAATACACTTATGTATGTGTCGAATCAAACAAGTTTCTACTAAACAACACACTTAGTGCAGGTACACGCGACGCGAATTAACACATTTCATTAACGAGATAACAGATTTCATCGTATAAAGCGTCGGAAAACAATTCACTTGTCCGCCTGTACCACAAACACCACGGGTGCAGGTGAATTGAAATGGCAATATGGCGGTTTTTCCTTTTTTTTTGATCCGAGTTATGTATTATTTTAAACGCGAAACATACAAGTTCCAGCTGCATCATATTGTGAAAAATCACAAACAAGACCTACGTCTAAATATTAGATGCGCAGTGTTCACAAAATAGAAAACCTACAAACGACACGTTGCCCGAAAATATCCCGATGTCGAGATTCGAAGTGAAACGCTTTTTATTCCCCAGAATGAGGCTTGAACGTTTGAGAAAGGTGAGTAACTATAAAATCATGACTTACATAGACTTTTATATGTACTATAGTTCTGTAATATTGTAGAATTTGAGTTTGCGTTTTTCCAACCCCCTTTACAGTGACATATAGAATAGGTTGATTTTTATAGAGTGAACTATACCACCATGTGACCATCTGGAATGGCGCGAGATCCAATTTCTGATTCACATCCGAGAAGACTGCAAAAGCTAGCTAGACATTAGGTCGGCACATATTCGAGCTCTATTTTTTTCTTACCATCCAATTATCTTCTTGAAAGAAAAAAAAGATTGTCGCGAAAGCTGCGAGCGGTCAAAAAATATTTAGCGGTCGCTCAAGCCTCCGAAAAATTCTAATTTTCATTAAAAAAACGATTTTTTCTCGTCTACTTCTCACTCATGAATTTTACGCTTTATAATTTTTAAATTAGCCTCGCGAAAACTTCAACCAGCCAATGAATATTTAGTGATCGCTCAAAAGCTTCGTAATCTCCAAATTTTCAAAACAATCAATCCTTTTTTCTTTAAAAAGAGTTTTTCGCGCACCGTAATACGTCCCACAGTTGGCCTCGTTAGTCCAACTGCAGACCAATCGTAGCTGTACTCTATGACGAGCGACGCCATACTACATTAATACATAACAATACATAATGACACTTATCGTCTAATTGGTGTTTGTTACAAATTATTAAAATAAATTATTCAGAAAATGTAACACTTCGCTGTTTGTTTTGTTTTTATGCTGCAAGGAATTATAGTGCATGCGAGATTTATTTTTTAAATATTTATTGGCTGGCTAGAGCTTTCGCGAGGTTAATTTTAAGATTATAAAGCGTAAAATTCATGGGTAGAAGTGGATAAAAAAAATCGATTTTTTAATGAAATTCGAATTGTTGGGATACTTGAGCGACCTCTAAATATTTTTTGACCACTCGCAGCTTTTGTGACAATTTGTTTTTCTTTGAAGATAACTGCACAGGGAGAAAAGGGAAAAAAATATTTCTCAAATTCGTGCCACCCTACCAGACATGCATCGATAGATTATAATTCTAATATTGTTACGGGTTAGCTGTTAATGAAAATGTGAACCAAGAACTCTCCTACGAGGCCTTGTCCGATTTTTTATGGGAAAAGGTTGGTGAAAAGCAAAGCATTTTTTTTCGTAAGCCTTTCAAAAAATATTTTTTAAAAATACAGAAAAATAACAAATACATAGTTGCCAGCAAATAATACTGACTTTAAAGTCGATGGACATGATATCTCGAGAACCATTGAATGGATTGTTTCCATATTTACAGCAGATACGATGGAAAATACTTAAGGCCATGTGCCACACGCCAGAAAAATTCGACGCGGCCTCTCGTTACGTCGGTAGTGCAGTTTTCGTAGTTTTTAGATACAAATCGCTGCCAACGGACAGTCGCGATCGCGAATTCGGTCTCGATGCTTCACACTGGGACGAAGAGTCGAAGCCAAATGGCCAAATAGACGGCGATCGCTGAGCGCGCGCGTGTGTGTGTGTGCGTGTGTGTGTGTGCGTGTGTGTGTGTGCGTGCGTGCGTGCGTGCGTGCGTGCGTTCGCGCGCGCGCGCGCGCGCGCGTGTGTGTGTGTGTGTGTGTGTGTGTGTGTGTGTGTGTGTGTGTGTGTGTTTGCTACGTCGACCGCGTGCAAAAAGAACGAATCCATTCTCGCACGCCGTTCGGTCGTACGCAAGCACCTTACATCTATGTGTGTATCACACAATTCACACAACTATGCGTAGCGACCATCGTACGCTTGTATTGGAAGCATGCGCTCGCTCGGCAGGAGAGCGGAGAAACTTTGTTGCATTTTACATTGTATATGCAGCTATCGAATCGATTTTTTTTTTCGACGCCGGCCACGAATAAAGGACTCAGGGATTTTCCGATACTTTTTAAATTCATTTAAACAAATAAGCTCGAGCACAATTTGTAATATCGATGCCGCTTATCGTTAACGATATCGATCTCTGCCAAAATTTCGATCGACCGAAATTGCTCGAAACTCACTATACGAAAGAGTGGTAAAATTTTACAATGCTCATTATTTAAACAAATGCCTTCAGAATTTTTATCTGTGCCAGGGTTCATATTTGGCAGCATTTTTGCTGGTCAGATTCTCGAACAATCAAGATCGCTAGCCTCGCTCTACGGAAGAGCGGTAAAATTTTGCGATCGCGCATTGTTCAAACAAATGCCCTCGCATCGATTTTTTTGTCGACGGCGGTCATCGGTGGAAATTTCTTTATGGTTGAACTTTCTAGCAAACGGGGTTTGCTAGAGACTCGTATGGTGGAAGGCTGCTAGCATTTCCCTATTCTTTTTTGATTAATTTAAACATATAAGATCGAAGACTATTTGGCATCTCGATGTCGCTAATCGTCGACGAATTTGATCTCTGCTAAAACCTCGAGACTCACTCTACAAAAGAGTTGTGAAATTTTACAATGCTTTTTGTTTAAACAATTGCGATCGGAATTTTTTTCTCTGCCATAGCTTATTCCCTCAGGTTGTCTGCGGCCGACCAAATTCACGAGCGAACGAGATCGACCGGGTCTCACTCTGCGAAAGAGTGGTAAAATTTTATTATTACTAAATTATTACTAATTGTGCTAAAAACAATTCGTTTATCATTTTTTCTCTCTGCCGGAATTTATCTTCGGCAGGTTTCTCCAAGGATCGAATTTTCTAGCGATGACGATCGGAGAAATCTCGCTCTACAGAAGAGCGGTAAAATTTTACTATCGCGAATTGTTTAGAGATCATCGGTGTAAAATTTTCGAAAAATCGTTTTGTCGGAAGCACTTTTAAAAAATCCTTGGAAACTTAAACAAAATTTAAATGCTCTTCGTTTAAACAATTGCGTTCGCCATTTTTTTCTTTGCCATGGCTTATCTTCGGCAGGTTGGCTGCGGCCGACCAAATTCGCGAGCGACGAGATCGACCGAGTCTCACTTTGCGAAAGAGTGGTGAAATTTTATAATTATTGCTAAAATAAATACGTTTGGAATTTTTTCTTTCTGCCGGGATTTATTTCCGGCAGGTTCCTCCAAGGATCGAATTTTCTAGCAATGACGATCGCAGGAGTCTCGCCCTACAGAAGAGCGGTGAAATTTTACGATCGCGATATGTTTAAAGGAGGACACCGGTGAAACATTTTCGAAAAATCATTTTTTTTTTGAAACACTTAAAAGATCCTTATAACCTCCAAAAATATGATAAATATTCGTTTACAGCTGAAAAAAAAACAGTTTTAAAGTGGTTTTCGAGCTATTTTTATAGGGGAGTCTCCGGCGCTGAAAAGCGTCTTCGGCGATGGCATGCCGGTAGTCGCAATTCTGAACTCTTGTAAGCCTATTATCTATGGGGAGAAATGCACCGACTAAAAATAGTTTTATTTTCGGCCAAAAGGTGACATTAGATTACGGAACAAAACTTCTTCAGCTCTATCATCTAACCGTTGACTTCACACACGTTTTTCTCCAAACCACGTTTTCGAAATCGGGACGCAGCAGAACTCGAACAATTTTCGTTCAATCGACCAATCGAATTTCTTCAATTGTTTAAAGTGTTTTTTGAAGCGCTATATCGATTGAAAAATGGCCGCATCGAGATGAAAAAAGCATTGTGAAGCTTCAAATTTCTAGTTTCGAGATCTGTCGTCTAAACAAATTTGTGAGCTACTGTAATTGCGCAATAATAAAAAATAGCGAGAGAAAATTTGTTTCCAAATTTTTTGGGTTTTTTTTTAAAGGGTCCATGCGCTCGAGAATGTTATTCCAGTTAAATACATGTAGATCAGTTAACTTGTTAATTCAGCTTTAATTTGGTTTTTTCATCTCTCTACGTTAATTTTTTGTTGAGATATCCTACGTTGAATGTAAAAAGATCCTTTTGTCTTCGATCACCATTTTCTCAGCAACCACTGATTGCACGGGCAGCTTTGGAAACTTAAATCAATTTCCTACACGACCTGTTCGTTGATTTTTTAGAAAAAAAAAACATTTTTTTCACCACTAATATTAATTTGAAAAAAGACAAAAAAATACTTTTTATGGTTTTTCAGTAAATGTACTGCTACTTTATATATTACAGTACATGTACAATACTTCAAGTATTGATGGAAAGACTAACGTTGCCCGGTTGTTTTTCTGTTTAATGTACCCCCAATAGCCCTGTAACTTTTCAATTTGATCCATCGAACCTTCTTTTCGGTTCGATTCATCAAAGCTTTACAGAACAAAGGAAGAAGTGTATTATTCTTAAACATCGTGTAATCATCATCGGAATGAAAAAAAAAAAAAAAATTCTTCGACTTTTTTCCTAACTTTGCCCTAGTTGCTTGTTAAAGTCAAGAAGAAAAAAATTCGAAAAATTTTAATTTTTTTCCCTTCAAATTTGTCAAACATTTCAGGAAATAATACTGACTCATTTTTAGACGATGCGACGTTTGTGCACCATAATGCCACTCATCTTTAATTACATTAATTAAAAGTTGATACCCCAAAGCTGTATTCACTAGTCGATCTGAGAACTTGTATGAGATGAATTCTCGATATTTTCTGCCAAGGTTATTAGGGTTACAAAAAAAAAATTCTTTCAAAACTGACTGTCACATCCGGAAGGGATGAGAGCATAAACTTTCGTTTCCCTCTTTCTTGCCTACGCCAAGCGCAATAGCACGGGATGAGGGTAAAAGGAGAATGTGTGAAACGGGTGTTCTAGGTCTCGAGTGCCTAGATGGTCAAGACTTATGCGAGCGATTGCGACAGATGTAGTTACTGTTTACAAATTTTCGTTTATTGCCGAGTACTGTCCACTTGGCCGGTGGGAAAAATGGGCAGAATACAGTTCGGCCGATTAAGAAAATGATACAAAAAAATGATGCAGTTAGCTTACGTTTTCTGAATGACGGTCGTTCGGACTTGGGTGAAAATACCTTCGCTCTCGGCCTGTAACGCTCGCTAGTACAATGTCTGTCGATTGACCGCACACGCGCTGTGTTTACAATGGTGCCGCAGATGGGTCAGATGGTCACTTTACTAGTGTGAAGAGCGCAGAGAAGATTCACGATACTTTTCGGAGTAAATAGATATGTAAATGGATGCCCGAAGAGCAGAGTTGAATTATTAAACGCAGGACAGAGGAACGAAAAGCGATACAAGGTTGTAGTCGATAGAAGAGATCTTTCTGGTTCGGAAGATGATGCTGAACTGATTTTTCTTTAATCCTCTGGACCTTCCTGCTCCAGATTTCCCCTCTTGGGTGGAATAGGAGAAAAGGGGGTTTTCGTTTTTGATTCTCTCTTAACCAATCGGAGTGGTCGACGTGGGAGACAGTTTATTGTACCTCGGAGTCTGGGCGCACGAAATTAATTACAAATAGACCAATCGGAATGAAGCTATTCCGAGCGAGTTTTCGTGGAAAAAGCGCATGGGATCGTGTTTGTTTATCTAGAGTCTAGGGCCCGGCGCCGAGTCGCCCCCGCGATAGTGCCGCTGCGATGCGCCTCGTAGCCCTTCCATGTGCATTTTATTTTCGTCGCGGCCCGGTTTTATAGCCGAGTAAACGCATACGTTGATTAACGTATGTGATTAATCAACGTCGGATTTACCATCAGCTACATCTGATGGTAAATCCGACGTTCAATAGTCGATCTGACAACCTAGTTCTCAGATCGACTATTGAATACAGTTTGGGGTTATCAACTTTTAATTAATGCAATTAAACATGAGTGAAATTATAGTGCGCAAAGGCCGAATCGGGTAAAAAATGAGTCAGTATTGTTTTCTGAAATGTTTTACAAAGTTAAAAGAAATATTTTTTAAAATTGAAATTTTTTTATTTTTTTGTTAAATTTAACAAGAAGCTAGTGCAAATTTGTGAAAAAAAGTCGAAGAAAATTGGTCTTTCCATTTTGATGATGATTACACGGTGTTTAGAAACAATACACTTGTGCCTTTTATTGTTCTGTAAAACATTGATCAATGAGTCCGGAAAAACGGTTCGATGGATGAATTTGAAAATTAACAGGGCTATTGGGGCTACATTACGCTTAAAAAAAAACGCGGCAACTTTAGTGTTTCCATCAATATTTGTAAGATAGTAGTAGATTTACTGCCGAACTATAGAAAATCACTTTTTGTCCTTTTTTCAAATTAATGTTAAGGGTGAAAAAATGTTTTTCTGAAAGATCAACGAAAGCGACTGGTAGGAAATTTATTCAAGTTTTCAAAGCTGCCATTTAATTTCCGTTGCAATCATTGGTTGCTGAGATATCGATGATCAAAGACAAAAGAATCTTTTTTCATTTGAAGTCGTACATCTCAGAAAAAAATTGACGGAAAGAGACAAAAAACCAAATTAAAGCTGAATCAACAAGCTAACTGACCTATACAGTGAGGTACGTGGAGAAAAATTAACTAGCCCGTGAAACCTTGAAAAAAAAACAAATAAATTTGGAAAAATTTTTCCTCCGCTACTCTTTTAAATTTTTTCGTTAGAACGAAAACCGCAGCTCACAAAAAAAAAAATACCAAAAAATCGCTAAATTAGAAACTTGAAGCTTCGAAGGCTTTTTTTTATCTCGATGCGACCATTTTTCACATAGACAGCGCTTCAAAAAACACTCCAAGAAATGAAGAAATTTTCTGTTCCTTTAATTTTTTGGAGTAGTATATAAAAATTATGGTCGAAAAGACGACCTTTTTTTCAAACTCGTTACGATTTTTTTATAATTATTTTGAAATTTCTCCCCGTACTTGACTTCTATAACTAACATAATTAACGAACATATTTCGCTCTCAGTTCCAGCATTAAATTTACGATAGTTTTACTGCGTTCCGCGGAGAGAGTATGAGGTCGAAGTTTGTATCGTTGGAACGCAACGAAAATTAATATTGGTGAAATCCTTTAATTTATTTTGGCAAACTTTGCTCACAAAAATCTTCTAACTATTTTTTAAGATATTTATTAAGCGATTTACAATATAAATCTTAAAAGAAAAGATTTTCTACAACATTAAAAATATAAAAAATTAAATGTAAGCAAGAGCTTTCGTGGCGTTCCAACGATGCAAACTTCAACACTATGGAGAGGATTGACTGAAAACCAGTAGTGCTACAGCAACTCGTGCACCGCGATTTCCTATTCTTTTGACAAATAAACTCTTTTTACATACTTCAATATATACCTGATAAAGCTTAAAAGTTCTTTTGACCATGTATTTTATTGGTTTCTTTTTTTTTTAATTCTGAAAGCGGTCGAAAATGGGCAGTGACGGTGGTGTTCTCCTTCCTTGACACATTGCGTCATTTTGACCTGAAGAAATTTGAAATGAAATGCTGACTTTTGCCCAATAGTACAGTCGTGCTGTCGCTGAAAAAAAACTTGGAATCGGAGAAAATCAGAAGAAGGCTAGTTTTTTGACAGGTGATGTAGGTGCCGCGGGTGCAAAATCCAAGTTTGCCTAAAAATCGGGGTGTAGGTTTTTTTAGGGGATGGAAGGGGATGGGGTCGATTAATGCCAAACTACAACCCCTACGAGGTCGGCGCCGTGAGTTAAAATGTTTAGAAAAATCCGGGCTTTAGTTTTGTCCGCAGCGCCGAAGTCGTGGAGATTCATTTTAAGGGTGAAAAAGTGGGGTGAAATTTTGAAAAATCTGTTTTAATTCAATAACTCTTTAGAAAAAAATCGTACACTTTTTGTTTAAATGGGATCGTTGTAGCCCTTGAAAAGACGCGTCGATCGAGTATTCGATCATCACTCTCCGATAATATCTTCACCCCCAAAAAATGGTTAAAAAACCAAAAAAATAGTTTATTGAATAACTCAAAAACAATAGGTTTTTCGAGTATGGTTCCAATGTACGAAATGCAGAGAATAATGTTGCCCATATTTTCGTTGCTATGGTCCACCCTTGAATTTTGATTTTACAACCCCTCTCGGGGGTTGAACATTCAAAATGAAATTCTGGGAAAACTATTGACCGCACGAATGCGCCGCCGTGGAAGTATTTGTAGCTTGAACCCTCAACTACATTTTTGTCTACAGCGCCAAACTTGTATCTCTTTAGTTTCGGTCAATAGTTTTCCCAGAATTTCACTTTGAATTTTCAACCCCTGAGAGGGGTTCGAAAAAGCAACATTTAAGGGTTGTGCATAGGAACGAAAATATAGAGAAAATTATTCTCTACATTTCGTACATTTGAACCATCCCCGAAAAATTGATTGTTTTTGAGTTATTCAATAAACAATTTTTTTGTTAATTCTTCAACAATTCTTTTGGGGATGAAGATATTATTGGAGAGGGTTGATCGAATACCCGATCGACGTGTCTTTTCAAGGGCTACAACGTTTCCTTTTGAACAAAAATTGTATGAATTTGTCCTAAAGAGTTATCGAATAAAAACTGATTTTTCAAAATTTCACCCCTCTTTTTCACCGCCAAAATGAACTTCCACGACTTCGGCGCTATGGACAAAAATAAAACCCGGATTTTTCTAAACATTTTGTCTCCCGGCGCCGACCTCGTAGGGGTTGTAATTTTGCTTTAATCCACCCCTATCCCCTAAAAAAAACCTACTCCCGATTTTTAGGCAAACTTGGTTTTAGCACCCGTGGCACCTACAAAATCACCTGTCAAAAAACTAGCCTTCTTCTAGTTTTTTTCGATTCCAATATACAGCACGACTGTACTAAAATAGGAAGTTTTCAATAATTTTTTACAACAATTTAACTTTAGGCTTTCCGAGTTGCTGAAGACTGTGGAAAGGTGGTGACATCTTACCGTCTGTTTTAATAAATTTAAACAAATCGCTCGACCACGGTTCATATACACTTTGTCCACCGCTTGCCTCACGAAGATATGGGTACGGTGCTGATGTCATCGGACGACGGAGATTCAGCCCGGACAGTGGCTTATTCTCCTTGAAAAGTTTCATCGGAAATATTTTGTCCATAGTCCACCAGGGAACGGAGAAGAAACTCTGCGTTACGCTGGATTATCTCGAAACACAATTTTTCAAAACGGCATGGAGCATAACTCCAAAAATTATCATTATTTTCACTCCAAATTTTGAGTAGATGTTTAAAATACCATAGACAAATACGTACGGAACATTCTATGAGTTAGTTATAACATTAGTTATTACCGAATGATTGTCCTTTTTGTCGGTCGAAAATTAAGTTTTTAGTTTAATTCTCCCCAAATACACTAAAATTAATATTTTCACAATCCTCTATGTATTTCTTGCTATACTCGTGTAAATTAATAGAACTTTTTAAATTTTATTCGAAAATCAAATTTGCGTCAGCTATACTGCGTGCCGCAGAGCGTCTCAAATCCAACATGCCTCGCCAGAATGGCTCCAGCGTCACCTTTTGGCATAATTTTTTAATATAAATTTTATTTTGGTCACTCGAAGATATGACTAATAACATCCTTGAGTATTAATAGACTCTTATGTGTCCTACAAGCAAAAAATCGCGAAATATCACTCAATTTTGGCCGTTTACTATGCAAGTTTGACTGAAATTTCAGAACAGTTGATTATTTAGATTGGGAGATAATGGATTTTTCAATAGCAACTTTTAACACTGCAGGGTTTGCATTGGCTGAAAGTCAGGTCACATAATTCGGCGTACCATTCTATTGGATTATTCATTTTGAAAAAAAATATGATTAGGTAGCAAACTAGTTAGAGAACGAATGAAAAAAGTTTGAATTGTCTTTACTATTCAGTTTTGCTAAAGGCGTTCAGTAACGACAGAATAACTCTCGGTAAAAAATATTTGTCCCCTATAATAAGAAGACATGCAATACCGTAGAACAGTATTGTTCAATATGTCGAGAAAAAAGATAATTATCGTGTTCCTAAGGTTAAAAACTTTTACCGCAACAAGAAATATTTGCGTTATAAACAATAATATTTTATATTGCTCATTTTGTGGCTTGTGTCTTTTTATAGAGGAAAAATATTTGTTACGAAAAATTACTCTGTCTAAATTTCAATACAGACCCTGCAGTGTTAAAAGTTGCAATTTTAAAATCCATTATCTCCGAATCTAAATTGTCGACTGTTCTGAAATTTCACTGAAACATGCATAATTATACGAACAATGTCTGGTTAAAATTTAAACAAAATTACAAAAATCAAGAGCGTATACTTGTTCTACCTTAACACGTTCAACCGTTGACCATTCAGATCTGTTGGGCTGAAGGTTTGGACCCGTCGACTCCGAGTATGAGATGTTGGTAGCCGTAATCATTGAAATACAAGAAAGCCTAGGGCCTTCTTGTCCTCGCCCTTTGTTTTGAAACGTACATTCGTAAGCGCAGGGCCTTGCAGATTGGTGGTGCGATCCATGGCGAGATATTGTTCCTTGAGGTCAGCCTCGCTGGTGCTCTCAGAGAGATTGGAGACAGCGGTGATATCCTCGCGACACCGGGACTGTATATCATGGCCGCAACGATTGGCGCGGTTTCTTATCCTCGGCAGTACGTACTTGCTGCCGTAGATAAATCCGATGGTCCATCTAGGTGGTAAATCCGACGCTACATTAGTTCTGGTTCCTACGTGATAGCCCAGGTACCATACGGTGTGCGTACGATATCGCTACTAGCATTAGTATGGTGAGGATACAGAACCGGTATAACTTACTATTGCACAGTGTACCGGTACCATACTAGTAACACGTACATTTGCGTGTAGCGATGTACTACCGTACAGGTACACCGTAGGATACTATCTCTTTCATCGGAGATGAAAGGTTTGCGGCGAGCGGGGAAGAAATGCGAGGGAAGATCGTGGCAAATGACAAAGTACGTAAATTGAGCTTATGAGGTTATAGTACGTACGTATCTTGACTTCCAGTGTTTTCTCCTTCGGCTTCGCGCTGTCACTATGTTCCTCAATCTTCTTCGTGTAATTGGCCGCGTCGGTTTTCTCGTCGATTACTTCTTTGTCGGGCTTCGTTGTCAGGATTTCTCGTCGGTGGTGTGCCGGCGTCCTGAGGCGACGCTCTCGACCGCCGGGCTCGTTTCGTTCTTCACGTCAAAAGAAAACTCACCAAAACGCGACGAAAACAAACTTCACTTTATCACATACTATTACACATCGTTTGAAATATATTTCGAACGAACGTGCAAGGAAAGCCTGAGCTTTCGACAGGTCGAAAGCTCAGGCTTTCGACCTGTCGAAATTAAATTGTTCCGGAAGGAGGCAAGCGCGGTCGGTAAAAACAGGACAAAGCGAGCTGCGCTCCGCTAGTGAGAAAGCGGATGGACTGAACGCTCGCTCCGGTACGTGATATTTTGAGCTTAGTTGGTAGATTATTGCTACATTCATGTAAACATTCCAAAATGCTTTTTCTCCGCCATTTGTTCATGAAAACCGGTGAAACAAAACTTAAAATGTGTACTTTTTCACGGTCCAGAGGATGACGCTTAGAAAATTACCGAAAACGCGATGCAATGGTTAATAATTCACCATTTTTCGCAGGGTAACCACAGACTCTAATTTTTTTGGAAAATTTTGGATAACGGAGGGCATACCCCTCGGAGCAAGTGTCCCGCATGCACACAACAAATTTCATTCCAATCGGTTGTGCCGTTCGGGAGAATTCTTTTTTCAAAATTTCGAAGCGGTCGGCGGCATGTGGCACATCGCCTTAAAGATCGTTGACGATCTCACATTTTTTTAAATCCATCGTCATTTTAAATAGTTACGTACAAGTGACGACTTTTTTGCATAGATGTTGAGTAGTAGAGCTAGGGCGGTTCTAACGCCGGGATCCCAGGGGGGAGCGGGGCGGCGGGGTCCAGCGTGGGGACGTGACGTCATACCAGGGGTCTCTGTGGAGGGGTAGCCATGTGGTCCGAAGAGCGACTGTCGGGAGGGGGAAGCCGCAGTCGACGAGTGTTTTGTGGGGGCGGGGGTCAGGTAGTGGTGAGTGAACGTTCAAAACCCATAAATCTCCTAATTTATTATAGACATAAAAAATATTAGCATCGATGCAGTGTTTTTCTTTCTACACTATTTAGTCGGCGTGAAAACAAAACTCACACACACGTTGTGGGCATGTAATGGCCATATATGGGTAGGAAAATTTCTTTAATTTGAAGCGATACATGAAGGGGACGGCTTTTCAAAGCCGTTTATTTATGTGATGCATGTGTGATGCGCTTACTTTCGTTTCCGAAATTTTTCAAATGTTCGTATGCGTGCCCACTCCTGTCACGGCTCTCGCCGACACCCGAGACAGGTCCTGACAAGTCAGGATTTCTCAGAAAAACTATAAACTTTAGAGATCTATCGTCAAAGGGTTTTTGACCGCAGATGGGCCACCGGAGCACAGCTTCACTCTAGAAAAAATCTAGCCAGACTCATCAAGCATTACTTTTATGATCTCCACACATTTTCGGATTGCCATGTATGCGCAACTTGCCTCCAAAACATTGATGAATACGACGTATTTTCGTGGGAAAAAAACTATCAACTTTAGGAGTCCATCGTCAAAGGCCTTTGATGCCGATAGACCACTCGAGCATAGCTACAGGACCCATAAAATACATCTTTCAACCCGATGCATCCCGACTTATTTTCTATGTTGTTTCTTCCTCGGGAAATCTATACCAACACGATATCGGGAAAAAAGTCCGGTTTTTCCCGCGAGATATAGGGGATAGCTGAAATTTTTCTTCCGAATGGGGAGTCATTTTTATTTTATTTTTTATTATCTGCTGCGCTCTAAACTGGCTGCACTTTGAACGAAACAGTCAGCCAGTTAACATCGTGGAAGTCATCTCCAACTTATTACTATGGATAACAACATTGAACAAAGCTTGCACGATCAAGCCGCACTTTTAAGTTCGTTCGAAGATTTTACTGCGTGGGAGCAACGGTGCGTCGAATTCATCGAAGTACTAGAAACGCAAAGCCGAACTAAGCGCCCGCGATTGGTAATTGGACATCAACAGTCACTGATAGCCCAAATAGCGCGTCTGGAAGGATTGTAGAATTCTGTATGCAGCCGTTATATACACACGGGCGCAGGGTATCACATCCGGAAGGGACGCGAACATGATGAGGATGAGGGTAAAAGGGGGTAGTGCGTGGGAGATAATAGAGTCAAGGGATAGAGGTAATATTTTCGGTAATAAGGAATAATTCGACAAGCTCGTATGAATTTAACCGAGGTTTATTTACACATAGAACGTCGGATTTGGATATGAATTAAAATGACCGAAGAAGAAAAAAAAATGATACACAAGGTCGACAGAATAACGTGGTTTGCTTACATTTGTTGGTGTCGGTCGTCATATGCGTGTGTTCGCTCGTACGGTTGTATGCGCTCGCTCGTAGAAGATATCGTTAACGCTCTTAAGACGTAGGGCCCTCGCTGGTACCATGGTACGCTCGCTGGTCGAGTAACTCGTAACACTTGCACAAGATTTCGTTCGTGCGGAGATGTATGTTTTAAGTGTATACGGCGAGAAGCACTTGAGACTGCTGAATGCACCGAATGAGACACGGGTTCCTGACCTTCCTGCTCGAACTTAGCGTCGAGGTTATGTATATATGGGACTTGAAAGAAAAGACTCGGAATAAAATTATCGATACGTAGATCGGAATTAAACGTGATAAGAGAAACTTGATTCGAAATTCGCGAACGGAAGATTGAGCTCTGAACTCGATGGAGATTGTCGGGAGACTGACTTCAGGAAGGAAGTCTTTCTTGTGTGAAAATTAGGAGAGGTTCAGTAGTGGGAGAAGGAACCTTAGGGAGAGTATGGTCTTGGTCATCTGGCTCTTCAGGGATTGGACCATTGGTCGTGAAGATATCGGTTGATTTTGCGTGATTGGTCGCGGTATGGTGTGCGAGTACTTTACAGATTCGTAAGGCACGTGCGTGGCCTTATTTCAGGGCATCGGTTCTGACTAATATGCGTATGAAGAGAAGGAGACCTTTGTCTCGTGGTTCGACGAAAAAGCGCATGGGATATAGAGTTCGATATCGGAGACCTAAGCATTCGCATGGTTTGTGTTATGTCAATTTACGGCTATGGTGACTTTTCATATCGAGAGGTTTATATATCAGACCACGCTGTGAGACCGAGGGTCTCATTTTCTCCCAAGTGAGGGTTCAGCGGAGCCGTCTAGTCTGTGTTATGGTTAGAGAGTCCGTTCTAAAGGTTTACCGTGGTAGGGCTCTGCATAGCGTTGAAATGCTCTCGTACTGTTTTTCGAGTGTTAAATATTTCGCTCCACACCTTCAAAATTTATAAGGTTCTGATACAAGACGGTATCGACTAAGTTGAAAAAAAAAGAAGAAAAAATGTTGTGGTTTGAGATTCGTCGCAACACATGACAAGGGCATGGTGATCATGGATTAATCTGTCGTGAGATTGACACATCATTCAAGCATCGAATATTAACTGGTTCTGTAATCAATCGCAGTCACATCGAGCCGAAACAATTTCTTAATGATGCTCGGGACCTAGTGCTTCAACATGTACAAAATATTATCTGCAAGCACAACAGTACCAAAGTTAATGCAGTGTTCAATGGTAAATTCGCGAGTGGAGACAAACATACTAATAAAAGTGTCAACACGAGAAACTGTGAACTGTTTAACACAAGCGATTTGAATGAGTGGTATGAACAGCGTGTTATTGAGCCCACTTTAACCTCACACGACGAATTTCAAGAACGAGATAGTGGCTGGGCTCTACGGAAAATACTTAACCTCACGATAAATGTGAATAAGTATAATCCGATGCGTGCTGGGTGCTCCATATCATTATCGCGGGAAATAATGATGAAGAAGGCTGTGATTAACGTCAAATCCAACGACAACGCATGTTTCGCGTGGGCAGTTGTCGCTGCTCTATACTCAGTCGAACGAGACAGTGCTCGTCCATCTTCTTTTTCGCATTATTCGACTGTACTGAATCTCCAGGGTATCGAATTCCCGGTGACGATACATCAAATTGAAAAATTCGAATTTCATAATAATGAATCGATCAACGTATATACCACGGTCTTACATACAGGTCTTGAAACTCTGCTAGAATTTGCATGTTGGGGGTAGGCCGCATACGGACGAAAATATTCGTTAAGAATTGACACTGCGCGGCGCTGCAATCTTGCCCCCAGTTGAAAATAACCACCAAAAATAATTTTGTAAACAAAAGCGACGCATTAGTGGATTTCCTGTGGTATTGACTTATCGAAAGTGAAAAAATGCCGAGAATCTGTGTTGTACCGAGGTGCAAAACTGGAAGCAGAATTGAGTTATCGAAGCACTCGTTATTTCGCGTGCCGAAAGATACAGTGCGGTGGAAACAGTGGGAAAACGCGATCTCGGGTATTTCAAAATTAAGTTCGTTGGATGACATTTGTGACAAATATCTCAAAACATTTCTCATGAATGGAAAAAAGAGGATGAGAATGGTCAAATAATCGCACGAGTAAGTATATTTAAAACAATGTATATAATAATGGATACATTTTTTTCAAATTTTGTATTTTGTCTTTGAAGGTTCAATACAAGCGGCCAAGACTGAGTGATACCGCTGTGCCCACAAAATGTAACGAATCAACAGGAAAAATGGGTATTGAATCAGCGGACTGTCTTACTCATTGCATGAATAAGGCAGTTTTCTAATATTCAAGTTATTGCCACGCTTGGGGTTTAATTAGATTTGGCGGCTTGTTGGGTTGGTTCACCGCTTAATTTTATTCATTATAATTAGCTATATTGGTAGATATACCACCAATATATTGAGACGTACAGGTCCGTCTCACACCAATACCCCCAAAGTATAGAAAAATGGTAAAAGACCGGCCAATAGGAAGAGGAGAAGGGGAAACAACGTCGAATGAGAAAAGAAAAACAGAAAAGAACAAAAACAGTCGACGTTATAAAAAGTCAGAGACAGGTAAAAGTAAGGGAAGGGGAAACAACGTCGAATGAGAAAAGAAAAACAGAAAAGAACAAAAACAGTCGACGTTATAAAAAGTCAGAGACAGATAAAAGTAAGGGAAGGGGAAACAACGTCGAATGAGAAAAGAAAAACAGAAAAGAACAAAAACAGTCGACGTTATAAAAAGTCAGAGACAGGTAAAAGTAAGGGAAGGGGAAAAAGTCGTTGATTTAAAAATGTTAACAATAAAGGGAATGATGGGTAATTCGTAAGGGAAGGGGAACAATAAACAATCAAAAATTGGTATAAAAGAGGAGGAAAGTTGGAGGAACGGCACTTCTGTTTTTTGTGTGAAGCAAGTAGTACCGCTCAGCGGAGTACCACCTTTTCAGGAGGGAAAACTGAAGAGGGGAACCTTGAAAAACAATAAAAAGAGAGAAGTCATTAGCATAGTGAGGAGTTTGTTTTTTATGTGGATCAAGCAGTACCACTCAGCGGAGTACCACCTTTTCAGGAGGGAAAACTGAAGAGGGGAACCTTGAAAACACAATAAAAAGAAAGAAGTCATTAGCATAAAGTTTTTAAAGTCAATAAATACAAGGAGAAGAACAACGACAAAAAAGAGTACTAAAAAACATTAAGATTAATCAAAGGAGGAATAAATTATCAGAGGAGAGAAGAAAATTAGGATCAGGCGAATAGAAACTGCGAGGAGGTAACCGAAATACAGGCGACAATACACACACACACACATATACAACTGTAAAAACAAGAAATACCTACAAGGGCTCCCGAGACTATCAGGAGAACCCAAAGGTCAAGAAGGCATCTCGAAATTCAAACACCACACCGACACAATACACGTAACTAGCGGGAATAACAGCATAAGCGGGTACGTGGCGCCATCCGACGGGGTCAAACACGGTTAGAGTAATCGATTATCGACGCGCGATAATCGGTTACGCTCACGGGGAGTAATTACGAGAGAGCACGCCGTAGCGCGGGAGTCGAAGGCGCGCCGCGATCCACCGCGTCGTGACCCAGTAGAGTGGGGGGACTCAGGGAGCGCGGTTAGCACGAGAGCGCGCTCGGCGCCACGCGCAACGAGCGACAGTAGGAAAAGAGGGGGAAGCGCGCCGTATTGAGATTGAGCGCGCTGCGATCGATACCGCTAGGGAGAGTGGACCGCGACAGACAGCGCCACGCGCAACCTAGGGAAAGGCGCCCGGTTGACTCCGCGCGCCGTAGGCGAGAGCACAACATAACTCCCGCACGCCGCGAACGCCAATACGAGTAGGAGAGGGGGGGGGAAAATCACCGAAACACGGTAAAACAGTCACACTCGAACACACTTACCATCCGGGCGAATCCTCCACTCGAGTATTGTACCGACCGAGACGAGATACATTAAGACACACAAAACACACTCCAGCGACACATTAAAACACACAAAACACACAAAACACACTCCAGCGACACATTAAAACACACAAAACACACTCCAGCGACACATTAAAACACACAAAACACACAAAATATACTCCAGCGATACATTGAAATACACAAAATATAACACACACAACACTTGTATACCGAAATCTTTTAACATTATATCGAGTCAGAAATAGTGAATAAATGTCATTTTATTATCAAATACCTCCAAAACAAAGAGTTTAAATTAATTTCTTCCCTGATCGAGTCCCGAACAAATAAAAATTTATTGTAACAATTCCGACCCGTTACATTTGGCGCCCAACGTGGGGCTCGATCACAAGATAGAAAAACTCGTAGGAGGTATAAGTAATAAATATGGCACAGGCAAATACTGAGACGTCCCTTAATTGGGAATCAACTACGGCAGATGGGTTAATCGAGGAAGCCCGGCAAAGAGATCGGCAAAATATTGGGCGACTATCAGAGATCGGACCAGCACCAACAACGAATGAAGAAACTTTTGAGATCAGGCAAAATAGAGGCAATACTGAGGTAATCGTTGAGGACAACGAAACCGAGCACAGCGAAACCACTCTGGCTCTCATCAAAGCCATGAACAGCATACGCAACGAGCAGCGTAGGGAACGCCTCACCACCCAGGCGGAAATAAAGCAACAAGATGACCAGTGCATCATAAGGACACGCCAGTTGAACGAGCAAATCAACAAAAAAATCGAAAACGATATGAACAAAATCGAGGAACGCACGGAACGGAAAATCGTGATCGCTCAGAAAATGATCGAGCAAAACCACGAACAGACTCAGAAGGAAAATAACGAGAAAATTGAAGATTTTGATACGCGGATGGAAGCCATCAGACGGACAATATCCCAGCTCCTTCATTCATCGAAGGACGTCGGAGAAGTCGTCACTGAGCATTCCAAGCGTATTACGGAGTGCGAGAGAAACCTTCAGGCACAAAACTCGAACAGCATGGGCAACACGACATGGGGAACGGGATTGAACGTAAGCCAGGCATATGCAGCGAAACAGAAACCCCCCACATACAATGGCGATGGCAGAGAACGACCAATGCGCTTCCTGAAAGATTTTAAGGAATTCTGGCGAATTACTGGGAACACAGACCTTCACTACCTGATCAGCCAGTCATTACGTGAAACGGCTAAAGATTGGTGGAGGATCGTGGAGGATAGGATCCAGACAATTAAAGATTTCGAAGAGAAGTTCCGGGCGCGGTACTGGAGTCAAGAGATCCAGGACAAAATCCGCCGGAATCTCGAGTTCGGGGCGTACGAATGGGACGGGCACCAAATGACCCGGACCGAATACGCAACCCGTATATTTGGGAATGCGAAAGATTTAAGTGAAGGGCCAGCAGAGGAACAAATCATCAGGAAACTGGCCAATCATTTCGACGAATCCATCCGAATGGCCGTACGAGTCAGCAGCATAAAAAACATTGATGCCTTCCTGGAACTTTTGGAGAGTATGGACGGAGCGGGACCTCTGAATGTAAGAAGATCCTTTCCATGGGGGCATGAGACCAGCAATTCAAACTGGCAGCCAAACAACCAGTGGAAAAATCAAGGGTACGGCCCATTCGGGGGACTCCGCTCAACGGGGTCAGACCAGCAATGGAGACCGAAATATCCCAGGTATTCAGGACCACCTCAACCGTTTCAAGCTCACCAACCAGGGAATAATGGACTCAGGAACGAAACACCCAGAACGTTTTGGCCACAAAGATTCGGGGAGGTCAGACCTCCTTTGAACGCTAACGCACCAGCCTGGAACCCAAGGCCACACGGAGGAGTGGCAAACAGCAATCTACCACCTAATGGACAACCAGAGCCACAGCCAGCGCCAACACAAATTGGGCAACACGCCGGACAACAAACGAACCAGGGAAACTACTGAACGTTGCGCCCGAATCGATGGCAATCGCTACAGCGAATGAAGCATCACGAGGCGCAACGGACGACGAGGTAACCCAGGAAGCAATGGAAGAAGCACGGGAGAGAAAGGGGAAGAAAAAGAAACATAAAGAAAAGGGAGCGAGAGAAACGGAAAAGAAGCAAGGTTGGGCAACAGGAGCAACCCGACAGACTAGGAATGATAAGCATTCCAGGAAAGGAGCCTAAGAAAGGAACAAAACAGACGATACCGGAAGAAAATACAAGTAAACAACGCCACATCGAAGAAATCATTACGAAGTGGATTTCAACAGAAGAAGGTGCAAAAACAAAAAGAAATAAGCCAGAAGACAGGACAAACATATACGAATACCCCAGAGAATTTCTGATGGAGAACCCAGGGCAAGGTGAAGGAGCAAAAAGGATCCACCTGAAATGCCCAACACTACCCATTAACATAGAAGGGGTCACAGTGGAAATTCTGATCGATAGTGGGAGCGAAGTGTCATGTGTATCGGAAGACTTTTTCCTCCGACACCAGGCGAACTTTAAAAACTGTCCAAGAATACCGGTAACAAGCACTGAAGCGATCGGAGCATTTGGCGGCAAGTCAGGAAGGATAAAACAACAAATCATGGTGGAAGCAAAAATGTATCAAGCAAGAGGAAGCCTACAGATGCTCATTATACCACGAATGAGCAGAAACGCGATCCTTGGAATCGACGGACTATTCGAACTACAAGTGGCGATCGACGCAAGCAACGGAATAATTAGAATCATGGACGAGGTAGTCGCAGTGTTGGAAGAAGGGAGATGGAGGGAGCAAAGAACTAACCCCAGCAAGGAACAAATGATCAACATGTCTACAATAGAAGAAGTGCAGGATGACGGAATCACGGAAGCTGAGATACAAGACAAAATGCATGAATGTCTGAGTATAAAAGAGGAAGTGAGATATGCATTCCAGGATTTAATACGGAACTACCAACACATCTTTAGCCGGAGACCGGGCAGGATGCAAGCGTACACGCATAACTTGGTTCTAAAAAATCCTGAACCGTACATGCATCGTTCATACCCAGTACCAATCCAGTACCGTGAACAAGTACAAAAAGAAATCCAACGGATGCTCGAACACGGCGTCATAGAACGAGCAAACAGCCGATTTATCAACCCATTAGTAACCGTCATAAAGAAGGATGGGTCAATTCGGTTGTGTCTGGATGCACGACAATTAAATGCATTTTTAGTCGAAGACCACGACACAGCACCTCCAACCGAGGAGATATTCCAACGATGTGGAGGGGCACGAGTCATGTCCAGCCTGGATATGACTAGCAGCTTTTGGCAGATCCCGTTGGCAGTCGAATCCCGACAATATACGGCTTTCCAGCACGAGGGAAAATGCTATCAGTTCACAGTGACACCCTTCGGATTAAAAACTAGCACAGCAAGTTTGATCAGGGGACTAGACATCGTCCTACAAAATCTGGGGGACTCCGTCATCAACTTCGTCGATGACTTACTGTGTGTGTCGAAAGATGAACAGCAACATTTGACCCATTTACAACAATTATTCGAACGGATGAGTCTAAACAACATAACACTAAATTTCAAGAAATCCAGATTTTTCCAGCAAGAGGTGAAATTCCTGGGTCACGTACTGACAACCTCTGGAATAAAACCACAACCAGAGAAAATCAAGTCAATACAGGAATACCCACGGCCCAAGAACATTAAGCAGCTTCGGGGATTTTTGGGACTAATCAACTTTTACAGTAAATTCACAGAAAAACACGCAAAGGAAACCGTACCTCTTCTGGGCCTGTTAAAAAAGGGGCAAGAGTGGAAATGGGGAGAAGAGGAAGAAAAAGCATTTATAAAAATCAAGCAGTTATTTATCGAAACGGTCATGTTAAGACATGTTGAACCGACTCAGGGATACACACTTGCCACCGACGCAAGTGACTACGCGATCGGAGCCGTTTTGAGTCAAGAAAAGAGTAACGGTGAAGTCGGTATAATTTCATTTGCCAGCCGGACACTGAAAGGAGCTGAAATCGGGTACACGACCACGGAAAAGGAAATGCTGGCCATCGTATGGGCACTACAGAAATTCCGGACATACTTACTCGGCGCGAAAATAAGAATCAGAACAGACCATAAAGCACTCACCTTCCTGAAAACGTGCCGATTCGTGGGGGACCGAATGCTGAGATGGGCACTGCTCATCCAAGACTACGACATTGAAATCGAGCATTGGCCAGGAAAACAAAACACAGTGGCCGATGCACTCAGCAGGACAAAAGACGACACGGGCAATACACTCGGGAAAGTTGTTTTAGCGGCCATACTCGCCAGGAAGCCAGACAACGATATTAAACAAAAATTCAAAAAAATCGGGGAGATCCAGAGGAACCAAGAAAACCTACGATTATTATGGGAGAACTGCGAGGCACAAGCGGCAGAAGAGAACGAAAAGAAGAAGTACCAAATCAACGAGGATTGCCTCGAAAAGTATGACAGAGCGGGCCGATGGAAGGTCATACTGCCCGAAGAACTAATAAGGGCATTTATCGTTGAATGTCATGAATTATATGGGCATCAGGGAGCACGAAAAACCTTCCACCTAATAAACGAAGACTTCACCTGTCCACAATTGGCAAAACGAGTACGCCAAATAATAGCAACGTGCGACAAGTGCCAGAGGGTCAAAGTAGCGGTACAAACTAGCTATGCAGAAATGCAAAATATTCTCCCCAATGGCCCAAGCGATTTAGTCTCCATAGACTTTTACGGACCACTACCAAAGTCAGTAGGAGGGGTACAACACATTCTGGTGGCAATCGATGCTTTCACAAAATTTGTAAGACTGTACCCTCTAAAAAAGGCCAACACGGCGGCCACAATCAACCGGATATTCACGGATTACATCCCGAAATACGGAAGGCCAAGAAGGATCCAATTCGATCACGGAACCCAATTTACGTCCAAAATTTGGTTAAAACGACTGAAAGAAGAAAACATCCAAGGAGTATTTTCCTCGATTCGGCATCCACAGGGAAATATCGTGGAAAGAGTTAACCGAGAACTAGGCCGATTTTTCCGAACATTCCTGGAGGAGAAGCATTCCGGATGGTATCGATGGGTACCCGTGATTCAGGACTGTATCAACGAGATACAGCATGAAACCACGGAAGTCACACCAGCTGAATTACAACTACGTAAGAAACCATACCGAATATGGCGTGAATGGGTACTGGCACTAAAAAAGGACCAGAAGACCGAACTTACCTACGAACAAAAAATCGAGCTAGTACGAGAAAGAATAAAGAAAAAAGGGCTAAAACGAGCCGAAAGATTCAACACCACACACGCCACAACTACCTTCGAAGAAGGGGAAATGGTCCTCGTACGGGCTTTGAACGTATCGGATCCATCAAAACAAAAAACCGCGAAATTTATGCCCCCCTATGAGGGACCATATAAAATAAAAAAATGTGTTGGACAAGCCACTTTTTTATTGGAAGACCCAAAAACAAAAAGGGAACGGGGAAAGTTCCACTCGAGCATGTTAAAACGCTATCTAACGGCGCCTCGGGAAAACAAAGCAGAAGAAAAAGAGGATACACGCGGCCCTCTCAAAGATCAAACAATCGATGCCGAAAGACTCGGAGGGGTATATAAGTAAGCCCGCGAAATTGAAAAACCCTTACCAAAGTCAACATGAGAGGAGAGAGGACAAATCTACGTACAGAAGAACGGCGGCACAGAAGAAGCCGACGAAAACAGATACGCGCAGAAAGAAAAATAGAAAAAGGAACGGGCCAATCAACGGACGAGGATAAAAGAAATACCGAGGAAATAATACGTATCGAGAGTGAGAAACAACAAGGCGGCGGGAGCAGGGTAAATAAACCCGACGAATTCGAATTTTTCGAGGTGACGGACGAAAATATCAAAGGATGGTACCCCGGGATATCACTCGAAAATTAAAAAGAGGGGATAAAGGACGTCGCAAAATCAAGAAAATTCATCAGTCAACAGTAAACCACCTGAGATTAAACATGTACCGAAATCGCGAGGTGTCGAATTTAAGGGGAATTCACAAGGGTGCAACAGTGTCCGGCCTGACCAACCCCAACGAATTCTACCTGCACCTAAACGACAGACACGGACTCGAGGCAGCCATAATAAGGACGTGGCAACGCATGAGCCCTTTGGAACCGGGGATTCACTGCCTACTGGAGGAAGAAATTTTCCCGGGGACGGCCTGCCTCTACCGCCACCACGGGGAATTCTTCCAAGCAACGGTGGTCAGAAGGATGGAGGAAGGAGAATTAGTGGCCTGGCTAGGGGATTGGGGGGTGGCGGTGATAACGCACCAAGACGAGTGCTATACCGCCCCCGCCATGGCATATATACAACCCTACCAGGCTATCCCAGCATCTCATGGAAGCCTGGCAGCAACGGAGGATACCTGGACAGAGGAGGACATCTTCTACGCCAGAGAGATGGTACGGGACACCACCTGGACGGCACGGATATGGGGTCAGCCAGCAGCATTCGGCCTCGTCCTCGTCGACCTATACCTAGAGGACGAGGGCCCGAATCAAGGTCGCTGCTTGGCAGATTTATTCGTGGAATCAAGGCTGGCTCGCCGAGTGGAAGAGGGACATCCACCGACGATTGAGAGCAAAGGATGCCGCCATGGTGACGCCTATTATCACCGAGAGGCTCTGAGAAACTGGATGGGGGACGAAGGGAACAACATCACGTTCGGCATTCAGAGCAACGCTGCCGTAACTACGAGCCACGACGAGGACGGAGACGACGACGCAGCAAATTGGGAGGACAACGACGACGACGACGACGACAACGAAGACGCCGACACAATTATAAATACTGAAAACGACGGAAGAGAGGAAGGGTTTTGGAGGTCGATGGGGATCGACAACAACGAGACGCCGGACACAGACAGCGACGATAATAACAGCATGGCCTCGCTGTAGGGAAAGAATAAAAACATAAAAACGAATATATCGAAAAAAAAAAAATTTCTTTGCGAGCGAACCCCGAAGGACAGCGGTCCACCGAAAATGCGAGCGAAAAATAGAAGATAAGAGAGAGGGAAATAATTATAAGCACGACGGAAAAAGAAGGAGAAAAGGAAGAAGAAGCGTGAAAAACAGTTGGAAAGGTAGGAAGAGTTTTGGGCTTTTATTTTTTTACGCTTTTTGATTCTTTCACGACCCGAAGGTCCCAAGGACAATCCGAGCCGAAAAAAGAATCAAAAAGGGGGGACAATGAGACGTACAGGTCCGTCTCACACCAATACCCCCACCACAAAGTATAGAAAAATGGTAAAAGACCGGCCAATAGAAAGAGGAGAAGGGGAAACAACGTCGAATGAGAAAAGAAAAACAGAAAAGAACAAAAACAGTCGACGTTATAAAAAGTCAGAGACAGGTAAAAGTAAGGGAAGGGGAAACAACGTCGAATGAGAAAAGAAAAACAGAAAAGAACAAAAACAGTCGACGTTATAAAAAGTCAGAGACAGGTAAAAGTAAGGGAAGGGGAAACAACGTCGAATGAGAAAAGAAAAACAGAAAAGAACAAAAACAGTCGATGTTATAAAAAGTCAGAGACAGGTAAAAGTAAGGGAAGGGGAAAAAGTCGTTGATTTAAAAATGTTAACAATAAAGGGAATGATGGGTAATTCGTAAGGGAAGGGGAACAATAAACAATCAAAAATGGGTATAAAAGAGGAGGAAAGTTGGAGGAACGGCACTTCTGTTTTTTGTGTGAAGCAAGTAGTACCGCTCAGCGGAGTACCACCTTTTCAGGAGGGAAAACTGAAGAGGGGAACCTTGAAAAACAATAAAAAGAGAGAAGTCATTAGCATAGTGAGGAGTTTGTTTTTTATGTGGATCAAGCAGTACCACTCAGCGGAGTACCACCTTTTCAGGAGGGAAAACTGAAGAGGGGAACCTTGAAAACACAATAAAAAGAAAGAAGTCATTAGCATAAAGTTTTTAAAGTCAATAAATACAAGGAGAAGAACAACGACAAAAAAGAGTACTAAAAAACATTAAGATTAATCAAAGGAGGAATAAATTATCAGAGGAGAGAAGAAAATTAGGATCAGGCGAATAGAAACTGCGAGGAGGTAACCGAAATACAGGCGACAATACACACACACACACACATATACAACTGTAAAAACAAGAAATACCTACAAGGGCTCCCGAGACTATCAGGAGAACCCAAAGGTCAAGAAGGCATCTCGAAATTCAAACACCACACCGACACAATACACGTAACTAGCGGGAATAACAGCATAAGCGGGTACGTGGCGCCATCCGACGGGGTCAAACACGGTTAGAGTAATCGATTATCGACGCGCGATAATCGGTTACGCTCACGGGGAGTAATTACGAGAGAGCACGCCGTAGCGCGGGAGTCGAAGGCGCGCCGCGATCCACCGCGTCGTGACCCAGTAGAGTGGGGGGACTCAGGGAGCGCGGTTAGCACGAGAGCGCGCTCGGCGCCACGCGCAACGAGCGACAGTAGGAAAAGAGGGGGAAGCGCGCCGTATTGAGATTGAGCGCGCTGCGATCGATACCGCTAGGGAGAGTGGACCGCGACAGACAGCGCCACGCGCAACCTAGGGAAAGGCGCCCGGTTGACTCCGCGCGCCGTAGGCGAGAGCACAACATAACTCCCGCACGCCGCGAACGCCAATACGAGTAGGAGAGGGGGGGGGAAAATCACCGAAACACGGTAAAACCGTCACACTCGAACACACTTACCATCCGGGCGAATCCTCCACTCGAGTATTGTACCGACCGAGACGAGATACATTAAGACACACAAAACACACTCCAGCGACACATTAAAACACACAAAACACACAAAACACACTCCAGCGACACATTAAAACACACAAAACACACTCCAGCGACACATTAAAACACACAAAACACACAAAATATACTCCAGCGATACATTGAAATACACAAAATATAACACACACAACACTTGTATACCGAAATCTTTTAACATTATATCGAGTCAGAAATAGTGAATAAATGTCATTTTATTATCAAATACCTCCAAAACAAAGAGTTTAAATTAATTTCTTCCCTGATCGAGTCCCGAACAAATAAAAATTTATTGTAACAATTCCGACCCGTTACAATATATATATATATATACTGCCGAACCAATAATTGAAATGAAGTGTTACGGAGACAGGCAAATGCAGAGTATTGCGGCGATTAGCTCTGTCTTTTTCCAATACCTCCGTCTGCCCCCGTACCACACTTCGCCACCAACGCTTTTAAGATAGCAGCGACCCTAGCCGCCAGTGTATTAAAAAAAATTTGTCAGTAAACGATCCTCCTCAAACGACGGAGTTTCCAGACCTGTATGTAAGACCGTGGTATATACCACCACCACCAAAAAGGGCATTATTGTTCCAATACGAGTCACTCAACACAAGAAGGAAAATCACATCAATTTGCTATACATGCAAGATACTGAGGACAGCAATGTGGGGCACTTCGTATGAATCAAGAATCTGTCGAGCCTCGTGTGGGTGCAACTGACCAAAAAGGAGCTTAAAAATATATCTGTGATAGGTATGGAGTTACCATTCTATATATATACACATGTGGGTGTGTGTGTGTGTGTGCGCGCGTGCGTGCGTGTGTGTGTTTTTTTTAAAGAGGTTTAGCGGGAAAATGCCTCCGCACCGTAGCAAATAAACCCGTGTGTCGGGCTTGCACTGACTAAAAACCCCTGTTCCTCTGTGGCCTTACCAAATTGTCCCGCGGGACGACCGCTAGGTCTTAAATCGCGCGAGAGGCCTTAGCCGTAGCTCTTCCTACAGTGTTGTCAGACGACCTTACATCCCCCGTTTCACTCGAGATGGTATGAGTGGTTTAGGGGTTCGTGTCGCTGATTTC
>OZ023316.1:8360699-8397118 GCA_964007375.1 Ophion obscuratus | reverse complement strand
TTGTACTTGATAGACAGATGTCTTGGTATTAGCTGATATTTTCGAAACTTTCGAAATACGTGCATTGAGAGCTATGGCCTAGATCCCGCGCATCACTACACTTGCCGGGTATACCTGGGATGCAATGTTAAAACATTTGGATGTGAAGTTTGAATTACTAACGGACATCGACATGATTTTATTCGTTGAGCGAGGTGTACGTGGTGTCTCAGTCAATGCTCAAACTGATATGCACACGCTAATAACAAGTACATGGAGTCGTTTGATCCATCGAAAGCATCATCATATTTGATGTATGTTGACATCAACAATTTGTATTGATGGGCAATGTGTCAACCTTACCATATGCAGATTTTCGATGGTTCAACGACGTGTCCAATTTCGATCCATCTTCCATCGCGCTAGATTCACCGACAGGCTACATCCTTGAAGTCGACTTGGAATATCCCCAATCTCTACATGAGACGAGCGCACAAAGACTTGCCGTTTGTCCAATCCATGAAAAACGGCGGGTAAGCAGGGGAAAAGCTGTTAGCAACCGTCTGCGATAAAAAGCGCTACATCATTCACTATCGAAATTTACAGCAGTGTTTACGTCATGGACTTTGCCTCACGAAAATCCATAGGGTCTTACAGTTACACAATCCCCATGGCTGCGTTCGTATATTGAGTTGAATACCCAATTTCGAACGCTTGCCAAAAACGATTTCGAAAAGAATTTATTCAAATTAATGAATAATGCGGTATTTGGCAAACGATGGAGAATGTGCGCAATCATGTAGATGTAAAGCTTTTAACAAAATGGGAGGGCAGGTATGGCGCAGAGGCAATGATTGCGAAGCCAAACTTCCACAGCCGAAGTGTTTTTTCGCGAAAACCTCATTGCCGTGTAATTGCGCACCCTCGACACGTGTCGAGGGTAAGAAGGATACGAAAAGAGATAAAGGTGTCAAGAGTAGCGTTGTGGCTAGGACAACCACGTTTGACGATTATGCTCGATGCTTGAATGAAGTTGAAATGGAGCGTAGTCAAACGTGCATTCGATCAAAGTTGCATAAGGTCTACACGATCCGTGAGACACAAATCGCTCTGACCCCACATGACGATAAGCGGTATATCATACCTGGGACCTCTGATACCGTACCATCGGGGCATTATAGAATAACATCATAAAAAATCATGTAAATTTTTTTTTCTACGTTGATTTTTTTGTTATAAAATTGTGTTTTTGTGACTATTTTTGTGAATATTGATGTATAAAACTCGTGAAAATTGTATATATATTTTGTTCACTCGATGTAAAACTTGTTAAAATTATGTTTGTTGTAAATATTTAATTGTATAAGAATGGATTTATTATTTTCTGTAAATAAAGAAACGGACTTTTTATAATGCCATGTGTTTATTCACTCTATCCATCTCCTCGGACTCACATCCCACGAAAAAGGGATTATCGACGGTCAGAAGGGGAAAAAAGCAAGCCTGCTGTGGAGTCGGTCGGAGGCCTTGGAGGGATACATGCGGAGGCGACCAGTAGTTTAGGTCAAGTGTCATAAAACATATATATTTTTCCATTTTCTTTATTATCGACTACAAATCGGATTTACTTATCAAACTATTGTGGCTATTGTCGAAACCTAACCACTTTACAAACATCGGATTAACACGCTTCTTCAACACTGCTTCAATGAGATAGATATCGGGGTGCTTGACCCTGAGAAGCTCTTGCTCGTAGAAGCCCCCGCCGATCGGTTAATGTTTATGTTCCCTCAAGTACTACGTCACGGGATGAGTTTTTTTTTCACACGATATATTGTAAATATATCTGTTGTCCAGTTTGGGGTGTAACCCTTTTCGAAAATAGTCTTAAATTTGCTGATTCTCACTTTATCACCAACGGCGAATTTTGGTGATGTTTTCATTGGAGTCTTTTTGAAAACTTGCTGCAGTTGCTTCTCATTTTCCGCGTGTCCGCGTTTTTTGACATTTCTTGGCTTCATCTTAATGGTGCGGTGTACAGAATCATTATATTCGGCTACTAGCTTATCAAGAATATGTATCCACTCATAATTACCGCGAAGACTAAATTGCATCCACATCTTATTTTTCAATGTACGATTGAAACGCTCGCAAATGGATGCCTTCAAGTTGCTATATGTTGAATACATGTGAATATTGTACTTTTTCATGAGGGCCTTAAAGTCACAATTGTAGAATTCTTTTCCCCGATCAACGTGTAAGTTCTGCGCTATGCGTCCCTTAACGAGTATCGACTTTATTGCGGCTGCTGCATCTTTGCCATTCTTACTCAGTATTGGCATGGTCCAGGCGAATTTTGAGAATTCATCGATGACGGTGAGAAGAAATTTGTGTTTGGAGTTTTGACGCGCGTATGATGACATATTGACGAGATCGGCTTGCCAGGTTTCGTCCAAGCCACGGATGTCCATATGCCGACGCGGATAGTTTCGTCGAGCAGGCTTATGTAGCTCTAGCACGACAGCCCTCCTTTTCTCGTTCATTCTCCAGTCCACGCAGTCGCGCATCCAATTCAGCAATGACGTATGAATTACGTATCCCCAAATCTTGTAGAGTTTTGACATTGGCCTCGAGTGTCTCTGCAATGTATTTTATCGTAGCTTCAAGTCCATGGACCAACAACTGACTACTCTCATTAATTTCTTTGCGAATGTTCTTAATGATAGTTTGGAATCTCTTTTGTAACGTACTTAGTGTGATAGCATCATCTTCTCCTTCCGGATGTGCAATGATACACAGTCGTTTCTGCCCCAAGTCATAATGACCATCTGCGGTAATTCTACAGCCAATCCCAGGTCGACCTGGAGGACCTTGCTTACTGTGGAGTACACTCCTACTTGAATGACGTCCAAACACATCGATACTCATGGTGAGAATGCGTAGATTCTCCGATATCGAGTTAATAAATGATTTCAGCTTTACGCAATTCCTCGATAATCGATATAATTTCATTCCCATAGGCCGAATTTCCGGCTGCTTGTGATGCCAAGAGTAAACGCAGACGATCTACCAGCTCGTTTGGACTGTCCCAATAAATATAGTCCGATTGTGTGTTGTTTCTAGCTAGCTTATACTTTGGCATACCTTGTCCCACATGATGATCGACTATATTTGCAATATACATGTTAAATTTGTGGCTGGTATTACGTCGTATAGCCTCACTCGGCTTATAAATTTTTTGTGCGCATTCGTCGAGATAACAATCTTTTCATAATTTTTCAAGTCGTCCGGTATGAGAGTTTCGACATTGGGCACTTTTTATAAACAGTAGCTCCGTTAATCCAATCGTTTTTGCATATTTCACATCTCCCACACGAATATGTGGGGAATCGAAAATTATCGGTGAATTACCAATCATTAATTTGTTGCCTGCAAGATTCCGTACACCATATAATCCAAGCTTGCTATTCTATTTGTTTGTAATAGCAGGATATATTCACGGATCAATTAATCGACATTTTGCGAGTCATCATCATCATCCTCATATATCAATTTAAACGAATCTTGTATTTCCCTCTTGAAGGAATCTTGTGCCTCGTTCTTTAATTGATGTTTTACACTATTTAACGCATCTCCTTCTTCTACATCATCACTGACTTTTTCATCCTTAATTTCCGCCTTCACCACCACCTCGCCGTTTTTATGTGACACCAATTTCTCCAATGGTCTCACGATAGGCTTAAAGACATGATGCATTCTCTGCTCATCGCTATTTTTTCCAATTTTCACCATTCGATGCTTTCGTCTGATTGCATCGCTCGCCTTGGCAATTTCACGCAATACATCCTTTTCACGCAACAATTGTTCGCTCTTCGTGTTGTCGCTATCAAGGCGAGCACAATACTGTCTCTTCAACCACCAGCGATGAGTCATATATCAATGGTCAGAAAATAATCAAAACCTTGTCTATATCGAACATCATTAATACTGCTATCCTTGTCAATTGTGATAAATGCATACCTGTCGGAATTCCAGTATTCGACGCACATGTTTTTAAAGCACGGATAAGTCATATCCGTATTAACGTGATCGTTGTAGACGTGTTTGAGATTCATATCGTCCTGCTTGAAAAGTACCACGAAATTTGCATTATCTCTCACGAGATGTTTGGGGATGTGAGTGTACGTCTGACAAAGATAAAAAACTGTCAACAATCTCGTGTCTTCCCATGGAAAAGAAGGCCCGAACATTATCCTGCTTTTCGCATGATATATCATCAAAGATGAATATAGAGTTGGATCGTGCATCACTTGGTGCTATTGCATGTTTATGCACCTCGAATAGATGATATTCAACTCCACTCACAGGTTCGAATAATTGTTCGAGCAACTTATACTTTGGCTGCTTCAGCGATTGGGAATACAAGTAAATGTTCTCAAATCTCAAACCATTCGGATGGATGATGAGAGTGAGTAAAGCATTGGTTTTCCCACAATTCGATGGACCGCAAAACAGTGTACGTATGCTATCCGGCAATAAATTTCCATGACGTTTTTGTTTCTTCTTCCTCCCACCGTCTTCGACAAACTCATCGAAATTTATCACGGGGAGTCCGCCTCCGATAGTTTGCTTCTTGGACGTCATCTCACACACGACTAACGATGAAATCATATAAATAGGATTCTTATAGGGATTATCAATCAGTCGCATATTGTCTTTAGACATGATCGTGCATGGCAAGAGTGGTAAAGGTTGTGACGGACGATTATTTTCTCTAACCACGGTAACGGAAACGAGAACTCAAATCGGGATCTGGTGCGAGAAACCGTCACCTTCGGCCGTCCACCCCGCGCGCGTGCATCCGCAGTACCCGGGGCGCCAGAGACTTTTTATCGCCGGACGTCTCAACGGGACTAAACTGGGGTCGGGGGGATCAAACCCGACCCACCAAGCGGAGACTGGAGCTCTCCTTGATTTTTGGTATCCCGGAATCCTAACCGGGTTCGGTGTCTGGAGGCCTCCTCGATTTTTAATCGCCGGAATCGTATAACCGGACTAACCTGGATGCACTTGCACGAGGGAGGACGGTTGCGGTATTGCACGGCCGCTCAGACTGTGGGTTGTGGTAGAGGGGTCGGGATTCACTGGGGAGTAGCGTGAGCGATGACGGGATTTGACACTTTCGGGATGACGGTAACGTCACTAATAAAATAAAACAATGGTTTTATTTTATTGTGCGGGAGCCGGTGGATTAACCACCCGGGAACCTTACACGTAGACGAAACTTAATCGCGAACACGAAATGCGCGCATAAACGTCCCACGACCGGGAACGAGAGAGCACGTCGACGTGCCTCTAACGCGAGAACGAGAGCGCGAGAGAGATACGACACGTCTCTCCATCGCGGCGTCTGATCAACAACTCTCTCACGATATCTCTCAAAATCGGGAGCGATCGCGATCTTGGAGACAACCGTCTCACGCGAAGATTCGTTAGCAACTCTATGTACCTCGCGCGACCAAGACCGGCGCGCGAGGGATTATGCGAGAGCGAGACAGAGCGCGTTAACAGAAAAAATGTCAACACGCTCGCGGCATTGGACCATGCGAAATCGCCGGTTCAAGCGAGAACTTTATCTCGTATAATATCGAGAGCTGAAATATTATTTCGGGAACTGAAATATTCTAATAGAATATTCCTTTCGGAATCTATATTTTCTGCCCGAGTTACCCCGAAAACGGAACGGTAACAAATCGGGACCTTTTCTCATCGGTAACATGGAGGCTCTCGGAAATCGCATCCCCGGGTCACCGTGCGAAAGCGGGCAAAGCTTTTGTCCAGAAGCGCGGCGCGGAGATCTCCAGCCTCCGCCCGCAACCCAAACGGCCCGCTCTCCAGCAACATGCACCACTACGGTAGGGCGCCGGCGTTTCAGCCGGGCCTGCACCGATTGCCCGAGAGGCCTCACTGGGTGCATCCCTCGGTCAGGATTGCTCGGTGCGTCGAGCTACACGCCGCTCGACCGAGTTCCGCACGCCAACCTAACCAAAACGAAAACACAACCCAAAACCTCAACGTAACAAGACAAACATACTAGAGAAAAGACCCTTAACACAGACGGATGGGTCGCAACCCGGGCATCGAGAGCATATCTTGATCATCGGTAGCCTTTCTGTGACGTGTCTTAAAAAATCACGTCACAAGGTTTAGTCAACCGCCTAATCAATAAACTCCCCGTTGAACTACATCTGCCTGGGTATCAGTATTGTGGACGAGGTACAAAGTTGGTCAAGCGCCTTGCTCGTGGTGATCCGGGCATTAACCCATTGGATACGGCTTGCAAACAATACGATATTGCGTATTCGAAAAATCCGGATAATCTTGAGGCGAGACATTTGGCGGATAAAGTGTTGGCTGAACAGGCTGGGCAACGTGTTACCGCGAGAGACGCTAGTATCGGTGATAAAGCCAGTGCTTGGGATGTGGCAAATATTATGAAGACAAACAGAAAATTTAGTATGGGAATGAAGGCCCGTAAGGGTGGCGTTTGCAAAGAAGACAGTAATTCAAAGTAATGATCCGCATAAGATTATTAAATCAGCTCTAAAGGGTGCTCGTGCAGCTGTAAAGATGCAAGGTGGTAAAGTACGCACACTTCAGGTTCTACCCCATAAAATTCGGGTACCCCATAAAATTGGTGGTTTATTACCTTTCCTCGTGCCCATTTTTGCTGACCTTAGCGCTGCGGGTGCTTTGTCGGGTGGTGCGGCTAGTATAGCTAAAGCCGTAAATCCTGCTCTAGCAGCTAAACGAGAATTTTATAAAAGTAAGTGTCATAATCGGACAATTGAAGCAATTGCATTAGGTCGGGGTCTACATCTAAAACCATATAAGCAGGGATTGGGCCTTAATATCAAGCCAAAAAACTAGAAGTTACGCTACCTCACCGACCTGTCACCGACCGCGACCTACGTAAATATGCAAAAATCCTAAAGATTCCACATTTTCGCGGAGCTTACACGCGCGACACATTGCGAGCGAGCAGACCTCTTAAATGTGAAGGAGCAATTGTAAATTTGGATGAAAATGCCAGTCCTGGAACGCACTGGGTCGCTTCCAAAACGATTGGTTGGAAAGTCATGTACTTTGATAGTTTCGGCAATCTTCCACCACCATCCGAACTCATGAGATATTTTCATGTTGGTAGCGTAAATTATAATTATAAGGGATATCAGGAATGTGATACGATTGAATGTGGGCATTTGTGTGTCAAATTTCTTTGTCGACAATTGCAGCACAAAGTACACAAATATACACTATATATAGGGGGGAAACGATGTGGAGAATTCAGTTGTCAATTTACAAGCATCATGGACAAAAGTTTAACATTGACCATATCTGGCTCATCGTCCATACTCGAGGCGCAATACTTTCCCCCCATCGAACTCTCGCCATACAAAAATTATACTCTCGATCTCGTGGAATTGTTAACCTTCAACTCTATTCCCAATATCGACGTTGAGCACGATAAACTTTACGTGGGAGATGAGGTGTTGACGATACCTACGGGCAGTTATGAAATAGAGGATATTGAGACGTTTGTACAAGCAGAGCTCTCGTGTAAAAACATAAAAATCACCATTAAACCCCATAATGATAGGCTACGCAGTGATATCGGGTGTGATCGTGATGTAAATTTTGAGCCAAAAGATTCTATTGGGCATCTACTGTAAAAAAAACACGGATCGGACCTTCCTGTAGCCACTCTCAAAGTGAACGCCTTATGCGTTGAGTGCAACATTACCGCTGGTGCTTATATTAACGGACAAAAAGTACACACAATTCATGAATTTTTTTCATCTGTGCCACCGGGCTATAAGATCATTGAAGTTCCCACCCACGTAATTTATCTGCCAACTATGAGCCGAACGATTGACGCGATACAGCTTCGCATAGTGGATCAGGACGGTGATTTGGTAAATTTCCGCGGTGAAGTGATCACCATACGCGTTCATATAAAGTCGTGATGGGTATAGTTTTCAATAGATCTTCCAATAACAATAATCGATCATAGATAAAGCAATCAGTCGTCGGCCAGCGCCCAAAGTGCTAACACCTTAAAACGTGCTATTCTTGAAGAGTTTGGGTCTCAAAGTGCGTGGCGAAAGCGTATAAAAAATTATTTAGTCTGTACTCTGTGCATCTGTTACGTGAAATGGAAGAAGAAATCGCAAACATTCAGACACCCGTGGTCTTTGATGAATCCATCATCCATTGTGTGATTCACGCTCATCAGCCATATGCATTTTCAACCTTCAATAACAGCGATGAAATCCGTATTGTCATCCAACATCAAGACCTCTCTATTCTGCCAAGCAAGAGTTCCCTACACATATGTGGGAAATTATCCAAGCGCGATGGGACGCTGACCGCTACTACAAGTCTCGTCAATAATGCCATTTGTCATTTATTTGAGGAAGTGCGATATGAATTGAATGCCATAGAAATCGATCGTAATAAGAATTTTGCCATTTCGAGTGTAATTAAGGGATATTCATCTCTCTCACCGGCCAAAAGTGATATGCTCGAGAACACTGGATGGCTCGATGTCGATGAGACGAAGCAGATTGTAGATGTATCGGGAAACTTTGATCTTCGCATTTCGCTCAGCATGCTCCTCGGGTTCGCCGAAGATTATCGTAAAATTGTTGTAAATGCCGAGCACGAGTTGATCCTCACGAGATCAAAGACCGACGACAATGCCATTGTACCAACAGCGCCCGAAGACTACAAACTCGTATTGTATAAAATAGAATGGCTCGTTATGTAACAGTTTCGAATGTAACAGTTTCGAATCAGCGAAAAATTCAGCTGTTAAAGTTTCTCGCCAAAGACGCACCAATCTCCATGACTTTTCGAACATGCGGACTCTATGAATATCCATTGCTGCCTGCCACCTCTAAGCACGTGTGTTCTGTGAAAACCTCGAACCAGCTGGAGAAGCCACGATATGCCATACTCGCGCTGCAAACGCCGCGAAAAAATAAGAAACAAAAAAATGCGAGCCACTTTGATCATTGTAACCTGAGCGATGTCAAAGTTTACCTCAACTCTCAATGTTATCCATATGGAAATTTGAATTTGAACATTGATCAAAATCAATATGCTCTACTCTACGAGATGTATACAAACTTTCAACCGACCTATTACAACAAAGGGGCTGAACCATGGCTGAGCAGGATTGATTTTTTAGAAAAAGCCTCCCTCGTTGTCATTGACTGCCCAAAGCAAAACGATTCTCTCAAGTCCGGCCCTGTTGACGTACGCATTGAGTTCGAATTGAAAAATAATATACCGCCACAAACTTCAGCATACTGCATGATCCTCCATGATCGTATTGTCAAGTACAATTCAATCAGAGGTAGGGTTAAAAAATTGGTATAAAATCATGTCGATAATCCACGTCCACTTCAGTCAACATGGAGCTTATCGTCGATGTACAGGACTTCAAGAGACCCATTAACAAATTTGTCCTAAAAGAGATGTCCATCATCAAACTCCACGACAAGGATGCTGAATCGCTGACGCTCGCCTTCTACGCGTCATTTGCATGGGATTCTTTACCGGCCAAGTACAAAATGACAAACAAGTGGTTGGAACGCAATTTCCATGGAATCCGATTAGTCCAGTCGAAATAGGATTTCACCTGGAATTAATCCAGGGCTTCCATTTTCTTTTTTTATACTTAGGGGGGTGGGGTGGTTGGTAGTGTAAATCTCGATTTTCGGGAAAATCCCCCCAGTGCGTTTGCCGTCATCTTCATTTAAAAAGGGATTTTTTTTTGTTTTTCGAATAACTCGCTTATTTTCAACCTGAGAGTGAAAATGATGGTATTTAAAGTTGTGGGAAATGTAATTCCCCACAAGTTTGGTAATTATAATTTTTACCCTAGGATCGATATTTATAGAGTTAGACTGCTAAAAGCGGGAAAAAAACGTTTTTTAAAAACTTATCTCGTTTATTATCAGTTTATGGTAAAAATGGTAATAAATAATCACATAGAACATTTTATTTCCTTCATCTTTGGTTATTAGCATTTTTACCCTCAGATCAATATTTTCGGACTTATACTCAATTTAGCGGTGACCTTTTTTTATGTTCAGTTATTTCGTTTATTATCAAGTTTATCGTAAAAATGGTAAGAAGTAATCAGGTAGGAAATTTTGTTTCTTCAACTTTGGTTAGTACCTATTTTACCTTCGAATCAATATTTTCGGATTTATACTTAATTTAGGGGTGAACTTTTTATTTATGTTCAGTTATTTCGTTTATTATCAAGTTAATGGTAAAAATGGTAATGGATAGTCAGGTAGGGCATTTTATTTGCTTCAACTTTGTTTATTACCATTTTTACCCTCCGACCCTACGATTAAAAGAACTAATCACGTGTTAAAATTCACAGGTTTCTACTTGCTGGAATGGCTCTTTGCGACGAGAGAACACAGCCAAAGTCGAAGAAATTTGAATTACGCACGGTTGTCTAACACTATTTTTATAACAAATTCAATAATGAATTGAAGAAAAAAATGAAAAAAATTACACCCCTATTTTAATTATAACTCCTAAAATATTGATCCTAGGGTCAAATAGCTACTAACGAAAGTTGAAGAAAATAAAATTTCCTACCCGATCATTTATTAGCTATTTTACGATAAACTTGATAATAACCGAAATAACTACACATAAAAAAAAGTTCACCCCTCAATTAAGTATAAGTCTGAAAATATTTATCCGAGAGTAAAAATGCCAATGACCAAAGTTGAAGCAAATAAAATTGCCTACGTGATTATTTATTACCATTTTTACAATAAACTTGATAATAAACGAGATAATTAACAAAAAACGTTTTTTTACCCCTATTTGCAGTGTAACTCTATAAATATCGATCCCACGGTAAAAACTGCAATCACCAAACTTGTGGGGAATTACATTTCCCACAACTTTAGATATGATCATTTTCACTCTAAGGATGAAAATAAGCGAGTTCTTCGAAAAACAAAAAGTTCCTCTTTAAATCAAGATGGCGTCAAATGCACCGGGGGATTTTCCCGAAAATCGAGATTTACACTACCAACCACCCCCCCCCCCTCCCATAAGTATAAAAAAAGAAAATCGAAGCCCCCAATTAATTCCAGGTGAACCGAATATTAGACCTATCTCGGCTGGACAAGATGGGAACACAGCGGTATACTTTACGAGGCAGCTAGAAAGACAATTCGAGAAATGTGGCAAGGAGCCCCCACCATCTATGCGAAGGCATTCGAGAAATGCGCATGGCTATCAAGATTCACCGATCCCACACCCAACGTCATCGACTTGGAGACTCTGGACTGTCCATCGCTGCAGAAGTTGTCGAAAATCAAAAACTCCAAATGCCCTCATCATTCCTTCAACACGAAATACAACTGCGCCCATGATAATGTAAAATCGCTGAAAAACTGGTTCAGTGTATACGAAGCGTTGTGTGAGTGAGGGATTTTTTTTTGAATGAATAAAAAACATTTCGACGAAAATATATACCATTTGTATTCTTTATTTATTCTACGACGAAAATTGTTTTGCATTTCTTCTTCTCATACATTTCGATACAACAGTTTTTTTTTTTAATAAATTTTTACATAGTCAAACACTTAAAACGTCGAAAATGATGGTGAGACGGCTGTGATCCGGACGGCTGTTCCACTCAACGATGCTGCACCAACGAATTTGCTCTTTTCCACCATGCTCAGAGCGGATGGAGCTTGACGCTGTTGTATTTTCCACAACTGCATGTAGAGTTGACTATGACGCGCCAGTTGCAGCATAGTCTCGATGATGTGGACAGTCGGTCAACGATGGTGTTCCAACGAATTTCGTCTTTTCCACCATGTGTGCTCAGACTTCGAAAAAGTCTATGCACCTCTGTATATCATCCAGAGATGATGATCACGTGCCGCTTGCCGCATTCGCTCGAACATTTCCAAATCTTCATCGAAGGCCTTCACAAGTCGCGCTGGTAAGAAGATAGTGAACTCATCGGCGATGTCCGCGATGTAGCGTTTCCCAAACTTGGTTTGTACGGCCCTCATGTCGGAGATTCAATGATCCGAGTGACCGCGGAGTTCTGACAGCTTCTTCGTTAGAAGGAATTCCGCCATCACGCTGACTTTGTTGATACTCGAGAGATCCATTTTCCCTGCACTTTCAAAGTTCTTTTTGGAGAGATGTTGAGGTCGCGGTGGAATACTGCAGTCTTCTGAGCTTGGACTACGAAACTATAAGCTCTCTCATAAACCTCCCACTTAAATTTTCAAACTTCTCCCCACTTTTCCAATCATGAAAAACAGGTTCAAACCCTTGCTAAAAACCTCGTACGTGGAGAATTTCCCCCCGATATTTTTTCACACTCCCTAAAAAACGGGTTCGAACACGTTTGAAGAACTCCGTACGTGAAGAATTTCCACAGCATTTTTCACACTCCCGACGTTGAGGTGGGGGGGGGGGGGGGGCATCGATGTGATCTTTTATCTGTGGTGTATTATAGTGCTCCAAGCATGGAATATATGATATTACTTCACTATCGTTGCGATGATGTTCTGGCAAATGATCCCACAATAAGCCAACATATTCACCCCAATATTTTAGGAGCAAGACCTTTGGAACCTGTTCGAGCTCGTTTTGGTCAAGTCCAGGGGGTGCTTGGCCGGATGCACTGCGTACATACTCGCACATCTGAACATCTCGACGTTATATTTCGTAATGAAAACGAGTTCTCGATACATCGGAACATTTTTTTCCCCTTGTGCAGCTGTGCTGCTGTGGCCCATCTGGGGTCAAGAACCCTTTGACGATCGATCTCTAAAGTTTATAGTTTTTCCGAGAAATCCTGACTTGTCAGGACCTGTCTCGGGTGCCGGCGAGAGTCGTGACAGGAGTGGACACGCATACAAACATTTCAAAGATTTCGAAAACGAAACCAACCGCATCACGCCTGCATCACATAAATAAACGGCTTTGAAAAGCCGCCCCCTTCATGTATCGCTTCAAAATAATGAAATTTTCCTACTCATATATGGCCATTACAAGCACACATCGTGTGTGTGAGTTTTATTTTCACACGGACTAAATAGTATAGAAAGAAAAACACTGCATCGATGCTAATCTTTTTTTATGTCTATAATAAATTAGGACATTTATGGGTTTTCGACGTTCACTCACCATTACCTGACCCCCGCCCCCACAAAACACTCATCGACAGCGTCTTCCCCCTCTCGACAGTCGCTCTTCGGACCACATGGCTACCCCCTCCACAGAGACCCCTGGCATGACGTCACGTCCCCGCGCTGGACCCCGCCACCCGCTCCCCCCTGAGATCCCGGCGTTAGAACCACCCTAGCTCTTCTACTATGTTGTTTTCTCGACTTCGAATTCGCAAGTTTGTTAAAAATGTTTGTTAAAATTCGTCGCAAGTTTGTTAAAAAAAATGTATTAAAAAAATCGACGGTCGTGAATGACTCGTATGTATTGTTAACTCGAATAACCCGTTTGGTTTTTAGATTTCAGATGGACCGTTCAAGCTGGGGAGCGTCCACCGCCAACTGTCGCCAAGAAAGTGTTTCTGTTTTTTTTTAAGACTCTCTATATATGTACCTTTGAGTTACAAAAATGCGTGTCTTTTTCACCAACCATTTCCAGAAAAAATTCGGAATTTGGCTTTTTTTTGGGCCTCTGGGTGGTTGTAGCCCCTCAACTCAGTTTTTGTCTTCGTGTATTGAATATGTGACTTTGCATCTCTCATAAAATGTTTTTTTACCTTTCTTTATAGGATAAACGGCAACGTCGACGCAGCAATGCATCTCCTACACAGGGATAAACTCGACGAGTTTTTGCAGCCACCTTTCCTGCGAACAGAACCTTTTTAAGCGTTGATACGAAGTACGACCTCGACTGGTACCTTGTTAGCTGAATGAGCATGATTGTTCCAAAAAAGTTATTCTTGGGCACGGCTATTGTATGGGAAAAATACAGCAAATCACGCTGCTGTCGACCAAGAGAGGAGGGGCTCTCCATGAATCGTGGCGTACGCAGCCAAAACTAACGTTGATGTAGTATACCTGATAGCAGACGACGCTATTCAATTAAAAATAGAAAAACCGACCGCTTACAAATGATTTACACTTCTCATGGCAAGCTACTTCACGTGGGATACTACATATCGTCCAGCGTACATAAATATGCTACAATCCCTAAAATTGGAATTAGTGCGGCCCTTAACAAAAGAACGACCGACATTGTCAAATTTGTGCGCAATGTAGAACTAAAATACAATTCTTCAATCTAATAGGGAAAATACGAACTTGATTAGTAAGTTACTTGCAGAAAAAGTATCGCTAGATATCTTATAAGTAAGGTGCTTCTATGCTTGCGACGGCCCGCGTCTGCCTGCGCATTATACCTACAAGAATAACTTCATGTATAGCATACGTTTTAGATTAAGTGTTTTTATATATCGTCGATTTACTCCCATTCTTTTGTTCTGTTTATATCTTTTTCCACACTTTATTTTCGTTTTTCTTGCAATTCATTGTTTAATTTTTTCCTTGATGTTTTTATTTACCCATTGGAGATGTTTGAATTTCAAATACAACATAAAATATATATTTGTGCGTTAATAGTGTAAAAGAAAACTTTATACCGTTCTTGATAAATTGGACTTTTATGTATATTCAATCATTTGAATAATGCGCACACTCACCTACGCACATGTATACGTACGTGCATGTTGAGAAAAAAAGTTTATATCCATATAAATTGAGAAACATGATATGTGACACGTGCATCACCGGTGTCCATTCTCCTAGTTCGATATAACGATACTTCTTTATAAAACTTTCTTTATAAAACCGCAAGTAGCAGATAGCGCAATGATTAGCGTGCGTGCGTCAGGTAGGTATAGAAGTTGCAAGGTTGAGTAGGTTCAAGGCCAGGTGTTAAAGAGAAAATTTATTGACCAGAATTTCGTTTCAGGACGACTGGAAACTGTCAAATATGGTAGTACACCATCAGAATAAACTGTCAGTGACGGACAAAGCTCTTATTTTTTAATTTTAGAATCTGACGCCATATATATTATCCCTAAGCGTTGATGAGTACCCACAAAATAGTGTGTTGCAGAAATCAAAACGCGTGGAAGCGTGTAGAAAGTCACACAAAGGTGAACTTTATAATAAATTAAAATAACATGCCTCAAGTGTGTTGATTTGGGCAACAACACATTTTAAACACGATGAAATCGGCGACAAGCGTTCACACGCTTCAAGCATATCGAAACAACATGCTTTCGTCTTGCTCAAACAAGGTTAAAGAGTGTTGCAACACACCTATACAATGTGTCGTTACATCATCGCCACATGAGTTGCCGTCTTGAAAACGACGACAAGATTACACATGTGAAACGTGTTAAAATAACGCTCTGGTTTTTTGCAACGCTTTTGCGGAATGGTGTTCCGTGTATTATAACAAACTCGCTTTCACATAGAATTCCACATGAAGATACTGATATGGGGTGGGGATCCGCGTTATTCGTCGTTTTGCATATACAACGTCTCTCGCGTCTCATTCTCGTCCCATTCCCTCACGTTTTCCCCTTTTTGCATTGCCGGCAGATGCGAAACGCATTCAAAATAAAAGTGGAAAAATCTCGTAAAACAAAGAAAAAAATTAACGACGACGGTCCAAGAGGATTTAATATAATTTCCCTAGATGACGAGTTCACAATGTACATTTGCAAAAAATCAAGGGCATGCTTCTAGCAGTGTTCCCGTACTTGAACGCGAAAAAATACAGTGGTACGAGTACTCGTTGCGATATATCTTTATGGCCCCTGGGTCACGCGCATATGCAGTATGAAAAAAACCAGATTTTTCCAGCTCTCGAAAGGAAGCTAGAAAAAAATCGGTATTAACGAAGGGACTTGTGGTTGTGAACGGGAAAAAAGGATTTATAATTTCCCCTCATCGTACATAATCCGCGAGTGATACGAGAAATCATATTGCGTTTATACCACCGACAGGAAAGTAATACGACATTGATAATATCGGTAATCGATGAAACCTCGAAAAACAAAGAAAAAGGAACCGATGACTGTTGCGATGAAGCAGGTACACGTTGCAGCGAAGCTTTATTATTTCCGAAGGGCGTACCCTCACAGAAAATTGTGGAACACGGAGATTTTTGTATATAGATCTCGATGGAATAGCGATGAAGGTACACAAAATAAAAAAGCAAGGGGATGAAAATATAGAGAGGAGTGTATACGAATAGGGTGGAAAGCGCGGAATAATCCGTCAATTCCCCTTATCGTGTATAATGCTCGAGTAACCACGATAATTTGCAAGGGAATGGTGGAAGGGAATAAAATAACGCGCAAAATTGATATTACAAATTGTATCGATTATTCTCCGAAATATTATAATCGGTCGTCTATGGGCCCACCGTTTTTTTGCTTGATTTTTTATCTTCATTAGCTCGTTACGACGTGACTGCTGCAATAGAGGAAAAGTTGACGATTTCCTCGATAAGCCCGACCTGCGTACCGCAATAACGTTGATGACTATTGATCCATACATTTGACGAAATTTTCCATCAAAGCATTAGTGAATAATCCAATGTGCACGTCCAACGGAACGAGACAAAAATAAGGTGGAAGAAGTTGGACATCTACATGAAATATCATCGACAGATGCGTGAGGGATAATGCTAAAACTTTGATGAAAACACCGCGGAAACGATTAGGTGGAAATTACAAAATAAATTATTCATGCATATAATATAGTGGGATTTCATCCGCACTATCAAATGAATCGATGGACTGTGGTCTATACAGATGAATGAAGCCCAAAAACGAAAAATATATTTACATGTACTTGATTCATACAAATATTGATTTCACAGACGGCAAAAAGCTCATTTCTGTCGCTTTCATGAGTGAAGATACGAATAATGCAATATCGTTTAGTTGTACAAATGTATGTGTCGAGAAGTCAAACCAATGAATGGTTACAGGTGTCAAGAGCTTTGAGTAATTTTGGGTATACATAATCGACGTTTACAGGTCGGTATAAACTTAGGACTTCAAAAAAGATCGATTAATATTTTTTTTCCAATAAGAGTATTAGAATAATGAATTCGCGATTTTGCACACAATTAATACATAGTCAGGCCAGTTTGAGTTTTAAAAAATGAAAATATTGATAAACGATGATGTTCCTATTACTTAAGGGAAAACACCACTGTGACGGCTTCAAAAAATCGATTTTTTGAAAACCATCTAGAAAAATCTAAAATACATTTAAGATTAAGATGCCGTTGGACCCAGGTCGAAAAAATAATTATTTTCGGAGATATTGAATATTTTGTGGAGCGGTGCATCGCTCCGTGACGCTCGGGGTCTCGCGCAGCTGCGCGCCTCAGGGTCGGCAGGTATACCGGGCCTTTCCCAGGTCCTGCGGGTCGTTCCCAGGTATTCTTTTGTCTCCCTTCACAAAAACCGGCTATTGTTATAAATATAGTTTCGAAAAAAAGCCATAGGTGGCGATAATTGAAAAATTTTCAAGGCAGGTATAGGGATAGCGTCATAGCGTCAGTTTGCGAATAGGAGCGATGCTACTCGTGTCTAAACGCTCCGAATCGTTTCGTTTATAAATATCGAACGCTCAGAATTATTCTTTGCACATCGAAATGGATAATCCGAAAGTGTACGCGGGGAAAAAGGGAACAAAACAGAGCTATGTGACGAGGAGTCGAACGAAAATTTCGAATCGAAAACCTCCGAACCCTTATAGCTCCGAAAATAGTTCTGCAGAGTATGTGAGCACGTCGGCGAAAAAGTTAAAATCGTCGGACGATTTAGAGGTCGGTGTTACTAACGATTTCGGTTATCGTATAGTACACCTCGTCAATGCATTGAACATTATATCGACGTTAGTGAAGTGCAAAGTGTGTGATCGCGATATAAAGTTTACTGAAAAAAGTTTGTGCGGCCATTGTGAAAAAGTGCAAATCAATTCGTGTCCTATGATTGACAATGCATGCAAAATAAATCGTCGGATCGTATTCAGTATGCGTCTTCTTGGCGTCGGTGTGAATGGCCTGATGAAGTTTTGTGCATTTATGGACCTGCCGCGCCCCATATTTCAGTCTTTCTACGATCGAATCTTAAATTCGATTTCGATTGCCACTAAAGCTGTGAGCATAGTGAGCAAACAAAAGGCTACACTTGAGGAGGAGACAATTTCGTTGGAAAATGGGGTGGAGGACGGAATTATCGTTTCAGGCGACGAATCGTGGCGTAAGCGCGGTTTCAGCTCACTTTTCGGCATAACATCGCTAATCGGCTGGTACACTAAAAAAGTGATCGACGTTATGGTAAAATCGAAATATTGAAAAGCTTGCGAGCATTGGGAAAAAAAGAAAGCACCGCGGAGTACTGGGAATGGAAAAGTACCCACGACGATGAGTGCCAGGCGAACCATAGCGGCTCCTCCGGAAAAATGGAAGTCGACTCAGCTGTCGAAATGTTTCAACGGTCTGAAGAGCTCTATGGCATAAAATATAAATATTATATTGGTGGCGGCGATTCTAAACCGTTTCTGGGCATATCGAATAGCGATCCATACGACGGTTTCGAGATAAAAAAAAGAGTGCATCGATCATGTCCAAAAACGCATGGGGACGCGCCTCCGGGAAATAGTGAAAAAACAAAAAGGATTGTCTGGCAGAGGAAAGCTCACCGGAAAATTGATTGACGAGTTGAGCACATATTACGGCTTGGCTATTCGGAGGAACAGCAATGATGTTGAAAAAATGAGGAAGGCAATTTGGGCAACTATCAAACATAAAATATCCACAGATAGTGAGCTACAACATGACGATTGCCTAGAGGGAGCCGAGTCGTGGTGTTCGTGGCAGCGAGCGGTCGCAAGCGGTAATATTTCTGAATATCGCCATAAGCCGTCTCTTCCTGAGGAAGTATTGGAGGCAATTACGCCAGTCTTCGAAAATTTGAGCAGAGACGATTTGCTGCAGCGTTGTTTGGGCGGCTTCACGCAAAACAACAACGAAAGCTACAACAAATCAGTTTGGGCAATAGCCCCCAAGTGTCAGTCCGGGAGCAAAAAAATCGTCGATATTGCCGCTGATATCGCGGTATTATTATTCAATGATGGCCTGAGAAGCCTCATGAAAGTTTTGGAGACGTTGGGGATAACTATCGGCCCAAATTGTTTCAATTTTTGCGTTGAACCGACGCAGCGCGGATCGAGCTGGCGGAGCGCTCGCTCACAGACGCTGCAAAAGAGGCAAGAAGAGCCTCTACAAGTTCGAGAAAAGATGCTAGGGACAATGATTTGCTTCTTGAAGGTCAGCTATATGGTGCCGGCATCGCTGATTAAAGGTAAACATTTTTTTTTCCAATTTATCGCATAAATTAACAAACCTAAAACTGTAAACGCATTTTTCTCAAAACAACTTTTTTTAGTGCGGCACGCAGCAAAACTCGAGCAATTTTTATCCGATCGACTTCAAATTTGGAGTGCATCAAAAAAACTAGATTATCTAAAGAAGTACATAGGATTTTTTCGATGTCTCAATAATAAAAAAAGTTATAGCCTATTTTCGACGAGAAATTTTGCTCGAAAATCGTCCTTTAATTTCAAAAGCGTGCCTATTTTTTAAAAATCAATATTTTTTCACATCCCTGTGTACTTCTCTGCAAAATATCATATTATTAACGAAAACACTCGGTATTTTTTTTCAGATCGACTTTGAAGAAAGTTCTGCTGCGTGCCGCGAACCAGTGCAGAGGCAACAGTACCTGACGCGGGAGCTTCCCCAGCGTCACCATGGGGCGTGAAAAATTTGAAATTTTTTTTTATGTATCTTCAATAAACAACGAACAAAAAAATTTTTTTTTTCGAATATCTCTTTTTTTTCCCACAAAAAAATTCTTGAAAAATGGCAAAAAAACAGGGGGTCACAGTGGTGTTCTGCCTTAACGAGTATCGACTTCATTGCTGCTGCTGCATCTTTACCACTCTTACTCAGCATTGACACGGCCCAGGCGAATTTTGAGAAGGTATCGATGACGGTGAGGAGAAATTTGTGTTTGGAGATGTGACGCGCGTATGATGACATATCGACGAGATCAGCTTGCTAGGTTTCGTCCAAGCCACGGATGTCCACATGTCGACGCGGATAGTTTCGTCCAGCAGGCTTATGTAGCTCCAGCACGAGAGCACCCCTTTTTTCGTTCATTTGCCAATCCACTCATAAGGAAACGTTGCGAGGTCGATGTCTCCGATTTCGATAAAATTTGGCATGCTCATAGAATGGGTAAAAATAGGCGACACGTATTTTTTTATATCGGCGGAACCCGATTTTTAAGGGTTGAAAAGCACCCTTGAAAATTGGGGTGTTTTTCGTTTTTCGTCGATAACGTTTTAACGGTACAAGATATGGAAAAATTTTAAATTGCAATAATGTTTATTTTTTCGTGTAATATACATTGGAGATGAGAACGATGCAGATAGCAACAAATTTCATATTGTTTATTGCAAAAATGCAATTTTTTCAACCGTATCTCCGAGAATTTTTAATCGATTGGCATGTAAATTTGCATACGCGTAGAGAATGGAAAAGTGCGGATACAGATTTTTTCTTTTTCCGATATCTCACAATTCAGGGGTTGAAACTGCCCGTCGATTTTTTTGCCGAGAGCATCGTATTATCAGCTAGCCTTCGGGCATTTCGGTCTAAATTCACGTCAATATACGTTCGTGTTATGACGCAATTGCATATTTGTAACATTCCAGCCCCCCCCCCCCCAACAGTCCCCCTCTCGAAAGTCAAACGTTCAAAATCCTTACCGTGCGGCACGGATAAAAATTTGTAGAAATAAAAATGGGTTACAAAGAAAGTACAATCAGTCAAAAGAGTCCATACACATTTTCTCGTTTTGGCGGAACGACACTCTTAAGGGGTCAACGGACCCTTAACAACTTCGTTCTTTCTATAGCTCGTGAACGGGCCGAAATAAAAATAAAGGTCGATAGGAAAAAATGTTGTATTCTTCGACTACTAGGAGTTCATGATGATAATGATGAGTACAGCAATAAATGGCGTGATGTTTAATTCGTGAATTACTTGTGAAAAATCACTCTTCAGTTTTCCACTGGTATGGGCAGAGGCAAGGATCGCAATCACGGACTGGCTTCGTCCTTCGGGAAGCAACTGGATTACAATTGTATACTTACGAAGAAATTCTCCCCCGCCACGTACTGCCTTTGAAGATTACAACACAATCGGTAAAGTGTTCTCACGCTTACTCATTTAGGAAATGTTTTTTATCGATTATACTTATTACAATAATGATAGTCATGACAAAAGTGTTTGAAACAAAGAGATTTCTTACACCACGCACAAGTGATGATAGCTGCTTCGCCACATATATCGCACGTCGGTACATTTTGTGAAAAGCAAAATTCTACCGGATTTTCGAAGTTTGGTGTTTTTTGGAAGAAACCTGGTTGTGTGTAAGAGATTGTAATTTAACAATATTGTCTCTCAAATGCAGATTGACGTCGTAATTGTATAATATTACTGCGTCATAAAAGTGTTTCACGAAGTTTTTCCCTACATGGAAGCCATAAACATCAAGGGGCTGTATAATTCCAGTCGTACCTGCAGGAATTACTAATTATCATATGGACTAATTGTCTACAGAACTAATGAAACTGGTACAATATATTTACGTGCTGGAATGGTTAAAACTTTAATATCTTTCCCTTGCATATCCATTTCTTTAAATGGAGTGGGACATTGACCGCTCCAAGAATCTAGAAGTATTACCGATTTTGGACCCGTATTGGGAATATATACTTCTTGGAACCATCGCTTGAAATGATTAGTCGTCAATTTTCCAGATTTCGAAGCCAATAGAAATATATTTTCGGCTCTCAACATAGTTTGTTCCACTCGACCACCAAATTTGCCAGTAGGTTCGTTTCAAACGATCAACATAGATGCCAAAAGCTTGCCACTGGCAGACACCAAAGGCTGTATAGTATAACTGTGTGTTGTTGATGGTTTCGATTGCACGACTGCCTCAACGGATTTCTGACCTTCTTTCGCCAATGTGCGGCCTGTATGTAGCTCTAAAGTGAACCCACGCTGATCAGAATTAAATGAGTTTTCAGCATCAACGTTGACTTTCACCATTTCTAAAAATTCGATAGCTTTGTTTTGAAGTGTATCACCGTTTAATGATTGTTGTTTTGTTACATGTTTAGTAATCTTCCGTGACACAATTCCATGTTGGTTTTTGAATGTCCTTAGCCAAGAAGCGGATGCTTGGAAATTTACGGCTGGTATTTCCACAATTTCTCGTGCACGTAAGGCCCATCGTCGACGATCTATATCATGGACGGGCAGCCTTTTGTCCAAAGCATAATTAAAATGGTTTAACGTGAAGCGAGCTATCTTTGTTAACTTTTCTTTGTAGGTGCCACCCTTATTTATACTATGGGCCCACCAGCGCAACTGCGGCTCTGATTTCACCTTTTTGAATCTCGTTTGAACAGATGATTACTCTCTATTCTCATTCGCCCCGGATCTCCAGTAATCTACAGCTCTTGTCTTGTATTCGTAACTCAATTCTTCTATATCTTGGGTACATACATTTTTATCAATTTTTGGATCTAGGTATCATTGTCCGTGCCAATCTCCTTCACTGTCATCTTCTATTGCGGCTGCTTCATGAATTTCATTTGGTGACAGAAAATCCAAACCAGTTTCGACGTCCATTTTCATAGGTTGATCGATCGCTTCAATGATCATGTTTTCTAGATCCTTACTAAACTGTTTTTCCTGTTTGGTGATTGAAGTGCGAGCCAAATTCATAGAACTTATCGCTATGGATAGAAGTTGAATAACATTCACCGGATTAACGTACTTTTTTTTGTATTTCGAACTCAAAATGTATGGCTGGCTTCTCCGTCGTAACTGCAGCAATAATGATCGTTGGTGAATTTATATGACTTGAGACCCAGTTGATAAATACACACGAAAAAAAACAACGACGACACACGCTATTACCAGAACTGCTATGAATCTTTAATAAGGCGATTTTAAGCTTATCATGAAAGCCGCTCTTTGCACCGTAGTCGCTCTTTGCGAAGATTTATTTCTTTCGTTCATTGGTTCCGCTGTTTATGAAATTAAAGTTAAAGATAAAGATTAAATTATGCTGCGTTATGAGCTGATAAAAATGTTTGCAGCATTCTGTTCATAAGTTTCCGCGGCAGCCCAAAAACGCTATAACCTCCGCAGATAATGCCTTCGATACGGTGAGCGGAGTGGAATTTCTTCGTAAATACACAATTCTAATCCAGTTGCTTTCCGAAGTATGAAGTCAGTCCGTGATTGCGAGCTTTGCGATGGTCCCACTCATATGGGCAATCGCCCATATGAGTGGGAAATTGAAGAGTGATTTTTCACAAGTAATTCACTAATTATTGCAATAAACAACACGCCATTTGTTGCTGTACTCATCATTAACATCATGAACGTCTAGTAGGCGAAAAATACAACATTTTTTCCCTTCGAACTTTATTTTTTATTTCGACAACGAGAAAACGTGTATCGACTATTTTGACTGATTGTACTTTCTTTGTAACCCATTTTTATTTCTAGAAATGTTCATCCATTCCGTATGGTAAGAACTTTGAACGTTTGCCTTTCGAGACAGGGACCGTTGGGGGGGGGGGGGCTGGAATATTACAAATTTGCAATTGCGTCATAATACGAATATATATTGACGTGAATTTAGTCCAAAATGCCAAAAGACTAGCTGATCATACGATGCTCTCGGCATAAAAATCGACGGGCAGTTTCAACCCCTTAATTGTGAGATATCGGAAAAATAAAAAATCCGTATCCGCACTTTTCCATTCTCTACATGTATGCAAATTTACATCCCAATCGATAAATTTTTTTCGGAGATACGGTTGAAAAATTGCATTTTTGCAATAAACAATATGAAATTTGTTGCTATCTGAATCGGTCTCATCTCCAGTGTATAGTACACGAAAAAATAGACATTGTTGCAATTTGAAGTTTTTTCATATCTCGTATCGTTAAAACGTTATCGACGAAAAACCAAAAATACCCTAATTTTCAAGGGTGCTTTTCAACTCTTAAAAATCGGGTTCCGCCGATATAAAAAAATACGTGTCGCCTATTTTCACCCATTCTACAAGCATGCCAAATGTCATCGAAATCGGAGACATCGACCTCGCAACGTTTCCTTGTCAGTCGTGCATCCAATTCAGCAATGACGTTTGAATTACGAATCACCATATCTTGTAGAGTTTTGACATCGGCCTCGAGTGTCCTCGTCATGTTTCGGATCGTAGCTTAAGTCCATTAACCAACACCTGACTACTCTCATTCATTTCTTTGCGTATGTTCTTGATGATAGTTCGAGATTTCTTTTGTATCGCGCTTAAAGTGATGGCGTTATCTTCTCCTTCCGGATTAGCAATGTTACACAATCGTTTCTCCCCCAAGTCATAATGACCATCTGCGGTAATTCTAAAGCCAATCCCGGGTGGACGGGGAGGACCTTGCTTACTGTGGAGTACACTCCTACTTGAATGACGTCCAAACACATCGACACTTATGATGAGAATGCGTAAATTCTCCGATGTTGAGTTAATAAATTATTTCAGCTTCACGCAATTCCTCGATAATCGATATAATTTCATTCGCATGTGATGAATTTCCGGCTGCTTGTGATGCCAGCAGTAAGCGAAGATGATCCACTAGCTCGTTTGGATTATTCCAATAAATATATTCCAAGTGGGTGTTTTTTCGAGGTAGCTTATACTTTGGCATACCCTGTCCCACATGACGATCGACTATATTTGCAATATACATGTTGAATTTGTGGCTGGTATTACGTTGTATAGCCTCACTAGGCTTGTACAATTTTTTGTGCGCATTCGTCGAGATTAGAATCTTTTCATAGTTTTTCAAGTCGTCCGGTGTGAGAGTTTCGACATTGGGCACTTTTTTAAACAACAGCTCTGTTAGTTCAACAGTTTTTGCATAACTCACATCTCCCACCCGAATACGTTGAGGGTCGAAAATTATCGGAGAATTGCCAATCATTAATTTGTTGTTTGCGAGATTTCGTACACCGTATAATACATCGAAGGTTGCCTTTCTATTTGTTTGTAATAACAGGAGATATTCGCTGATCAGCTTATCGACATTTTGTGAGTCATCATCATCCTCATATATCAATTTGAAAGAATCTTGGGTTTCACTCTTCAAGGAATCATGTGCGGCATTTTGATGTTTCACACTACTTAACACACCTTCTTTTTCTTCTTCAACATTATCACCCATTTTTTCATCCTTAATTTCCTCCTTCGCCGCCACCACTTCACCGTTTTTATACGATACCAATTTCTCCAATGGCCCCACTATAGGCTTCAAGACATCTTGCATTCTCTGCCGATCGCTATCTTTTCCAATTTTCATCATCCGATGCTTTCGTTTGATTGCATCGCTCGCCTTGGCAATTTCACGCAATACATCCTTTTCACGCAACAATTGTTCGCTCTTCATGTTGTTACTACCATGGCATGCGCAATACTGTCTCTTCAACTACCAGCGATGAGTCATTTATCAATGGTGAGAAAATAATCAAAACCTTGTCCATATCGATCATCATTAATACCGCTATCCTTGTCAATCGTGATAAATGCATACTTGTCGGAATTCCAACATTTCATGCACGTGTTTTTAAAGCACGTATAAGTCATATCCGTATTAACATGATCGTTATAGACGTGTTTGAGATTCATATCATCCTGCTTGAAAAGCACCACGAAATTTGCATTATCTCTAACGAGGTGTTTAGGGATACGAGTGTACGTCTAAGAAAGATAAAAGGTGTCAACAATCTCGTGTCGTCCCATGGAAAAGAAGACCCGAACATTATCCTGCTCTTCGCATGCTATGTCATCAAAGGTGAATATAGAGTTGGATCGTGTATCACTCGGTGCTATCACTTGTTCATGCGCCTCGAATGGATGATATTCAACCCCACTCACAGGTTCGAGTAATTGTTCGAGCAACTTATACTTTGGCTGCTTGACCGATTTGGAATACAAGTAAATGTTCTCAAATCTCAAATCATTCGGATGGATGATGAGAGTGAGCAAAGCGTTGGTTTTCCCACATTTGTATGGACCGCAAAACAGTGCACGTATGCTATCCGGCAATAAATTCCCATGACGTTTTTGTTTCTTTTTCCCTCCACGGTCTTCGATAAACTCTTCGAAATTTATCACGGGAAGTCCGCCGCCGATATTCTGCTTCCTGGATGTCATCTCACACACGACCAACGGCGAAATCATATAAATACGGTTCTTATAGGGATTATCCGTCAGTCGCGTATTTTCTTTAGACATAATTGTGCATGGGAAGAATGGTAAAGGTTAGGTCAATCGCATAATCAACGAACTCCCCATTGAACTAAATTGGCCTGACTATCAGTATTGTGGACCAGGCACAAAGTTGGCCAAGCGCCTTGCTCGTGGTGATCCGGGCATCAATCCATTGGATATGGCTTGCAAACAACACGATATTGCGTATTCGAAAAATCCGGATAATCTTGAAGCGAGACTTTTGGCGGTTAAAGTATTGGCTGAACAGGCTAGGCAACGTATAACCGTGAAAGACGCTAGTATCGGTGAAAAAGCCAGTGCTTGGGGTGTGGCAAATATTATGCAGACGAAGAGAAAATTTTGCATGGGAATGACGGGCCGCAAGGGTGGCGTTTGTTTGAAAAAGATAATTGGCGCTGAAAGAAGACAATAATTTAAAGTAATGATCCGCATAAGATTATCAAATCAGCTCTAAAAACTGCTCGTGCAGCGGTAGTTATCGGGTACAGGTTCTACCTGTACCCGATAAAATTGGTGGCTTATTTCCCATCCTCGTGCCCATTTTTGCGGGTCTTAGTTCTGCGGGTGCTTTGTCGGGTGGTGCGGCTAGTATAGTTAAAGCTGTAAATGCTGCTAAAGCCGCTAAACATGAATTGGATGAAAGTGAGCGTCATAATCGAACAATTGAACGACTTGCATTAGGTCGGGGTCTACATCTGAAACCATATAAGCAGTGATTGGGCCTTCATATCAAGCCAAAAAACTATAACTAACGCTACCACACCGACCCCGACCGACCGTGATCTACTCAAATATGCAAAAATCCTAAAGATTCCACATTTTCGTGGAGTTTACATGCGCGATACATTGCCAGCGAGCGGACCTCTCAAATGTGAAGCAGCAATTGTAAATTTGGATGAAAACGTCGGTCCTGGCATGCATTGGGTGGCTTATAAAAAGACCGGATGGAAAGCCGTGTACTTTAATAGTGTCGGCAATCTTCCACCACCATCCGAGCTCATGAGACATTTCCTTGTCGGTGGCGTTAATTATAATTGTACTAAATATTAGGCATATGATACGATTGAATGTGGACATTTGTGTCTCAATTTTCTTTGTTGGCAGCTGCAGCACAAAGACAAATGTACACTATATATAGGGGGGAAATGACGTGGGGAATTCAGCTGTCAATTTACCAGCATCATGGATGAAAGTTTAACATTGACCATATCTGGCTCATCGTCTATAGTCGAGGCGCAATACTTTCCCCGCATCGAACTCTCGCCACACAAAAATTATACTCTCGGCCTCGTGGACTTGGTAACGTTCAACTCTATTCCCAATATCGACGTTGACCACGATAAACTTTACGTGGGAGATGAAGTGTTGACGATACCTACGGGCAGATATGAAATAGAGGATATTGAGTCGTTTGTACAAGCAGAGCTCTCGCGTAAAAACATCAGCATCAGCATTAAACTCAATAATAACACGCTACGCAGTGAGATCGACTATGATCGTGATGTAAATTTTGAGCCAAAATATTCTATTGTGCATCTATTAGGCTTCACCGCGCGGAATTGGAAGCCAATAAAAGACACGAATCCAATCTTCAAGTAGCCATTCTCAAAGTGAACGCTCTACGCGTTGAGTGCAACATTACTGCTGGTACCTATATTAACGGACAAAAAGTACACACAATTTACGATTTTTTTCTATCTGTGCTACGGGGCTATAAGATCATTGAAGTTCCCTCCCACGTAATTTATCTGCCAATTATGAGCCGAACGATTGACGCGATATAGCTTCGCATAGTGGATCAAGACGGTGATTTGGTAAATTTCCGCGGTGAAGTGATCACCATACGCCTGCATATACAGTAGTGATGGGCATTGTTTTCAATAGATATTCCAATAAAAATAAACGGCCATGGATGAAAACAATTAGTCGTCGACCAGCGCCCAATGTGCTAACACCTCAAAACGTTTCACTCTTGAAGAATTTGGGTCTCAAAGTGCGTGGCAAAAGCGTGTAAAAAATTATTTAGTCTGTGCTCTGTGCATCTGTTGCATGAAATGGAAGAAGAAATTGTAAACATTCAGGCGCCCGTTGTCTTTGATAAATCCATCGTCCATTGTGAGATTCACGCTTAGCAGCCATATGCATATTCAACCTTCATTAACAGCCATGAAGTCCGTATTGCCATCCAATATCAAGACCTCTCCATCCTGCCAAGCAAGAGTTCCCTACACATATGTGGAAAATTATCTAAGTGTGACGGTGCGCCAACCATTGCTACAAGTCTCGTCAATAATGCCATTTGCCATTTGTTTGAGAAAATTTGATATGAGTTGAATGCCATAGAAATCGATCGTAATAAGAATGTTGCCATCTCGAGTGTAATTAAGGGATATTCATCTCTCTCACCGGCCAACAGTTCTATGCTCGAGAACACTGGATGGCTCGATGGCGAAGAGACCAAGCAGCTTGTAGATGTATCGGGAAACTTTGACGTCTGTATACGGCTCAGCATGCTCCTCGGAGTTGCCGAAGATTATCGGAAAATTGTTGTAAATGCCAAGCATGAGTTGATTCTCACGAGATCAAAGACCGATGACAATGCCATTGTACAAACAGCGCCCGAAGTCTACAAACTCGTATTGCATAAAATAGAATGGCTCGTGCCGTATGTGACAGTCTCGAATCAGCGAAAAATTCAACTGTTAAAGTTTCTTGCCAAAAGCGCACCAATCTCCATGAGCTTCCGAACATGGGAACTGTATGAATATCTATTGCTGCCTGTCACCTCCAAGCACGTGTGGTCTGTGAAAACCTCGAATAAGCTGGAGAAGCCACGGTATGTCACACTCGCGCTGCAGACGGGACGGAAAAAATATGAAACAACATAATGTGAGCTACTTTGATCATTGTTACCTGAGCGATGTCAAACTATACCTCAACTCGCAATGTTATCCATATGGAAAGTTTAATTTGAACATTGATCAAAATCAATATGCTCTTCTCTACGAGATGTATGCGAATTTTCAACGGACCTATTACAACAAAGAGGCTGAACCATGGGTGAGCAGGATTGCATTTATAGAAAAAGCCCCCCCCCCCCCGTTGTCATTGACTGCTCAAAACAAAATGATTCGCTCAATTCCGGCCCCGTTGACGTGCGCCTTGAGTGTGAATTGAAAAACAATATTCCGCCACAAACTTCGGCGTACTGTATGATCTTCCATGGTCGTATTGTCGAGTATAATCCAATCAGTGGTGGAGTTAAAAAAACTGGTATAAAATCATGCCGATGATTCGCGTCCACTTCAGTCAGCATGGAGTTTATCGTCGATGTGCAGGGCTTCAAGAGACCCGTCAACTAATTTGTCCTGAAGAAGATGTCCATCGTCAAACTCTGCGAGAAGAATGCTGAACCGCTGACGCTCGCCTTCGACGCACCATTTGCATGGGACTCTTTACCGGCCAAGTACTAAATAACAAACAAGTGGCTGGAACGCAATTTCCATGGAATACGATGGAATGACAGCGGCATACCTTACGAAGCAGCTAAAAGGACAATTCGAGAACTCTTGCAGGGATCTCCTACGATCTATGTGAAGGGATTCGAGGAATGCGCACGGCTATCAAGATTCACGGATCCGGCAACAAACGTCATCGACTTGGAGACTCTGCACTGTCGATCGCTGCAGAAGCTGCCGAAAATCACAAACTCCAAATGTCCCCATCACCCCTTCAACACGAAATACAACTGCGCCCATGAGAATGTAAAATCTGTGAAAAGATGGTTGAGCGTATACGAAGCGTGAGCGACGGATTTTTGAATGAATAAAACACATTTCAATGCAAATATATGTCATTTGTATTCTTTATTCTACGGCGAAAACATCCATCATTTACAATTCGATCAAACATATACATTTTTTACATAGTCAGCACTTTGAAAACAAAACCATGCGAACAGCCGTTCAACGAAGGTGCTCAATTTTGTCTCCACGCTTGGAGACGATGGAACTTTCGATGTGACCTTTCATCTGTGGCGTATTGTAATGCTCCAAGCATGGTAGATATGATGTCACTTCACTGTCGTTCCGATGATGTTCGTACATACTTGCACATGCGAACATCTTGACGTTATACTTCGGAATGGAGAACTCGATGAGACTTTTCAAGAGTGCAGCTCAAGTGGTCCATCCGCGGTCACCGCTTTTGATCCCTCAAGTTTATAGTTTTTCTAAGAAATCCTTACTTGTCGAGACCTGTCTAAAGTGTTGGCGAGACTCATGACAGGAGTGGACACGCATACAAACATTTGAGCACAGCAGATCCATATAGCTGCCCCGACAAAAAAAATATTTATTCGGATGCGCACATATTGGCGTTATATTTCGGAATGCAGCCGAGATCTATTGAGACGTTTTTTTCAAGAGTGCAGCTCTGCTCAAGTCGTCCATCCGTAGTCAAAGCCATCGACAATAGATCGTCGTTACCCTCCCACTCAATTTTTCAAACTTGTCCCGCATTATTCCAATCATGAAAAACGAGGTCAAACGCGTCCGAAAAACACCTGCTTGGTTGGATGCACTGCGTTCATACTCGCACATGTGAACATCTTGATGTTATATTTCGAAATGGAGACCTCAATGAGACTTTTCAAGAGTGCAGCTGTGCTTAAGTGGTCCATCCGCGGTCACCGCCTTTGATCCCTCAAGTTGATAGTTTTTTCCAAGGAACCTGTCACGACCTGTCTAAAGTGTTGGCGAGGCTTGTGATACGAGTGGACACGCATGCAAACGTGTTAAGGATTTCGGAAACGAAACCAAGGCACCGCATATACATGCTATAAATTAGGGGACTTTGAAAAGCCGCCCTTCATGTGGCGCCTAGCGTTTTCATATTACCGAAAATACACACACACACACACACACACACACACACACACACACACACACACACACGCACGCACGCGCGCGCACGCACGCACGCACGCACGCACGCATAAGATATACACTACCGGCGGAAAGTTTCCGGACAAGAGTTGGAAAAAGTGCCCGAACGGTTCTTTATGCTATTTCGCCGGTAGTTGGGCTAGGCCAATTTGACCAACGGCATTTTAAAGAGGGGGGATTTACCTACATTGTGGCTTATCAAAAAAAATTTAACGATTTTTTTTACACTTTGCACCCAGTTTTGAAAACGACAATTTTTTGTCGTTGTTTTGTTGTTTTGTGAGTGGACCCCGTTTACAGTAAAAATCTTTTTTATGCATTTCTCTTATCAAAATCATAAAAGGGGAAGTCTAAGCTTCAATTTCGTTTTGTAGAAACATTTTTGCGATTTTTTTCCCAAAAATATTTCGCTTTGTCAATAAAAATATACAATATGAAAATTGCTCCGGAGTACGAAAACGACGAGGTTTACAACAAAACCTCAAGACGGTAAAAAGTTGCGTTACTTTTTGTTGAGTTCATGAGATTTTTTTAAGATTTTTTGCGAATTTTTTTTTAAATTTATTTCCGGTCGGAACTCGATTGATCTCAACACGATTTAATAATAATATAATTAATTTTTTTATTTACATATTATACTTTGGTCTCGTCGAAAAAACCTCCTCTCGCTGACAGCACGCTCTTAATCGTCGTAATTGAAATGTTTTTTCCACGACTTTCGACAAACTGCGCTTGGATGTTTGCCGCCGTGAGTTTTCGATTCCTTTTAGACACACAATTATTGATTAGTCTTCCGCTTTGGAAGTAACAGGAGGCCTCCCGGAACGATTTTTATCGCGGTTCTATTGTGTCTCTCTGAAACGTTTTATAGCATACCCAACGGTTGATTTGGGTATTTTCAATCGATTTGCAATGTAGCGAATTTTGAACCCTTCATTGCAAAGTGCAAGGATTGATGCACGCTTTTTGATGATTATATTGGGTCGACGACCCATTTTCTTCTTCTTCAAAAAAAACTCTAATGAAGTCAAAAATTTTATTTAATTAACCGTCAATAAATTAATAGTTAAACACACTTCAAATTCAATATATTATTCGACACGATACGACGGGAAAATTTAACGCGAACGTTTTTTAGATGCTTGCCGAAGAAGTACTGACTCGAAATAATTTTTGAATATTTTTTCATTGTAACACGTAAAGAGTGCGTGAACGTTTCTCCCACTCTTTGTAGAGTAGTAAAAAAAAAATATATCGCTCACCTATGCGACAAAGCGAACGCTCGACAATGCGAACCTCGCGAAAAAATAAACAAGGAACAAGGACAGACACTCCGTCGCGAGATTCGCTATGTTCGCTGACTACTCTACTGCGAAAACAAGAAGAAAACAAAGAGTAGGAGAAACGTCCACGCACTCTTTACGTGTTACAATGAAAAAATATTCAAAAATTATTTCGACTCAGTACTTCTTCGGCAAGCATCGAAAAAACGTTCACGTTAGATTTTCCTGTCATATCGTGTTAAATAATATATTGAATTTGAAGTGTGTTTAACTATTATTTTATTGACGGTTAATTAAATAAAATTTTCGACTTCTTAGAGTGAATTTTATTTTTATTTTTAAGAAAAAAATGGGTCGTCGACCCAATTTAAGCATCGAAAAGCGTGCATCAATCCTTGCTCTTTGCAATGAAGGGTTCAAAACTCGCTACATTGCAAATCGATTGAAAATACCCAAATCAACCGTTGGGGATGCTATAAAACGCTTCAGAGAGACACAATCGAACCGCGATAAAAATCGTTCCGGGAGGCCTCCTGTTACTTACAAAGCGGAAGACCAATCAATAATTGTGATGTCTAAAACGAATCGAAAACTTACGGCGGCAAACATCCAAGCGCAGTTTATCGAAAGTCGTGGAAAAAACATTTCAATTACGACGATTAAACAACGCTTGCGCAGCGCACAATTATACGGCAGAGTCGCAACGAAAAAGCCACTCTTGCGCCGTGGAAACAAAAAGAAACGATTGAATTGGGCACGCTAGCACAAGAATTGGACGATCGAAGATTGGAAACGGGTGTTATGGACCGACGAATCCAAATTTGAAATATTTGGAGGAAAACGTCGAGTTTTCGTTCGTCGCTCAGCTAACGAGAAAATGCATCCGGATTGGGTAATTCCAACCGTTAAACACGGCGGCGGTTCTGTAATGGTGTGGGGATCTTTTTCGTATGCTGGTGCGGGGGACCTCTACCGAGTCAAAGGAATCCTGGACCAAAAAGGATATCACGCGATTCTGAAAAACCAAGCTGTTCCTTCTGGAAAGCGACTCATCGGAAGGGGGTTCGTTTTTCAACAAGACAACGACCCGAAACATACTTCAAAATTCTGCTCGAAGTATCTTGAAACGAAGCAAAAAAGTGGGGAGCTTCAAATTATGCAATGGCCTCCTCAATCTCCCGATCTCAATCCCATAGAGCTGCTGTGGGATGAAATGGATCGGCAAGTGCGCAAGGTCACGCATTCATCCGCCGAAAAGCTATGGGAATCCCTACAAAAATCATGGAAAGAAACACCTCGAGAGACATTCGAAAAACTTGTGGAGAGGATGCCGCGTGTGGTAAAGAGCGTGCTGTCAGCGAGAGGAGGTTTTTTCGACGAGACCAAAGTATAATATGTAAATAAATAAATTAATTATATTATTATCATGGTGTTGAGATCAATCGAGTTCCGACCGGAAATAAATTTTAAAAAAATTTCGTAAAAAAAATCTGAAAAAATTCTCATGAACTCAACAAAAAGTAACGCAACTTTTTATCATCTTGAGGTTTTGTGGTAAACCTCGTCGTTTTCGTACTCCGGAGAAATTTTCATATTCTATATTTTTATCGAAAAAATGAAATATTTTTTGGGAAAAAACAATCGCAAAAATTTTTCTACAAAACGAAATTGAAGCTTAGGCTTCCCCTTTTATGATTTTAATAGGAGAAATGCATAAAAAAGATTTTTACTGTAAACGGGGTCCACTCACAAAACAACAAAAAAACGACAAAAAATTGTCGTTTTCAAAACTGGGTGCCAAGTGTAAAAAAATACGTAAAAATTTTTTTGATGAGCCTGGTCAAGTTGGCCTAGCCCAACTACCGGCGAAATGGCATAAAGAACCGTTCGGGCACTTTTTCCAACTCTTGTCCGGAAACTTTCCGCCGGTAGTGTATGAAATTTGACTATTATTGATACACTATTGTTTCATTGCGCTTTCATTAAAATCGTTATCCCCCCCCCCTCCCCAACACTCGTCAACGGCGGCTTCCATCTCCCAGTAGTCACTCTTTGGACCACATGGCTACCCCCTCCACCGAGCCCCCCTGTGACGTCACACGCGCATGGCGACCCGCCCTCCACCGTAGCGTCCGCTGGACACCCCCCCCCCCCCCCAACGACGAAGTGGCTCGGAACCGCCCTAGCCCTGCTACTGAAATACACCGGGTTTTTTACAGGCAGCCGCCAATCGTCGCTAATATCTGTCATGTATCGAAACTGCTAGATGTCGTTGAGGTAAAAGCCCGAAATATCGTCGACGACAGCAGCTCTGAGGAAGAAACAACCTCGCTAATTCCGACGGTGACGGATACACATGAATAAAATAACCGTGATCTGATCCTGACGTCATCCCGATCGGATCTAACAATCGAGAGCATTGCTGATTTCGATGTGGCGTCCATAAAACGCGAAACTCGATCGAGTAGGACCTAATATTTTTTTGAAATATTTCGTTTTCGACGGGGCTACATCTACTCAGAGGTCCGAAAAAATGGCCGAACTCCGTTCTTTTTCTTTCTGGGAAACGGATGGTGAAAACGAAACGTATTTTTTGACACAAATGTTCATACATTGAGACTCTTCAAAAAGAATTACCACAATTACAGAAAAACATGGCTGCCGACAGATCACGAATTTTTTCCGCGACGTTTGGCGATAAACATCATATCTCGAGAACAAAATGATGGATTGTTTCCAAATTTACAGGAGATACGACGAGAAACGTTTGAAGGGTGTTGACGATCTCACTTTTTCCAAATCTATCTTCATTTTTTAATAGTTACGTAAAAATGACGACCTTTTTCATAGATTTAGTATGCCCAAGTTTCAAATTATCGTCATATTGTTTTAAAAAGGATTTAAATAACCGACGTTTTTCTGTATTTTTTGTGATTTGTTCTTGAAGGTTCTCAATATATGTACGTTTGTGTTAAAAAAAATGCGTTTCTTGTTCACCAATCATTCCCATAAAAAAAAACTCGATTTTGGCCATTTTCTGTGCCTCTAGGTAGATGTAGCCCGTTATCATTCTACTCATGTTGTTTTCTTTTCTAGCGTCTCCATACGGACCATGTAAGAAAGTACGCTGGACAATGGAGAAAAAAGAACATCATCCTAAAGGAATTTAAAGAAAATGTTGAAACTAAAAAACTACCGTCACTCAGAAAAATTCAATAGTCGACCAAAACCAAATATTGACGAAACGAAACTTGCCTTCTATAAAAACGTGCATCGCCGACCAGTTTAAAAAGAATGCGTAATCAAAAAAATAAGATTTAAAAACCTAAGATTCACAAACTAAGAAAAAAACTCTATGCGTTACATTTTTTTTATTAATTACAATTCTGCATGCCGAATAGAACTTATCTATCGATGAGAAATAAATTAAACTCGTAAATTTAATAATATTCTATTATGTCTTGTGTGTACTTGACGTTCATGAACCACACATTATTCCTGATCCCCATATACTACTGTGTCCAAAAAATAAGGTGACATTGTATTTATTTAGAAAATTCTTTATTTATTTTTCCAAATCAATTTCAACCCCTTCAAAGTAATCCCCTCCCGATGCAATGCACTTATACCAACGGATT
>OZ023316.1:8225699-8355699 GCA_964007375.1 Ophion obscuratus | reverse complement strand
TTCGTCGGGGCTCATCCATTGCCATGATCGAATGATCGCTGCTCCTAGCCCGTATTTCTCATTAAGATGGAGAAATATTTCATTGGGGTTAGTTAGCTCGGAGACCGTAACGCCTTCATATATCTCCCTTAGCGTCGACACATTATAGTTGCGAAACATTGTTACTTCTAGGCGGGCTGATTCTTGACTGATGAGTTTTTCTTGATGTTCCGACGCCCTTTACCCCCTCCTTCTAATTTTCGAGCGAAATTCCGGGGTACCATCCTTTAATATGTTCCTCCGTCACCTCGAATAATTCGAATTCGCCGAGTTTGTTTATATCGCTCGCTCGAAATTGTCGTGCCTCGTTCTCGCTTTGGTTTATTTCCTCGGCGACTTTATTTCTTCTATCCTTGTCCGCTGGTTGGCCAATTCCGTTATTTTTTTTGCATTCCTGCTCGTATTTTTCTTTGACCGTCTTATTTCATGTTTCGTAATCGCCGCCGTTTCTTTGTCTGTGGATCTTCCTTATCTTCTTTCATGCTGACTTTGGTAAGGAATTTTCTGTTTCGCGGGCTTCCTTATATACCCCGTCCTGATTTTCGGCATCGATTATTCGATCTTCGAGATAATCGTGTGTGTGACATTTTCCTCCTATCTCTGTTTCCAGAGTCGCCGCTAAATAGCGTTTTAGCATACTCGAGTGGAATTTCCCTCGCTCCCTCTTTGTTTTTGGGTCGTCCAGGAGAAAAGTGGCTTGCCCCACACATTTTTTTATTCGGTATGGTCCCTCGTATAGGGGCATGCATTTTGCAGTTTTTCGCTTTACGGGGTCCGATATATTTAGTGCGCGAACGAGTACCAGTTCACCGTTTTCAATGGTTGTGGTGGTATGTGTGGCGTTGGATTTTTCCACCCTTTTTTGTCCTTTCACACGGATTCTTTCTCGAACTAACTCGATCTTCTGTTTGTACGATAATGCCTCTGTTTGGTCCTATTTTAGGGCGTGGACCCATTCTCGCCATGGTCGGTGTGGCTTTTTTTTCATTTGTAGTTCTGTTGGTGTAAACTCCGTAGTTTCGTGCTGCGTCTCATTGATACAGTCCTGTATCACCGGTATCCACCGATACTATCCGGAGTGTTTATCATCCAGGAATGTCCTAAAGAACCGACTCAATTCTCGATTGACTCGTTCCACTATGTGACCTTGCGGGTGCCGAATGGAAGAGAATACCGGTTGTATGTTTTCTTCTTTCATGCGTTCCAACCGTATTTCCGATGTGATTTGGGTTCCTTGATCAAAATGGATTCGTTTCGGCTTTCCATACTTCGGGACGTAGTCCGTCAAGATTCGGTTGATGGTTGCCGCTGTGTTTGTTTTCTTCAATGGGTACAGTTTTACGAATTTGGTGAAAGCGTCAATTATCACCAGGATGCGTTGGACACCCCGACTGATTTTGGCAATGGTCCAAAAAAATCTATCGCGATCAAGTCGTTCGGGCCATCCGGTATAATAGTCTGCATCTTCGCGTAGTTTGTCTGTACCGCCACTTTTACCCACTGACACTTATCACACGTTGCTCTGATCTGGCGTACCCTTTTCACCAACCGTGGGCATGTGAAGTCTTCGGTAATCATGTGAAAGATCTTTCGGGCTCCTTGGTGTCCATATATTTCAGGACATTCCGCAATGAAAATAGAATCTAATAGAAGCTAATCAATGAAAATTGATTAGCACTTCCGGTAATATGACTTCCTACCGACCAGTCCTATCATACTTCTGGAGACATTCCTCGTGGATTCTGTATTTCTTTTATTCTTCTTCTTGCATATTGTTTTTCTTGCAATTTTCCCAAATTACTTGTACATTTTCCTGCTTTTCTTGACTTTGTCCAATTTTCTTGAATCGTTGTTTTATTTCCTGGACTGGTTTTCGTGCGAGGATGGTGGTGAAAACGACCCTCCCGGGCTGGTTGTGGTCTTCATTGTCCATGCCTATGTCTGGTCTGCTCAGTGCGTCGGCTACTTCATTTCTTTTTCCAGGACAATGTTCCACTTCAATGTCGTAGTCCTGGATTAGCAGTGCCCACCTTAACATTTGGTCCCCCACAAAGCGACACGTTTTCATGAAAGTCAGTGCTTTATGGTACGTGATAATTTTCACTTTGGCACCTAGTAAGTATGTCCTAAATTTATTTAGTGCCCATACTATTGCGAGCATTTCCTTTTCTGTTGTCGTATATTCAATTCCTGCCCTCTTGAGTGTCCGACTCGAAAACGAAATCACCCATATTTCGTCCTTGCTATTTGTTTGACTTAGGATGGCTCCGATCGCGTAATCGCTTGCGTCGGTGATGAGGGTGTACCCTCGGGTTGCATCAACATGTTTCAGCATTACCGTCTCAATAAAGAGTTGCTTGATTTTTATGAAGGTTTTTTCCTCTTCTTCGCCGCACTACCATTCCTATCCCTTTTTCAGCAGGCCCAGGAATGGTACCGTTTCCTTTGGGTGTCTTTCGGTGAATTTTCTGTAAAAATTAATTTATCCCAAGAATCCTCGGAGCTGCTTTATATTTCTTGGTCGTGGGTAGTCCTGAATTGATTTAATTTTCTCAGGCTGTGGTTTTACCCCAGACGTTGTCAGCACATGTCCCAGGAAAGCGACTTCTTGCTGGGAGAATTTTGATTTTTGGAGGCTCAGCGTCATGTTATTCACACTGATTCTTTCGAACAGTTGCTGCAAATGTTCTAAATGTTGCCACTCATCTTTCGATAAGCATAGTAGGTCATCGACGAAGTTGATAACTGAGCTTCCCAGATCCTGTAGGACGACGTCCAGTCCTCTTATTAAGCTTGCCGTGATCGTCTTAAGTCCGAAGGGTGTTACTGTGAATTAGCAACACATTCCCTCGTGCTGGAATGCCGTGTACTGTCGTGATTCGGCTGCTACCGGGATCTGCCAGAAACTGCTAGTTGGGTCTAGGCTAGACATGACCTGAGCTCCTCCGCATCGTTGAAAGATCTCCTCGGTTGGTGGTGCCGTATCGTGGTCTTCAATGAGGTATGCATTTCGTTGAAGAGCATCCAGACAGAATCGAATCGATCCATCCTTCTTTACTACGGTCCCCAGTGGGTTGATGAAGCGACATTTTGCTCGTTCGATGACGCCGTGGTTCATCATCCTTTGGATCTCCTTTTGCACCTTTCTCCAGTATTGAATTGGCAAGGGATATGGGCGATGCATGTATAGCTCTGGGTCCTTGAGTAACAGCCGATGAGTGTAGGCATGCATCCTGCCCGGTCTTCGGCTGAAGATGTATCGGTAGTTTCGGGTCAGGGCTTCAAATTCCTCCCTGACACTTTCTTTCAGGTTTAGACATTCCTGCTACTTCTAGCCTATTTCCTGCTCAGTGATGTCGCTATTCGTTCCTTCCACTATTGCGGCAATATGGATCGGTGATTCCTCGGTTGTTTGTTTGCGTCGCCAGATCCACCTCTCTTCTTCGAGTTACGCAACTATTTCGTTCTTGATCCTTATCACGCCTTGGCTGGCATCAACCTCCACCTGTAGCTCGAATAATCCATCGATACCTAGAATAGCGTTTCGGCTTATTTTCGGTATGATTAGTATCTGAAGGCTTCCTCGGGATTGATAAAGTTCGGCTTCTACCATCATTTGTTGTTTAATTCTTCCCGATTTGCCTCCATATGCCCCAATAGCCTCTGCGCTCGTTACGGGTATTCTGAGACTATTTTTAAAGCCTTCCTGATGGTGTAAAAAGAAGTCCTCCGATATGCATGATACCTCACTCCCGCTATCGATCAGGATTTCTATACTAATTCATCGTGGGTGTATCTCTTTCACGACGCTCCTTTTCCCTGCGTTTTCCACCAGGAAGTCCCTTGGATGCTCGTACACGTTCGTCTCGAGTACTATGGGCTTTTTCTTCTTATTTACCGACTCCTTCCTAGTGCTGCCACCGGCGGTCACTTCATCAAGTCGGTAACGTTTGCTCGTCCCTTCCTGTACTTCCAGTGTTCACTCCCCATTTTCTTTCCAATCATTTTTCTTTCTGGGGACTGTCATCATCCCCATTTTAATGGTTTGCCGATTTCCTTACTCTTCCGTCTCGTTTGGAATGTGCCGTTTTTTGACCTTTCCTTCTTCTTCAGGTTTCTTTTCATCCGTTCACGTGCTTATTCCATAGCTTCTTGAGTTTCGTCGTCGTCCGTTGCGCCTCGTGATGTTTCATTCACCTTGATAATTGCCATCGATTCGGGCGCAACAGATAGCAGTTTCCCTGGTTCTGTTTTCGTCCTGCGGGTTGCCCAATTTGTGTTGGCGATGCCTGTGACTCTTGTTGTGGATTCCATGGTGCTGCTACTGGGTTCAGAGGGGGTCTTATATTCCCATATCCGCGCTGCATCCACGGCCCTGGTGCCGCGTTAGCTGTTCCGTATCCCCCACCCCATTGCTTTTGGCCTTGGAATGGTGGTGATGGCCTCGAATATCGCGGGTATTCTGGTCTCTATTGCGGGCTTGGTCCCATTTAGCGTGGTCCCCCATACGTCCCAAACTTTTGGTTCTTCCATGGCTTATTTTGCTGCCAGTTTGGTTTGCTGGTCTCGTGCCACCGTGGAAGAGATCTTCTAGCATTCAGGGGTCCCGCTCCATCCATACTCTTCAATAGTTCGAGGAGACTATCTATGTTTTTGATACCAATGACCGTACTGCCATCCTGACCGCCTCGTCGAAATGGTTTGCCAATTTCCTAATGATTTGTTCCTCCGTCGGATCTTGGCTTAAATCTTTTGCATTTCCAAAGATTTGGGTGGTATATTCGGTCCGGGTCATTCGATGCCCGTCCCACTTATATGCTCCAAATTCGAGATTTCTTCATACCTTATCTTGGATCTCTTGGCTCCTATAACGTGCTCGGGATTTTTCTTCGAATTCTTCAATTGACTGGACCCTTTCTTCAACGATTCTCCACCAATTCTTGGCTGTATCCCGGAGTGACTGGCTGATGACATAATGAAGATCGGTGTTTCCGGTAATTCGCTAGAATTCCCTGAAGTCCTTCAGAAACCCCATTGGTCGGTCTTTTCCATCGCCGTTGTACGTTGGTGGCTTTTGCTTTGCTACATACGCCTGACTGACATCAAGCCCTGCTGTCCACGTCGTGTTACATCTGGTGGCTGAATATTGGGCCTGAATGTTCTCACATGCCGTAATTCGTTTGGAGTCATCCGTAACGCCTTTTCCCACCTCCTTTGACGAGTGAAGGAGCTGGGATATTGTCCTTCTAATTACTTCCACTCGGGTATCAAAATCTTCGATTGTCTCGTTATTTTCTTTTTGAGTTTCTTCGTGACTGTGCTCGATCATTTTGTGAGCAATCACGATTTTTCATTCAGTGCGTTCTTCGATTTTGTTCATATCGTTCGCTATTTTTTTTGTTGATTTCCTCGTTCAGCTGACGTGTCCTTACGATGCAATGGTCATCTTGTTGCTTAATTTCCGCCTGGGTAGTGAGGCGTACCCTACGTGGTTCGTTGCGTATGCTGTTCATGGCTTTTATGAGAGCCAAGGTGGTTTCGCTGTGCTTAGTTTCGTTGTCTTCAATGACTACCTCGGTATTGCCCATGTTTTGACCGACAGCGAATGTTTCTTCATTCGTGGTCTGCGCTGGTCCTATTTCCGACAGTCGCCCAATATTTTGCCGATCTCTTTGACGGGCCTCCTCTAGTAACCCATCCGCTGTAGTTGATTCCTAATTAAGAGACGTTGCAGTATTTGCCTGCGCCATATTTATTATTAATACCTCCTACGAGTTTTTCTTTCTTATGATCGAGTCCCTGTTCGGGCGCCAAATGGAACGGGTCGGAATTGGGCACAATTGATTTCTATTTGTTCGGGTCTCGATCAGGGAAGAAATTAGTTTAAACTCTTCGTTCTGAAGGTATTTGGCAATAAAATGAAATTTATTCAATATTTCTGACTCGATATAATGTTAAAAGATTCCTGTGTACAAGTGTGGTATGTTGTTTGTTTCGCTAAAGTGTATTTTGTGTGTTTTAATGTATCGCGTCTTGGTCGGTACAATACTCGAATTGCGGACTCGCTCGGATGATACACGGTCTCGAGCCCGATCAATGTATCGTGGGTCGGTAATTTTCTTCCCCCTCTCCTATGTGTATTATCGCTCGCGGCGTGGTGAGTTACGGCGCGCTCTCACCTACGGCGCGCGGCGTCTGCTGGGCGCCTTTCCCTAGATCGCGCGTGGCGCTATCGGTCGCGGTACACTTTCCCTAGCGGTATCGATCGTGGCGCGCTCGATCCCGGTACGGCGCGCTATCCCCTCTCTTCCAACTGTCGCTCGTTGCGCGCGGTGCCGAGCACGCTCTCGTGCTACACGCTGTCCCTGAGTCCCCCCACTCTACCGACCTTCTTACTCACAACGCTGTGGCTCGCGGCGCGCTCTCGATTGACGCGCTACGGCATGCTTTCCTCTAATTACTCCCCGTGAGCGTAATCGATTATCGCGCGTCGATAATGGATTACTCTAACTTTGGCTGATGCCGTCGGATGGAGCCACGTACGCGCTTATGATGATATTACCGCTTGTTATGTGTGTTGTGTTGGTGTGGTGTTTCAAATTGCGATACCTCTCCGACCTTCAGGTTCTCCTGATACTTTCGGGAGCCCTTACGGAGATTCTTTGTGTTATAATTGTGTGTGTGTGTGTGTGTGTGTGTGTGTGTGTGTGTGTGTGTGTGTGTGTGTGTGTGTGTGTGTGTGTGTCTGTATTGTCGTCTGGCTTTCGGATACCTCCTCCCATTTCCTATTCTCCTAATACTAATTTTCTATCTCTCCTTTCGTAATTTATTCCTCCTTCGTTTATTCTTAATGTTTTTTAGTGCTCTCTTTTCTTATTCTTAACCCAGTTTTTGTTTCCGTATTTATTGATAAAAAAACTATGTCCTAATTTTTTAAGCTTCTTAAGGCTCCCCACATTCAGCTCTTCCACTTCGAGAAGGCGGTACTCTCCTGAGCGGTACTGTTTGATCCACAAAGGATTAAAGAAGAAGTGACGTTCCTCCAACTTTCCTCCTCTTCGATACCCATATTTTATTGCTTATTGTTCCCCTTCCCTTACTAATTACCCATTATCCCCTTTATTGTTAACTTTTTTCATATTTAAATAAATTTATTCTTCCTTTGTTTTTTTTGTTGCTTTCTCTGTTTTCTTTCCAACGACTTTTCCCCTTCCCTTACTTTTTACCTGTCGTTACCTTTCTCTACTGTTTTCGTTTATTTGCTATTTTTTTCTTTTTCTCTCTAACTTTTTATACCTTCGAATGTTTTTAGTCTTTTCTGTTTTTTCTTATCTCACTCGTCTTTCCTTCCGCTTAATATTTTGTGACCTTCAGTTTTTGTGTTTACTTGTGTTTTTCAGAGGTCCTCCTTTTTTTGTTACTTCCCCCTCCCCTATTCCTATCTTTCTGCCATTTGCCGTTTTACAGGTTTTGTGGTGGGGGTATTCGCATGAGACGGACCTGTACGTCTCAATACATATACAAAGCTCGAGCAGAGCTCGAAAGCACATAGTAGGAACGAAAACTCTCGTTTCGCTCTCCCCCCTCTCTCTCCTTCTCGCTCCCTCTCTTTGATCCCTCAACTATTTCTGTTTATACTTTACATTGTGTATACGAGAAAAAAAGAACATTCAAAGAAGTACTCGAAAATCAAAGATTGACATTTCCGTATATTTTATCAAACGTTTTTTTCATGTCCTCGGTCATGTGTTTTGGAATTTCATTAGGCGTTTCACGCCGTTTAAGGGGATACCTATTTGAACGAGTATTTTCTATTTTTAGTAATAAAAGAGATATAGCATGATGAACCCACATGGTCGCAGAGGCATTTTTTTTACGGTGCCAAGTGTAGAGCCGTGAAAAATGATGTGAAACAGAAATGCAAAAGGATGCGGTCAGTATATGCTTGCAGTCACTCGGTAAACTTAATTTTTTCGATAATAAGTTAAGAATTGTAGAAATGGCAGACATAAAATAAAAAAGTCGATATTTGCGAAAAAAATTCTTCGCTGATAAAAAAATCGTTAATTTTGAAAAATTTCTAATAGTTTTAGGTTTACCAAGTGATCTCATATGTTATAAAAACGTGTGCAAAATTTTGGCCCGATCGGTTGAACAGTCTCGAGCAATCGTTGGCACCGAAAAAAAAGTGAAAAAAGAAGTTTCGAGAAAAACACGTTCAAAATTTTTGTAACGGAAAAGTGTTTGATAAAGCTACTTACGGACTAATCTGCTATGCCGGCTCCATAGAGCAGGTCTTCAGTTTCTTCAACAAAGGCACTTTGCTCCATCCTCTGCTCTTTTCGTGCCTTCCGAGCATCTCTCGCCGAGGAAAGGCTGCGCCTGTCTTGCCAAACAATCCGACGCTCATCGACTTTGCTAGCCTAATCCATAGCTTGCTTGCCGATTTGCAGCTCCAGTTCTTGCATAACTTTTAAGATCTGAGAATAACCTTCGTTGAATATAATTGCTGCTAAATAAGCCGCAATTTTAACTATTTTGAAGCCACAATGAAGGTGTTTAGGAGCCAAACGCCAGATAGTCGCGTTCAAACTTTCATTGGCGTTCTGCTTGTGGCCTCCTAAGCACCTGTCTAAGGGGAGGGTAGGGGTTTCAGACTGAAAAAAATACTTTTTTGCGATTTGTTTTCATCTATATGGATAGAGTAAATTTATTGAAACCTTTTGTACATTATTAAGTGTCATTTAAAGACCATTCCGTGAAATTTGTACGCGAAAATATCCACAAACAAGCCAGTGACAAAGCTTTTCCAAGAACGCCTTTGGAAAAACACAATTTGCGGTGTTCACTGTATCTCAGCTCGAAATTATCTGAAATCAAGTACCATTAAAATTTAGTGTAAGGATCATAAAATCCTCCCCTCAACGGTCTTCGATAGTTTTTTTTTTCATTTCTAAATGTTTGGTGGTCACGTAAATATAAAGTGTCATTTTTGACGAAAAATTCCGCCATTTGGATCCCCTCAATGCAAAGAAAAAAATCTCAAACTAACCGCTGGGAGGAGGTATTTTATATGTAGAAAGTGTGTACCAAGTTTGAAATAAATCGGTCATGTAGTTTTCAAATAGCAGTGAACACGGACTTTGAAAAAGTGGTTTCGAGAAAAACGTGGCGCCGGCTTGTTTGTGGATATTTACGCGTACAAATTTCATGGAATGTTCTTGAAATGACACTTAACAATATACAAAAGGTTTCACTAAACTGACTCTATCCACATAGATGAAAAAAAAATCGCAAAAAAGTTTTTTTTTTTCACGCTGCAACCCCTACTCTCCCCTTAATAACTCGTCACTACTTAAATCGTTGAATATGGGTAAAATATGATTTTGTACTGTGACCGCAAAATCGAGGGAGCTGGGGGAAAAGGACCGAGAGAGTCACAAAACTCCCCTCCTCCCGTCCCGACAATTTATATAGGGCGCCAGCCGAAAATTGGCTTGTCGGGATGAGAAAAGGGAACGCAGTGTCCGGCCAAACTGCTGCCTCGTGGATAACGTAGAGGGGATGGGTCAGGTGTCAATCACGCACGGCAAGAGAAATTTATCGTCAGTGAATTTATTCTACGGTTCGTTAACGATTTCCCCTCCTTCGCAAGGAACACGGGACAAAAATCAGGAAACAGAAATAAATACAATACGCGCGAAATCTCGCGAGACAATTACTCTCGCGCGCACACACACACACACCAATTCCGACCGGGGCCTACGCACACACACAATACACGTCGAGCTCGTCTTGGCCTCTCCTCTCTCTCCCCTACCGGCCACACTAATATTTCAAAACCGGGCCCCCGCTAATCGGTTACCCGGCCGAGCGTTAAACGAAGAAGAAAATATCCCGGGAAAATTACCCCGGTCGTTACTTACGTGAACGCCGATGCTCGGCAACCTCTCCCCCGCGACGTAGCCGGGAAAATCCCCACACTGGGGAAAGGGGCACCCGGTAGATGCTGTTAATATAGACGGGAGCCCGCACGGGTTCGAACCCGCGACCCGATGATAAATGGGAGGCTAGTTCTCCGTGAAGATGTCCCGACTTGAGGGCAATCTCTCCCTCTTTCTCCTTGCACAAGCCTCGCCGCAGGCCGAGGGATTACCGAGGATGACACGTCCCAATTTTCCAGGCACACATTCACTCACACTTTTTACAGACTTATCGAGCCGAAGCTCGTCGCGAAACGGGATTCAGCTTCCCGCGCACAACCACGACACGATTTCCCGACAATACGCGCTAGCTACGTGTGACGGGGTTTATAATTACGGAGACGCGACAGAGGCCGTGGCCACGGTAAAGATGCGCGAGATCGTGAGCCGACCATACGGCCGAAAATTACCCGGATTGTTGCCGAAGGCATGGCCAAGCTCACCGGCTGCGTAATTCGGTTGTTTCCCATTGTCTCGGCCCACGTCCGTCCAGCTCGACACCTCGCAGGAAGCTAACGCAAAAGCCGGCCGACGTGCGAGAAGCGTACCCCCCACCTTTTCTTTAGTTTCTGTTCTTATGATTACACCAAAGCGAACAGGCCCGTATCGAAAAATTTTCGGGAGTGTGCTTATCGATCAAGCGCGGATTTCGAATCCTGAAGCTCCCGTAACGAAAAATGAAAAGTCCGCTCTTCCCGCGGGCCGTATTTCATGTCCTAGAGGAGCCTCGTCCTTCCCTGGATGATATTTCGTAACGGTCGACCTTGGCGACGACGGGAGTAAGGACCGCGACCGACGCCAGACTTATTATCGGCCGAGGGTGACAATTCGGCCCCTGCCCAGAAGAAACTGAAGAAGTGAAGGGGGGGGGGGGGGGGCGTGAATGACGGCCCTGGGTAGGTAATTTTCGCGGGAATCGGCGTCTTTCCGAACGTTTGACCATAGTTGGGCCACCACGTCTTCCCGATCTTTGGCCTTGGGAGAATGTTTGGCCTCGCCTTCTTTCCCTCTCGCTCTTCCTGGCCGTGGGTACCTTGGCTCGTGTAAGCCAGACGTTGAGGTGGTGAAAATAAAGAAAATAAACAGAATATTTAATCAAAATCCTAACGTCGCTTAGAGGACCCTACGGAATCATGTCGTGATCGCGATGACGGCCCCGAGCCGGAGGACGGTTTTGCTGCAGTCGCCACCATGCCAGGCGGGTCAGCGGAGTACCAAAAAAAAAACACGTTACACTACATCAGGGTGAAAAGGTGGAGGGTGCTTTATGGTGTTGCTGTTTACTCCAATAGCTTCAGCCTTTTCCCACTTGTACAAGCTATCTTTTCCAGAAGGACAAAGCTTGTCTTGGATTTTCATCTGTTGAGGACAAATGATGATAAGTAGCCATTATTGCATTTTTCATATAATCAACGTTGTCTTTATTGCGTCTAATAGCTAATGCATAGTAAATTTGAAGTTTTCTTTATCGAAGTGTCGGTTAATTTTCCTTTCCCTCCCAGTTTATGCAACTTCTTAGCGTTCCTCAGCCGAGTGCCCATACGTTTTTCAACATGTCCAACGCATTCACTTTTTACGACTATAAAATCATCACCGTATGGATTGAGGTCTAGGGTGGCCTTGAATGTCTTGGAATCGCCATCTCTAATATAATTTCCGTATTTGACTTCGTACTCTTCTTCCGATCGCGAAAATATTTTGGTTATAGCAGAGACTTCCATTTTTCCAGCCGAACCTTCGCGATTTTTGGAGCAGTTTTCTTCGTGTTCTGTTAGCCATTCATAATATTCCTCCGTGTTTTGTCTATTTTTCCACATATTGTATTCCTGATAGTAGCTGCTCTTCATCACCAGATCAATGACTTTTCCGGGATAGTAAGCAATGAGTATAGTGACGCCGTACAAAGATTTAAAACCTCGCTTTCTCCAAGACGCATCACCAGAAACCTTAAAATTTAATCATCTTCTTCCATGTTTTTCATTTTCTATTTTCTCTTCATTTACGGCCTTCTCACAACAGAAATCAAATACAGCTTTCGTAGCCGAATAAAGATGCACCCCGATGTTATCATAAGCTTGCTGATTCAGACCATCGCAGATATCCATAAGATTGGCAAATTTATCCCTTCCCGGGAAATGCCTAAAAGACGCATAACTAACACTATTCTTCTGTTGATTTCGTATCCAGTGCCAACAAAAGGACCAGAATTAATTGTGGAACGACCACAGCGACACACAACAATAACCTTGAAACCAAAACCACGAAATCCAGTTTGATCTAATTTAACAGGGTTTTTACACTTGTAGCAGACGAGAATCTCGTATAAAGCGGTGAAAACTATAAAATATTATATGATACTATAAGCAATGAGAGGATTGTACGAAACTTCACCGCCGCCTTTCCTTTTAATTTTCTTAGCACTAGCACTTGAACTAGCATGTTCTTCTTTAATTTTATCTTCACCACTTTTCTCAACAAATTGATTGCCTTTGAATTGACGCTTTTTAGCAGCATGAGCACGAGATAGTTCACCTCTTTTTCCTTTTCCAACGTGCGACATTATTTCTCTTTCGATAGCTATATCCCTGCACCACGAAAGACGAAAGAGAACTGAAAAATACGTTAATTTTGTCTCTCACTGGACAGCTGCTCACAAATACGACTTTACACGTATACGCACTTGTACTATAGTTACGAAAAACATCCGATTATACCTTAGTATACTTATAAAAACATTGCCTACAGACATTTTGAATAAAAGGGCTCCCCGCTGCTCTTTAGTTCGTATATCTGCGCTCGGCTCTCGGAGTGAATGGACGGGGATTTCGGAAATTGGCTCTATCTCCGGGGGTTTTGAGTTTTTACCTAAGTCATGAAGTTTTTCGGATTCTAGACATATTAAAGTAACATTCAAAGTAAAAAGAATCATTTTTTTGAAGGTTCCAAATGGATGCCCCCCCTTAAGCGTCTTTAACCGATCATGATAAGGAACGTCCTAAAATTATTTTTTTAACAGAAATGAATTTTCTTTAATATTTCTTTGAATAGACTGAGTATCACTGTAGCCTGTGATTTATTTTTCGACGAAATGCGACTAGCTCCGAAACTGGGAAGCAAAACTGGGACCGGCTGTTTTGGAATAAGTTTTTCGCAGTTTCCCTATACCCATGGCAGCAATGTCATGGTGAATGCGATATAGAGGGGGCAGTTTGAAGATATGAACTAGAATATGGTGGGGCATGTAATAAGGGGAAGGACCCTGTACAAATGGAAGCTACGATACTGACAAGGAAAAGTTGCGAGGTCGATGTCTCTGATTTCGATAAAATTTTGCATGCTTGTAGAATGGGTAAAAATAGGCGACACGTATTTTTTTATATCGGCGGAACCCGATTTCTAAGAGTTGAAAATCACCCTTGAAAATTAGGTTGTTTTTCGTTTTTCGTCGATAACGTTTTAACGGTGCGAGATATGAAAAAAACTTCAAATTGCAACAATGTTTATTTTTTCGTGTACTATACACTGGAGATGAGAACGATGCAGATAGCAACAAATTTCATTTTTTTTTGCAAAAATGCAATTTTTTCAACCGTATCTCCGAGAATTTTTAATCGATTGGGATGTAAATTTGCATACATATAGAGAATGGAAAAGTGCGGATACGGATTTTTCTTTTTCCGATAACTCACAATTAAGGGGTTGGAACTGCCCGTCGATATTTTTGCCGAGAGCATCGTATAATCAGCTAGTCTTTTGGCATTTCGGTCTAAATTCACGTCAATATACGTTCGTGGTATGACACAATTGCATATTTGTAACATTCAAGCCCCCTCCCCCAACGGTACCCCTCTCGAAAGGCAAACGTTCAAAGTTCTTACCGTGCGGCATGGACGAAAATTTGTAGAAATAAAAATGGGTTACAAAGAAAGTACAATCAGTCAAAAGAGCCAATACACATTTTCTCGTTTTGGCGGAACGACACTCTTAAGGGGTCAACGCAACCTTAACAACTTCGTTCTATCTATAGGTCGTGAACGAGCCGAAATAAGAATAAAGTTCGATAGGAAAAAATGTTGAATTTTTCGACTACTAGACCTTCATGATGATAATGATGAGTACAGCAACAAATGGCGTGTGTTTATTGCAATAATTCGTGAATTACTTATGAAAAGTCACTCTTCAGTTTCCCACTCATATGGGCAGAAGCAAGGCTCGCAATCACGGACTGAATTCGTGCTTCGGAAAGCAACTGGATTACAATTGTATATATAAGAAAAAATTCCACTCCGCTCACCGTATCGAAGGCATTATCTGCAGAGGTTACAGCGTTTTTGGGTTGCCGCTGCAACTCATGAACAGAATGATGCAAACATTTTTATCAGCTTATAACGCAGCATAATTTAATCTTTATCTTTAACTTTAATTTCACAAACAGCGGAACCAATGAACGAACGAAATAAATCTTCGCAAAGAGCGACTACGGTGCAAAGAGCGGCTCTCATGATAACCTTGAAATCGCCTTATTAAAGATTAATAGCAGTTCTGGTAATAGCGTGTGACGTCGTTCTTTTTTTCGCGTGTATATATCAATTGGGTTTCAAGTCATATAAATTTACTAACGATCATTATTGCTGCAGTTACGACGGAGAAGCCGACCATACATTTTGAGTTCGAAATACAAATAAAAATGTGCGTTAATCCGGTGAATGTTATTCAACTTCTATCCATAGCGATAAGTGCTATGCATTTGCCTCGCACTCCAATCACCAAACAGGAAAAACAGGTCAGTAAGGATCTAGAAAACATGATCATTGAAGCGATGGATCAACCTATGAAAATGGAAGTCGAAACTGGTTTGAATTTTCTGTCACCAAATAAAATTCATGAAGCAGCCGCAATAGAAGATGACAGTGAAGGAGATTGGCACGGACAACGATACCTAGATCCAAAAATTGATGAAAATGTATGTACCCAAGATATAGAAGAATTGAGTTACGAATACAAGACAAGAGCTGTAGATTACTGGAGATCCGGGACAAATGGGAATAGAAAGTTATCATCTGTTCAAACGAAATTCAAAAAGGTGAAATCAGAGCCGCAGTTGCGGCGGTGGGCCCATAGTATAAGTAAGGGTGGCACCTACAAAGAAAAGTTAACAAAGAAAGCTCACTACACGTTAAACAATTTTAATGATGCTTTGGACAAAAGGCTGCCTGTCCATGATATAGATCTTCGACGATGGGCCTTACGTGCACGAGAAATTGCAAAAATACCAGCCGTAAATTTCCAAGCATCCGCTTCTTGGCTAAGGGCATTCGAAAACCAACATGGAATTGTGTTACGGACGATTACTAAATATGTAACAAAACAACAATTATTAAACACTGATACACTTCAAAACAAAGCCACCGAATTTATAGAAATGGTGAAAGTCAACATAGCCAACGTTGGGGCTGAAAACACATTTAATTCTGATCAGAGTGGATTCAATTTAGAGCTACATACAGGCCGCACATTGGCGAAAGAAGGGCAGAAATCTGTTGAGGCAGTCGTGCAATCGAAAACATGAACAACACACAGTTATAGTATACAGCCTTTGGTTTCTGCGAGTGGCAAGCTTTTGGCACCTATGTTGATCGTTTTAAACGAACCTACTGGCAAATTTGGTCCTCGAGTAGAACAAACTATGTTCAGAGCCGAAAATATATTTCTTTTGGCTTCGAAATCTGGAAAATTGACGACTAATCATTTCAAGCGATGGTTCCAAGAAGTATATATTCCCAATCGGGGTCCAAAATCGGTAATACTTCTGGATTCTTGGAGCGGTCAATGTCCAACTGCATTCAAAGAAATGGATATGCAAGGGAAAGATATTAAAGTTTTAACCATTCCAGCTGGTAAATATATTGCACCAGTTTCATTAGTTCTGTAGACAATTAGTCCATATGATATATAGTAATTCCTGCAGGTACGACTGGAATGATACAGCCCCTTGATGTTTATGGCTTCCGTGTATGGAAAAACATCGTCAAACACTTTTCTGACGCAGTAATATTATACAATTACGACGTCAATCTGAATTTGAGAGACAATATTATTAAATTACAATCTCTTATACACAACCAGTTTTCTTCTCCATGGTTTACAAATCCTTTCAAATATGCGTGGTACAAAGCGGGTACGAAGAAGAAAGACCACCAAACTTCGAAAATCCGGTAGAATTTTGCTTTTCACAAAATGTACCGACATACGACATGTGCGGCGAAGCAGCTATTATCACTTGTGCGCGCTGTAAGAAATCTCTTTGTTTCAAACACTTTTATCATGACTATCATTATTGTAATAACTATAATCCATAAAAAAACATTTCCTAAATGAGTAAGCGTGAGAACACTTTTCCGATTGTGTTGTAATCTTCAAAGGCAGTACGTGGCGGGGGAGAATTTCTTCATTTCTTCTAAATATATAATTGTAATCCAGTTGCTTCCCGAAGCACGAAGTCAGTCCGTGATTGCGATCCTTGCCTCTGCCCATATTAGTGGAAAACTGAATAGTGGAACTTTGAACGTTTGCCTTTCGCGAGGGGGACCGTTGGGGGGGGGGGGGGGACTGGAATGTTACAAATATGCAATTGCGTCATAACACGAACGTATATTGACGTGAATTTAGACCGAAATGCCAAACGGCTAGCTGATAATACGATGCTCTCGGCAAAAAAATCGACGGGCAGTTTCAACCCCTTAATTGTGAGATATCGGAAAAAGAAAAAATAGGTACCCGCCCTTTTCCATTCTCTACATGTATGCAAATTTACATCCCGATCGATTGAAAATTCTCGGAGATACGGTTGAAAAAATTGCATTTTTACAATAAACAATATGAAATTTGTTGCTATCTGCATCCTTCTCACCTATGTACAGTACATGAAAAAATAAACATTGTTGCAATTGGAAGTTCTAAGATATGATATGATCCAAGATATGGAAGTTTTTCCATATCTTGTACCGTTAAATCGTTATCGACGAAAAACGAAAAACACCCCAATTTTCGAGGGTGCTTTTCAACCCTTAAAAATCGGGTTTTGCCAATATCAAAAAAGACGTGTCGCCTATTTTTACCCATTCTACAAGCATGCCAAATTTTATCGAAATCGGAGACATCGACCTCGCAACGTTTCCTTGTCAGAATAATTTGATACGCAATTAGGATACCGAATGTCCGATAGAATGTATGATTTTGATATTTAGAGCGAAAATAAGTTCAGTTTAACGTTAAGAAGATTATAAATTGATACAACAAATTATCTCAGATATAAATAAAAAATAAGCTGTGAATGTAACACTGTCCTCGTTAGATTGAACTGTAGAGATGATATTCACAAGAATCAAGTGTCTCTTCCTCGAGTCAGAAAAAGGTTGCATTGTATTCCAAAATGACGAGATGGTTGGCGGTGTTGAGTTTCTAAGTTAGTCGGTAAGAGCTGGTTCATTTCTTCCATTGAAAGAATTCACTTCGAGAATGACTTGTGACGGTTGATACACAATCATAGAAGGAGTATCTTGCCTTCGTTGCTGATTAGTGGACAATATGGCTTAATGCGGCGCGTATTGTCGAAATACTGTTACGGAGGACGTAGCCAACTAGCCCTGAAAAGGTAGCTTCCGATATTACTACGATTGGTACTTTGTCGTCGGAAATTTCAAGTGGGTACTCCGACTGGATCATTCTCATCCATCATTGTGGTTCCAAAATAGTGTCAACTTCAATTATATTGCTAACGGCACCACTATTAATTGAAAAGTATCTCTTATTTTTTTTACAGTAGAACTTCGATTATCCGAACCAATTGGGACCGAGACTAGTTCGGATAATCAAAAGTTCGGATAATCGAAACGTGGGTTTTTTGGGATGAGATCATAAACAACACCTTTTTACATAAAAACAGTACATATATATATATTAAAATTTGACGTATATATTAACGTCGATAAGGTAGTCCCTGTCGCCGTCAGGGTCCTAGTGATCGTCATGTTTATGCATTAAATAAGTATTTTAAGAGAAAAATCAGTCCTTCGTGCAGATCTGTGGTATATCTGCACGAAGGAGCTACTCCAGGAGGCATTTACTATATTGTATTAAATGTTCACACCCGTAAGTATACGTATATAATAATAATCAAATCAAATATATTCCGCTACGACACCGGTGCGATGGTCTAGTGGTTAGCGTGCTCGCCACTAAACCAGCGGACCGGGAGGTCCCGGGTTCGAATCCCGGTCGCGTACATTTCGTCGTGAAATGTTTTTCTTCGGCATTTCGCGGCGAAATAAGACGAGTTCCACGACCGGGGGGCGAATTCGATGACCGGCTGTATTGGTGTAGGTTTTCCGCAGTTTCCCTATACCCATAAAAGAAAATGTCATGATGAATATAATACGGAGGGGGAAGTCGGCTGCGGCCGCAAGAGGGGGAAACAGAGAGAAAGATGGAGAAAAAAGGAGTAAACAGTAGAGGAAAGAACGGTCATAATGTGGGGAAGAATAGGTAACAAACGCGAAAAGCGTGTACGTAAGGAAAAATTCCGCTACGACGTCTAGCTGTCATATCGGCCGAATCCTTCATTAGGAGGTTAACGTGAACCATGTCACATCTCGGGTGATTTGAGAATGCCTGTGGATTTGCGTGAAGTAAGTTTTTCTTCACGTGATTAACAAGGATTTTAGTTTTCGTTCAGCATACAAATTATAGTTTTATGTTAATTTCAACGAATTTTCATATATGACGATTACGGGTTCAGCAACATAAACACTGTGCCGATTAATCGCTACGGCTGTCGATAACTGGGACAATGTTAGCAAAAAAGAGTCTTACGAATTGAATATTAGTTTATAGAAAATCAGAAAAGAAATATTGTGTCCGCAATTAGCATTGTCTGAAAGATCCACGGACCAGTAATCGTCATACGGACATTCGCGATAGGAAAAAGATATACATATAAATAAATGTTGTCGATTACTGGGTCGTGACCATGTCGATAACTGGGTATGTCTTGAACAGAGGTGAACGGCACTCGATCGAAATAATATTAAAAATTATTTTATGAAAAAATAGTTGTTTAGAATGAATACAAATGAATAAAAATTATAATTCTGACGTGATAGACAATAATTAGTTTTATTTTTTAAATTAATAAAGTTTTAATAAAAATCATAAAGCTTGTGAAAGAGTGCGTAAAAGTTATTCTGCCGTTCTCTATGCAGACATAATAGAGTCAACGAATTCCTACAAACCGTTGCATAATTAGTTAAGGCCTTATATGCCTTTGAATGGTCGAAAAACAAGGCTTTTTGAAATTAAATAAAATACTAATAAATTCATCAAAACGAGGTTTAGAGGGTTTATTTCACGTATCTGTACGTACCTCCAACGAGCGGACTCGTTGGAGTCGCACATGTGCACCCAGAAGAATTTTCTTTTTCCCGTAATCTACATGAGTTTGCTACCGATGTACACACGATTATTATAAAATATTTATTTTTGTACATCTAGCCCGATTTTTAAGAAAGTCGCATTTTTGACTGAAACAACGGCCTTTGTTCGTTTCCAAAAATCACAAATGTTAAACGATTGTAAAAATCGTGTGTCCTTCGCTATAAAATGTATCTAAAAAGTTATACCTGAAATTTGAAGTCAATCGGTCAAAAAATGCAGAACCTAAGAGTCCGCCCGATTTTGAAAACATTTCTTCATGAAAACCGCGTTTAAAGTTTTAAAACCATGTTTCTACATGTCCTAAAAAGGTCCACCTAAAATAACTTTTGAATATTATCTTCGACATGTTTATACATCATTTAAGTCAATAAAAAAAAAATTTGCAAAGGTATATACGGCCTCATAGCACTTTGAACGCATGTGACGATTAGTGGGATGTTCCCATGGCGATTACCAGACCAATTGTCATGGCGGCATAACGATGACTCGTACAATAGCATTTTATACCCTTTACGAAATATTTTGTCGAAAACTCTACCAGGTACGGGAATTTGACAACGACCTTCTTCTTCGTAATAAAAAACTGATTAAGAAAGACTTAAGATAACTTTTACTCACTTTCCTAGTTGAGCTATAGAAATTTGAAAAGTCAAGCGGTCTGCTAAAGGTGACGTTTACTGGGCCATTTACCTTATATATATATATATTAGACTGATTAAAAAAAAAAAAAATTTCCTTCGGGATTCTGTGCTATTGTTGGGCACTAATAAAAGAAAATTTCTCTAAAAAGATGGGCGCGGTCACTCAATTTTTAGAGGTGGCTATCTCGACTTTTTTGTATTTGAATTTTGTTTAAAGAACGTATTGCGTTTAAGCATAGTCACGGCTTCGGGTTCCGGATAAAAATCACATCCAGCAGCTATTTCGTAACAAAAATAAACTCTAACTATTTGGAAAGATTGCAATATTCACAATTTAAATCCAGGTAGATCAATAATGGCGTCTATACTACTCTCTTTATTCATGTAGATTTATATATATTCGCATTAACATTTCGCACTTTTTACGAAAAATTAAATTATAAGCTTTTATTCATAAATCGTATATTCACATTTTCAAAATGCTACACTTATATTATCTTCAAACTCATTTATATTTCTTCCCAGCCACTGTACATAAAATCGCGCATACCACTGCGCAAGTCACTGCGCATCCGTGGCGCCATTTTGTATTGGCGCAGCGCATTTGTAAGTGGTGTTTTTTTTCAATGTGGCTCAAGTAAAGACAATTTTAAACAATGGCTCGGAAAAACGAAGACAACATAATTTGGCTAATCGGCAAGGAAATTCCGAAAATAAGTACCCGTCATTTACCGTCAAATCGGAAATTTTTCAGTTTGTTCTTTTACAAATATAAGAGAGAACAACTGACCATACGTCGAAGTGCACACGAAACAATGAAAGAAGTTTTCGAACAATGGAAATGTGCTGAAATTCCAACGCGTAGATTGAATAACGCAATCGTGAAATTAATAAAACTCCATCTAGTCTGGAAAAAACTTTTAAAAAATCGGGTTAAAAAGAATTTGCCCTCACAAATATTGAAGGAGCGTAAATTTAAGGGAGATTTGGACAAACTGTTCAACGTTGCACATTTTCGTTCTGCCCAAAATGTTAACGAACTTGAGCGGTTATTTTTGCTATCACACGTTTCGATTATTTCTCCATTGTGACGGCAACTACTTTTAAACCCGATTTTTTAAAAGTTTTTTCCAGACTAGATGGAGTTTTATTAATTTCAAGATTGCGTTATTCAATCGACGTGTTGGAATTTCAGCACATTTCCATTGTTCGAAAACTTAATTCATCGTTTCGTGTGCACTTCGACGTATGGTCAGTTTTTCTCTGATATGTTCGTAAAAGAACAAACTCAAAACTTTCCGATTTGACGGTAAATGACGGGTACTTATTTTCGGAATTTCCTTGCCGATTAGCCAAATTGTCTTGTCTTCATTGTTCCGAGCCATTGTTTAAAATTGTCTTTAATTGAGTCACATTGAAAAAAAACAACACCACGATGCGCGATGTTATGCACAGTGGCTGGGAAGAAATATAAATGAGTTTGAAGATAATATAAGTGTAGCATTTTGAAAATGTAAATACATGATTTATGAATAGAAGCTTATAATTTAATTTTTCGTAAAAAGTGCGATATGTTAATGCGTATAAATAAATCTACATGAATAAAGAGAGTAGTATAGACGCCATTATTGATCTACCTGGATTTGAATTGTGAATATTGCAATCTTTTCGAATTGTTAGAGTTTATTTTTGTTACGAAATAGCTGCTGGATGTGATTTTTATCTGTAACCCGAAGCCGTGACTATGCTTAAATGCAATACGTTCGTTAAAAAAAATTCAAATAAAAAAAAGTCGAGATAGCCACCTCTAAAAATTGAGTGACCGCGCCCATCTTTTTAGAGAAATTTTATTTTATTAGTGCCCAACAATAGCACGAGAATCCCGAAGGAAAAAAAATATTTTTCTTTTTGAATCAGTCTAATATATATATATATATATATATATATATATATATATATATATATATATATATATATATGTGTGTGTGTGTGTGTGTGTGTGTGTGTGTGTGTGTGTGTGTGTGTGTGTGTGTGTGTGTGTGTGTGTGTGTGTGTGTGTGTGTGTGTGTGCGCGCGTGTGTGTGTGTGTGTGTGTATGTACATATGTATATATATTGAGACGTACAGGTCCGTCTCATGCCAATACCCCCACCACAAAACCGATCGAACGGTAAAAGACCGATTGATAGGACAAAGGAGGGGGAAGTAAAGAAATAAGGACCTCGGGAAAACCCAGATCAACTGAAGGTCACGAAATAAACAGTCGAAGGTATAACAAGTTAGAGAGAAAAAGAAAAACAGAAAATAAACAAAAAACAGTAGAGAAAGGTAAACAGGTAAAAGTAAGGGAAGGGGAAAAATCGTTGTAAAGAAAACAGAGAAAGTAACAAAAAAAACAGAGGAAACATAAATTTATTTAAAACATGAAAAAGGTTAACAATAAAGGGAATGATGGGTAATTGGTAAGGGAAGGGGAACAATAAACAATAAAATATGGGTATAAAAGAGGAGAAAAGTTGGAGGAACGTCACTTCTTCTACTTCTTCTTTCCCTTTCGTGGATCGATAAGTACCGCTTAGAAAAGTACCTCTTTTTAGGGTGGAAAGCTGAGAGGGGGAAAACATTGAAAAAACGAAATCAGGAAGAAGTCGTCTTAAGGAAGTCGGACTTTTTAAGTGGATAAAAAAGTACCGCTCAGCAAAGTACCTCTTTTCAGGGCGGAAAGCTGAAAGAGGGAACCTTGAGACACTTAAAAAGGAAAAGTTATAACATACTTTTTTTTTAGTCAACAAAGGCGGAAATAAGAACTGGGAGAAGAATAAGAAAAAAGAATACTAAAAAACATTAAGATTAAACGAAGAAGGAATAAATTACGAAAGGATAGATAGAAAATTATTATTAGGGGAATAGAAAGTACGAGGAGGTATTCGAAGCACCAGGGGACAATACACACACACATACAACTGTAAAAATGCGAAATATCTGCAAGGGCTCGCGAAAATATCAGGAGAACGCGAAGGTCAAGGAGGCATCACGAAATTCAAACACCACACCGACACAATACACGTGACAAGCGGTAATATCATCATAAGCGGGCACGTGGCGCCATCCGACGGAGTCAAACACGGTTAGAGTAATCAATTACCGACGCGCGATAATCGACTACGCTCACGGGGAGTAATTACAAGAAAACGCGCCGTAGCGCGTTAGTCGAAAGCGCGCCGCGATCCACCGCGTCGTGACTCGATAGAGTGGGGGGACTCAGGGAGGGCGGTTAGCACGAGAGCGCGCTCGGCACCACGCGCAACGAGCGACAGTAGGAAGAGAGGGGGGAGCGCGCCGTATTGAGATCGAGCGCGCTACGATCGATACCGCTAGGGAAAGTGGACCGCGACAGACAACGCCACGTGCAACCTAAGGAAAGGCGCTCAGTAGACTCCGCGCGCCGTAGGCGAGAGTGCGCCGTAACTCACGCACGCCGCGAGCGCCAATACGTGTAGGAGAAGGGGGAGAAAATCATCGACCCACGGTAAAGCAATCGCGCTCGAACACTCTTACCATCCGGGCGAGTCCGCTATTCGAGTATTGTACCGACCGCGACACAACGCAATAAAACACACAAAACACACTCCAGCGACACATTAAAACACACAAAACACACTCCAGCGAAACATTAAAACACACAAAACACACTCCAGCGAAACATTAAAATACACAAAACACACTCCAGCGACACATTAAAACACACAAAATATACTCCTGCGATACATTAAAATACACAAAATACGACAACACACCACATTTGTACACCGGAATCTTTTAATATTATATCGAGTCAAAATACTGAATAAATGCCATTTTATTAACAAATACCTCCAAAACAAAGAGTTTATATTAATTTCTTCACTGATCGAGTCCCGAACAAATAAAATTAATTCTGACGAATTCTGACCCGTTACAATATATATAAATATATATATATATATATATATATATATATTTAAATACCTGAAAAAAGTCGCATGCCTTTTTAAATATTTTATTTATAAAATCGTCCATTTTTAATTTACGAACGGCTCTAACGTGTTTTTGAGCGGTTAAGTCTCGCAGCCGGTTAAAAACGCAAAATTGCGTTGGGTTGCTAGTAGATGTATTAGGCCGATTCTGACGCAAGGGGAGGTGGTGTGTCAAGAGTAGGGAAACCAAGATGGAGCCACGGTCGAGGGGAGGTCGGCGGGGCGCGCGTGACGTCACAGAGGAGCATGAGGTCCGAGAAGCGCCTGGCGGGGGGGGGGTCCGGGATGGGGTAGCCGCGTGCGTGGCTCCGGTGGAGGGAAATGGAAGGGGATGGTGGCCGAGAGTGGGGGAAAAGAATCCAAGACGCGGAATCTGGGGGGAGAAGGGAGAGGGTTACTAAAACATACACTATTTGTAACTATAACAATCACTTTTTATTTTAAATTGTGTGTGCGTGTGTGTGTGTGTGTGTGCGTGCGTGCGTGCGTGAGTGTGTGTGCGTTGAGTGAGTGAGTGTGTGTGTGTGTGTGTGTGTGTGCGCGCGCGCGCGCATGCGTGCGTGAGCGTGTGCGTGTGTGTGTGCGCGTGTGTGTATGTGTGTGTGTGTGTGTGTTTAAAAGGGGGGAAATGCTTTATGCACCGTAGGTTGCAGGCAACCCGTGTGTTAGAATTGCGCACTTGCAGTACCAACTAAAACCCTGAACCTCTTTCTCACTGACCTATTGTACTCCCGCGGGACCGCCACCAAGCATTACTTCGCGGGAGTAATCACAGCCGTAGCTCTTCCTCTGATGGTGCCGACTGGCTTTCTTCCTCTTTTTCAAGTATCAGCGGCTATCGTCGCTATCTCCCTTCTCTTCTTCTTTTCTTGTTGGCGGGGTTTCTTGAGCACCGCCGTAGCAAAACTACTAATCGCTACCCAGTTCTCTTCTGATTTCATCATGAGTCCAACCAAGGTCTCGGGAGTTGGTGCTTCCACTAGTACCTCCTCCAGTTCCTCTCGTTCTTCTTGGTATCGTGGGCGCTGGAAGAATGCGTGTTCAGCATCCTCTGGTACTCCACATCCATTTGGACAGTCAGCAGACTCATCGTGACGAAACCTCTGCAGGTATGCATTGAAGCAGCCGTGGCCTGATAGCATCTGCGTCAGGTAGTAGTTGACCTCCCCGTGTTTGCGGGGCAGCCAACATCTGGGGAATTAGGCGGTACGTCCATCTCCCCTTTACGGATGCATCCGACTTTTGCTGCCAGCGTTGTAGGCTGCGTTTCCCGATTTGCTCCCTGTGCTCATCTTGGAGTCCTGCCGGTGACCTCCTCTGGTGGTATAGGGATCTTCTCTCTTCGGCCAGGACCTCTATAGGTGGCATTCCCGCAAGTACGCACACTGCATCTTCCGATACTGTGGGAAACGCACAGGAAACCCTTAAGGCACTGAGCCGGTAGACCGCTGCCGTCTTTCGTCGGTACTTCTCGGTAGTCAATTGCCCCAAATGGCAATACCATAGGTCAGGACCGAAGTGACCACTGATGCCAGTAGCTTCCTCCTCGCCTGCCTCGGCCCGCTTTGTGTGTGTGTGTGGGTGCGTGTGCGTGTGCGTGTGCGTGCGTGCGTGCGTGCGTGTGTGTGTGTGTGTGTGTGTGTGCGTGTGTGTGCGCGCGCGTGCGTGCGTGCGTGCGTGCGTGCGTGTGTGTGAGTGTGTGTGTGGGTGTGTGTGTGTGTGTGGTGTGTGTGTGTGTGTGTGTGTGTGTGTGTGTGTGTGTGTGTGTGTGTGTGTGTGTGTGTGTGTGTGCGCGGAACGAAGGGGGAGGGGGGTAAAAGAATGCATCGAATTAAATTACAATAAAACAATAGTTTATTAATAATTAAATTGAACAATGACCTCGCATGGAATATATTATACATAAAACCTTTGGTGTGTGTGTTTGCCTGTTTTTCATTGTTTCAAATTATTTTATTTTGAATATCGGCAGCGGATCCGTTATCCTGAAACATAACAAATCATGCATCTTATTAACCTATCAAACATAATCATATTTTGAATCATACTAAAGATAATACGAACCATCGACCAAGTATGAGTTCATGCAGGTGGGGCACGTGTCGCGCATTGAAACTTGGTGAGTCGGCCCGCAACAGTTGGTACAAAATATTCCCTGGATGTTGATAAACCGTTCGCTGAAGTGGCCACATCTTTCAATTAGTTGATCAACCGCGCCCCGCATATGAAAGTATCACAGCACGCAAAATTTCGCCCGATAATTTTCGGTGAGATATTCGTAGTTCACACAGCCCATGACGCCCCGGTTCAACCGATTTATTTGCTGCTGGTCCACTATGATTTCACGCACATAATGGACTCCCTTATCTGAGGTATTACACAATCCACTATCAAATGATTCCGTATCACTGCCTATCTCTGCCAGTTCCATGTCGTCATGTGCAAGCACTTCAATGACTGCGCACACATCATCGTCATCATCGGCGATTTCAATAACGTCTTCATCTATCCCACCCACTTCGTCGTCATGGGCGATATTCACGACAACCTCCGTCTTATCATCGACGAGATCGATCACTTGAATTTGGTTCGACATTTTTCTTAACTGATTTTCCGTTTTCCGGCTCTTCCACAATGACACCTCGGAGGTTGAAGACTGGAATGGCGAAAACTGCTGTTCCGATCTTTCTTCGGAATTCGATTTTTGGATCCTCATAGGTATATAGTAGGGTGGGGGATGACCAACAGGATGGGTAAATAGTTTTCAATATTAGTTGGGACTTGTAGAAAAAAAAACCTTGCAACATGGAGCATCCTGGCCAGGGGATAAACGAAAAGTTTTTTTTTCTTCAAGACATTGTCATTCAAGAAGACATTGCTCCGATACGCGTGGCTCAACATAAGAAGAAGAAAATCATATCAATTTGCTATACATACAAGATACCAAAGATAACAATGTATGACATATTACATAGATATAGAACCCAAACAAACCTCGTGAGCGCAGAACAGAGGTAACCACTAAAAAATATATATATGCCATCGGTGTGTGAAGTTAACACAATTACTATATCGTCATATGTGCTAGACGAATTAAACAACAATCCATTGTTTTGCAGGTGTCTGCATTACATTAGATCAGCGGATAAACTGCAATCACATGAGATCGATTATGGAGCAATAAAGCACTGCGCCATCCGACTATCAAATGATACCAATAGTGGCACCAGATCATCAACTGCAATCGGAAAGCAGCACATCCATTCACTGTAAATGCCTACTTGGAGTGTTTTTTTTTTACTAATTATAGAGAGAAGACGAGAGTGTGCAAAGAATGATGAGAAGAACGTAGCAGAGGATATGTATGAATATCATGAAGTATTTACTATTGATGACCACATGTGTTTTTCATATGATGAATCGCTATCATAGTATCGATTACAGCACAGCGCCGATTTCATATCACAGTTTATGACTGAACTGGAAAAACTAGTGCTGTAAATAAAATACATTTTCTACGAAAGTTAGTGCTCGTCATGAGTTAATTCTAATACTTGCACGCTATGGCAATAATTATGCATTCAGTCATCATCAACTACTAGAGGTAGAAGTTGAATTACTCAAGATACAATGGCGTATGCCCCACAGAATATTAGATGAGATCAATAAATTATGAGTACTTCGAACATTGGAATGTGGGCGATATTTGAATGTGAGTTTTCACTCTTGGGATCTATACGACTGTCCATCGCTTCAAAGCACAACGCAAAATTCATGGACCGTAAAAGCTGCCTCCCAACTAGAGAAACCAAAATATGTAATTGGTGCGATGCAGACTGGCAAAAAAGATAATGTATGGCAAAGGACATTATATTATTCACCGACTGCAAACTCACAAGTGCTAAACTTTATCGCAATTCAGGATTCTCTTCTCAAGATGACTCGAATTTGGACTTCAAAAAAGTTGCAACATTTTGTTCAATTGGGACTCTCGATTTTGTAAATACCATTATGACTGCAATAGTGATTGTTCTTTACTAACCATTGCCAAGTCTTAATGTAACGACCCTTTCACGGTTAATGATTGATCACATCAGAACGAGCCTGTAAAAAATGCTACCGTAGACGTAGATGAATAGAGTTTAAATGCAAAGAAGATTCACCACCGAATACAACTGCATATTGTTTTAATCTTACATGATCGCGTTGTTGAATATTGTCCATTGACCGACATTATCCGTAAAAATTGCATAGATCAGCAAAATCTGCGAGACACGTAGCATCATGGTTGATTCGCAATTATCATGATCTAAAGTCGGCATATCGAAACGTTCTATATAGCATGGCTGAAGGGGTTCAATAACCGCTGGAGTTGAAGGTTCAACGGACGACGACATGTTTCCTATCGTATATGTTAAGGGTCATGATAAACGAGAATGGCTAGCCGATATAATAAATATGAAAAATGAGCTATTTATTGAGTCGGTGAACATAGACTTTGACGATGTGGATGTCTCAAGTAAATTAGATGGATGTTTTACTCTACGATGTGAAAAGCATAAAAACAGTTGTGCCTTACCAAATGTATTTAAAATGCGTAATTGGTGGCTGAATCATAAAGATTCATGCAAATAAAATAAATGTAACATTATGTACTTTTTGTTCTCCTCACCCCGTACTTAGTTATGTCAGCATCACCAGATATCGGATTGTGCAACTGAAAACAATATTACTTTCGAATGTGAAACTCATTTTTTTTGTATGGAATTTGATTGAAAATAAATCAATATAATCGCCCAATGATAATCGAAGACATTCATCAGTATACGTTCGTTAGATGTTCGTGAGCCGTTTGTTGGAAGTTTGCGAGGCATTCGAAGATTTTCGATAGTCGTTCGCAAAACGTTCCAGAGACTTCCAAAGACATTCATAAGACGTTCGAAGCTATTTAAGAGACGTTCGAAAACATTCATAAGGCGTTTGAAGACACGCATAAGCGGTTCAAAAAGTTTCAAGAGACTTTCTACGACGTTGATGAAATATTTGAAGATGTTCGTGAAACATTCAACAGACTTGCCAAAACGTTCATAAGACGTTTGAAGACATGCATGAGAGGTGCGAAGACCTTCGGAGACGTTCGAAGACGTTCAAGAGATCTGTGACGATATTTATAATACGTTTAAAGACATCGATGAGGTGTTTGAAGACGCTTAAAAGAGGCTTCCAAAGACAATCACGAGGGGTTTGTCCAAAGACATTAATAATACGTTTGAAGACATTCAAGAGACGTTCGAAAACATTCATAAGACGTTTGAATACACGCATGAGGGATTCAAAGAATTTCAAGAGACTTTCTACAACGATCATGAGACATTTGAAGATGTTCGTGAGAAATTCAAGAGACTTTCGAAAACGTTCATAAGAAGTTTGAAGACATTCATGAGAGGTGCGAAGACCTTTAGTGACTTTCGAAGACATTCAAGAGATCTTTAACGATGTTCATAATACGTTCGAAGACATCGATGAAGACTTTCATTGAATACGTTTGAAGACTTCCGACGACATTCATAATACGTTTGAAGACATTCATGAGGGGTTCGAAGACGCTGGAGAGACTTTCAAAGACATTCACGAGTGGTGCGAAGACGTTCAAGAGACTTTCGACGACATTCATGTGGGGTTTGAAGACGCTTAAGAGACTTTCAAATACATTCACGGGAGGTTTGAAGACGTTCAAGAGGCTTTCGAAGATGTTCAGAAATCTTCGACAATATCCATAATACGATCTTCGACGACATCCATAAACCGAAGACTTTCATGACGTTTGAGTTTCGCTGGAATTGTTTGGGTTTGTTTGGGATTTTCACAGTTTTGGTGGAACGTGTTTGAGTTTGTTTGGGTGCGCACCCAAATACGTTCCACCAAAACTGTGAAAGTCCCAAACAAACCCAAACAATTCCACAGTTTTGGTGGAACGTGTTGGAGTTTGTTTGGGTGCTCACCCAAGCACACCCAAACACGTTCCACCAAAACTGTGAAAATCCCGAACAAACCCAAACAATTCCAGCGAAACTCAAACGTCATGAAAGTCTTCGGTTTATGGATGTCGTCAAAGATCGTATTATGCATGTCGTCGAAGATTTCTGAACGTCTTCGAAAGACTCTTGAACGTCTTCAAGCCTCCCGTGAAAGTGTTTGAACGTCTCTCAAGCGTCTTCGAACCTCTCATGAATGTCTTTAAACGTATTATGAATTTCGTCGAAAGTCTCTAGAACGTCTTCGAAAATATCTTGAACGCCTTCAAACCCATCGTGAATATCTTTGAAAGTCTCTAAAACATCGTCGATCCCCTCATCGATGTCTTCAAACGTATTATGAATATTGTCAAAGAACACTTGAATATCTTCGAAAGTTTCTGAATGTCTTCGCACCTGTCGTGAATGTCTTTGAAAGTCTCTTAAGCGTTTTCGAACCCCACATGAATGTCTTCAAACATATTATGTACGTCGTCGAAAGGCTTTGAAACGTCTTCGACCCTCTCGTCAATGTCTTTAAATGTATCTCAAGCATCTTCGAACCCTCTATGAATGTCTTCAAACGTATTATGAATCTCGTCGAAATTCTCTTGAATGTATTTGAAAGTTTCTTGAACGTCTTCAAACCCCTCGTGAATGTCTTCGGGAATGTCTTTGAAAGTCTCTAAAACGTCTTCGAACCCCTCACCGATGTCTACAAACATATTATGAATGTCGTTAAAGATCTCTTGAATGTCTTCGAAAGTCACTGAAGGTCTTCGCACCTCTCATGAATGTCTTTAAACTTCTTATGAACTTTTTCGAAAGTCTCTTGAATGTCTCACGAACATCTTAAAACGTCTCATGATCGCTATAGAAAGACTCTTGAAACTCTTTGAACCCAGCATGCGTGTATTCAAACGTCTTATGAATGTTTTCGAACGTCACTTGAATGTCTTCAAACGTACGAGTATTATGAATGTCCTTGGACAAACCCCTCGTGAATGTCTTTGAATGCCTCTCTTACGCATCTTCGAACCCTTCATGAATGTCTTCAAACGTATTATGAATGTCGTCGAAAGTCTCTTGAACGTCTTCGAAAGTCTCCGAAGGTCTTCGCACCTCTCATAAATGTCTTCAAACGTCTTATGAACGTTTTCGAAAGTCTCGTGAATGTCTTACGAACATCTTCAAACGTCTCATGAACGTCATAGAAAGTCTCTTGAAACTTTTTGAACCTCTTATGCGTGTCTTCAAACGCCTTATGAATGTTTTCGAACGTCTCTTAAATGGTTTCGAACGTCTTATGAATGTCTTCGGAAGTCTCTGAAACGTTTCACGAACGACTATCGAAAATCTTCGAATGCCTCGCAAAATTCCAACAAACGGCTCATAAACATCTAACGAACGTATTCTGATGAATGTCTTCGATTAGCATTGGGCGATTATATTAATTTATTTTCAATCAACTCCATACAAAAAAATGAATTTCACATTCGAAAGTAATATTGTTTTCAGTTGCACAATCCGATATCTGGTGATGCTGACAAAACTAAGTACGGGGTGAGGAGAATAAAAAGTACATAATGTTACATTTGTTTATTTGCATGATTCTTTATGATTCAGCCACCAATGACATATTTTAAATACATTGTATGTTACATTTGTTTATTTGCATGATTCTTTATGATTCAGCCACCAATGACACATTTTAAATACATTGTAAGGTACAACTGTTTTTATGCTTTTCGCATCGTAGAGTAAAACTTCCATCTAATTTACTTGAGACATCCATAACGTCAAAGTCTATATTCAACGACTCAATAAATAGCTCATTTTTCACATTCATTATATCAGCTAGTCATTCTCGTTTTTCATGACCCTTTACATATACGATAGGACACATGTCGTCGTCCGTTGAACCTTCAACTCCAGCTGTAATTGAACCCCTTCAGCCATGCTATATGGAACGTTTCCATATGCCCGCTTTAGACCATGATGATTGCGAATCAACCATGATGCTTCGTGTCTCGCAAATTTTGCTGATCTATGCAATGTTTACGGATAATGTCGGTCAATGGACAATATTCAACAACGCGATCATGTAAGATTAAAGCAATATGCAGTTGCATTCGGTGGTGAATCTTCTTTGCATTCGAACTATATTCCCACATCTACGGCACCATTTTTTTACAGGCTCGTTCTGATGCGATCAATCATTAACCGTGAGAGGGTCGTTACATTAAGACTTGGCGATGCTCAGTAAAGATCGATTACTATTGCAGTCATAATGGTATTTACAAAATCGAGAGTACCTATTGAACAAAATGTCGAAACTTTTTTGAAGTTCAAATTCGAGTCATCTTGAGAAAAGTATCCTGAATTCAGATAAAGTTTAGCACTTGTGAGTTTGCAGCCGGTGAATAATATAATGTCCTGAGAAGAGTATGTGGCTTCCGGATAGAGGCCGTGTTGAGGATCAGCGTTGTGCCGACGTTTCGCAAACGTTACAGTCTGCATCATCAGGGCTGAGAGCTCCGATACTGAAGCTCTCGTGTCTCAGGTATTCCTTATATAGTTGCAGTCATCGTTTCGGATCGCTGCACCAGCCAATCAGATGTTTTAATTGATCAGCTGGTCAATTAAAAAACCGGGAGGACGGTGTGCCAAATAGGATTGACGTGATATCCTCCATCTCTGTTTAGATTGTCCGGATGTTTTCGGATTTCCAAGCCTTCTCGATATTTCCTGGAAAAATAGCTGTTTGATGGGGCCAGACTTTGGGCTTTGTCGAACTGGATGGCATGACCAGTCTCCATCCAATGTTCGGCCAGCGCTGATTGTGTAATATGGCCATATTTGATACACCGTTGATGTTCTTTGATCCGTGTACTGATCTTCCTCCCGGTTTCTCCTATGTACACTTCACCGCATGAGCAGGGTATCTTGTATACTCCTGGTGCACTTAATGGTGGTCTTTGGTCTTTTGCACTCGGAATCACTTGTGCTAGTTTCTTCTGAGGTTTGAAGATGACTCGCACGTTATGTTTTCCAAGGACCCTCCCTATGCGATCGGTTATGCCCTGAAGGTATGGAAGGGAAGTTGTTGCGGTTATTTGTCCTTCATTGTCCCTATCATGTGCTGTAACCGTTTTCGTATCAGCTATTTTTCTTTTTAGATTTTTGATCGTTCTTTCGATGTTGCCTGGCTTGTAGCCATTGTCTCCTAAAGCTTTTCGTAGGTGTTCTAGTTCAACCTCCAAGGAGTCTGGTTCGGAGATCGCTAGAGCTCTGTAGACCAGAAAGCTTATGACCGACTGTTTTTGGGAAGGGTGGTGATGGGACGTAGCATGGAGGTATCTATCCGTATGCGTTGGCTTCCGGTAAACTTTATGGCCAAAGTGCCATCGCTTTTCCGTTGAACCAGTACATCCAGAAAAGGGATTTGATTTTCCTGTTCTATCTCCATGGTGAATTGAATATTGGGGTGCTGGGAGTTGAGGAAGGTTAAGAAATGATTAAGGTTTTCTTTGCCGTGACTCCAAATGACGAAGGTGTCATCGACATATCGGAACCAGGTGGAGGGTTTGAGGGAAACTTCTTGCAGAATTCTGTTCTCGAAGTTCTCCATAAAGATGTTGGCGATGATAGGAGAAATAGGGGAACCCATGGCTGCGCCTGAAGTTTGTTCATAAAACTGGGATTGAAATTGGAAATATGTAGAGTTTAGGCAATGTTCTATGAGGGGCAGTAGGTTAGGGGCAACTTTTTTGGAATTTTTAACTATGCTTAGGGTTTCATTGGTTGGGACGTTTGTAAACAGGGATACAACATCGAAACTCACTAAAATGTCTTCTGGTTGTACCTTGATAGTCTGGATCTTGTTCACAAAATCCCGGGAGTTTTGGATATGGGAGTTGTTGAGGCCTACGAGTTCCTGCAAAGGTTTGCAGAGAAAACGTGCCAAATGATATGTAGGACTGCCTATGTTGCTAACAATGGGCCTTAGTGGGATGTTCTTTTTGTGTATTTTTGGCAGACCGTAAAGCCTGGGTGGTAGGGATTCCTTGGGTGTTAGGGCTTTGGTTAGGTTTTCTGATAGACCAGCCTTCTTTAGAAGTGTTGTTGTTTTCTTTTCTACACTCGATGGGGGGTCACGTGATAATTTCTTGTACGTGTTGGTGTCCTCGAGCAGGTTCAAAATTTTACTGCAGTAGTCCGTTTTATCCATGATGACAGTTGCATTCCCTTTGTCAGCTGGTAGTATAAAGATGTCCTTGTTTTTCTTCAAATTGTAAAGAGCAAGGTGTTCTTCCTTCGTGATATTCTGCTGCGGAGGTTTTGCCTTGTGTAGAATATTGCTTATCCGTTTCCTGATGTCGTTGCCAGTATCCAGTGGGAGACGATAGATGGCCGTTTCCACCTGGCTGATGATTTCTCTGGTTGGAATTTCTGTCGGTGTAATGGCGAAATTGTGCCCTTTTGCGAGGACTGATGTTTCAGCTGCGGAGAGTGTGCAACCATCCGACCAAAAAGCTTTTGGACCAAAATTCCCAAAAACTCCTTAAACTTCACCTACGTCTATCTGACTCTTTGGAACCACAGCTGTGGGAAGATCTTGACCGTGTCACTCACGAACAAGCCCTCCACTGTGCAGACCTAAGATCCAAAAATCAAATAGAAACATTCAGGAAACTATGTCCGCAATCAAAGCAGCCCATCCTAACCCACACAGTTAAAAACCTAAGTAAACACACACTCTCCGCAGCTGAAACATCAGTCCTCGCAAAAGGGCACAATTTCGCCATTACACCGACAGAAATTCCAACCAGAGAAATCATCAGCCAGGTGGAAACGGCCATCTATCGTCTCCCACTGGATACTGGCAACGACATCAGGAAACGGATAAGCAATATTCTACACAAGGCAAAACCTCCGCAGCAGAATATCACGAAGGAAGAACACCTTGCTCTTCACAATTTGAAGAAAAACAAGGACATCTTAATACTACCAGCTGACAAAGGGAATGCAACTGTCATCATGGATAAAACGGACTACTGCAGTAAAATTTTGAACCTGCTCGAGGACACCAACACGTAGTACAAGAAATTATCACGTGACCCCACATCGAGTGTAGAAAAGAAAACAACAACACTTCTAAAGAAGGCTGGTCTATCAGAAAACCTAACCAAAGCCCTAACACCCAAGGAATCCCTACCACCCAGACTTTATGGTCTGCCAAAAATACACAAAAACAACATCCCACTAAGGCCCATTGTTAGCAACATAGGCAGTCCTACATATCATTTGGCACGTTTTCTCTGCAAACCTTTGCAGGAACTCGTAGGCCTCAACAACTCCCATATCCAAAATTCCCGGGATTTTGTGAACAAGATCCAGACTATCAAGGTACAACCAGAAGACATTTTAGTGAGTTTCGATGTTGTATCCCTGTTTACAAACGTCCCAACCAATGAAACCCTAAGCATAGTTAAAAATTCCAAGAAAGTAGCCCCTAACCTACTGCCCCTCATAGAACATTGCCTAAACTCTACATATTTCCAATTTCAATCCCAGTTTTATGAACAAACTTCAGGCGCAGCCATGGGTTCCCCTATTTCTCCTATCATCGCCAACATCTTTATGGAGAACTTCGAGAACAGAATTCTGCAAGAAGCTTCCCTCAAACCCTCCACCTGGTTCCGATATGTCGATGACACCTTCGTCATTTGGAGTCACGGCAAAGAAAACCTTAATCATTTCTTAACCTTCCTCAACTCCCAGCACCCCAATATTCAATTCACCATGGAGATAGAACAGGAAAATCAAATCCCTTTTCTGGATGTACTGGTTCAACGGAAAAGCGATGGCACTTTGGCCATAAAGTTTACCGGAAGCCAACGCATACGGATAGATACCTCCATGCTACGTCCCATCACCACCCTTCCCAAAAACAGTCGGTCATAAGCTTTCTGGTCTACAGAGCTCTAGCGATCTCCGAACCAGACTCCTTGGAGGTTTAACTAGAACACCTACGAAAAGCTTTAGGAGACAATGGCTACAAGCCAGGCAACATCGAAAGAACGATCAACAATCTAAAAAGAAAAATAGCTGATCCGAAAACGGTTACAGCACCTGATAGGGAGAATGAAAGACAAATAACCGCAACAACTTCCCTTCCATACCTTCAGGGCATAACCGATCGCATAGGGAGGGTCCTTGGAAAACATAACGTGCGAGTCATCTTCAAACCTCAGAAGAAACTAGCACAAGTGATTCTGAGTGCAAAAGACCAAAGACCACCATTAAGTGCACCAGGAGTATACAAGATACCCTGCTCATGCGGTAAAGTGTACATAGGAGAAACCGGGAGGAAGATCAGTACACGGATCAAAGAACATCAACGGTGTATCAAATATGGCCATATTACACAATCAGCGCTGGCCGAACATTGGATGGAGACTGGTCATGCCATCCAGTTCGACAAAGCCCAAAGTCTGGCCCCATCAAACAGCTATTTTTCCAGGAAACATCGAGAAGGCTTGGAAATCCGAAAACATCCGGACAATCCATACAGAGATGGAGGATATCACGTCAATCCTATTTGGCACACCGTCCTCCTGGTTTTTTAATTGACCAGCTAATCAATTAAAACATCTGATTGGCTGGTGCAGCGATCCGAAACGATGACTGCAACTATATAAGGAATACCTGAGACACGAGAGCTTCAGTATCGGAGCTCTCAGCCCTGATGATGCAGACTGTAACGTTTGCGAAACGTCGGCACAACGCTGATCCTCAACACGGCCTCTATCCGGAAGCCACATACTCTTCTCATTACATAAAGAGCCGTGAAAGCCTTAAAACTAAAATATAATGTCCTTTGCTATACATAATATTTTTTACCAATCTGCACCGCACTAATTACATACTTTGGTTTCTCTGGGTGGGAGGCAGCTATTACGGTCCATGAATGTTTCGTTCTGCTTTGAAGCGATGGACAGTCGTATAGATCCTAAGAGCGAAAACTCACATTCAAGTATCGCCCACTTTCCAATGTGTCGAAGTAATGATAATTTATTGATCTCATCTAATATTATGTGGGGCATACGCCATTGTATCTTGAGTAATTCAACTTCTACCTCTAGTAGTTGATGATGACTGAATGCACAATTATTGCCATAGCGTGAAGTTATTAGAATTAACTCATGACGAGCATTAATTTTCGTAGAAAATGTATTTTATGTACAGCACTAGTTTTTCCAGTTCTGTAATAAACTGTGATATGAAATCGGCGCTGTGATGTGATCGATACTGTGATAGCGATCCATCATATGAAAAACATATGTGGTCGTCAATAGTAAATACTTCATAATATTCATGCATATTCTCTGCTACGTTCTTCTCATCAGTCTTTGCACCTCTCATCTTCTCTATAATTAGTAAAAAACACTTCAAGTAGGCATTTACAGTGAATGGATGTGTTGCTTTCCGATTGGAGTTGATGATCTGGTGCCACTTATTGGTATCATTTGATAGTCGGATGGTTGCAGTTTATCCGTTGATCTAATGTAATGCAGACACCTGCAAAATAATGGATTGTTGTTTAATTCGTCTAGCACATATGACGATATAGTAATTGTGTTAACTTCACACACCGATGGCATATATATATTTTGTAGTGGTTGCCTCTGTTCTGCGCTCACGAGGTTTGATAGGTTCTTTATCTATGTAATATGTCATACATTGTTATCTTTGGTATCTTGTCTGTATAGCAAATTGATATGCTTTTCTTCTTCTTATGTTGAGCCACGCGTATCGGAGCAATGTCTTCTTCGGTGGTACACACATTAATAGATAAATTGTTTTGAAGCACCATTTTTTTTATTTCACCTACAGTTATTGGGAATCTAATATTCGATAGATTCAATACCGTTGAATAATGCATGTAATAAGGTCCGTTGTCACTGTTTCGATCAGCTGGGTATAAAGCTGTGACTGTCACCCATGCGAAGTGTATATTATCTCTTGATTTCACATTAATCGCAGCCCTCATAATCATCATTTCCCGTGGCAATGAGATATAACATTCAACGCATATTGATTTATACTTATTTACATTTATTGTAAGATTACGTATTTTTCGCATAGCTCCCACGTTATTGAAATTCATCGAGCAGGGGATAAAGTATAGACCATCACGAGTTCAAGTCGAGTTGTCGCCACATTAACCCATCACCGCTGTATCCTACACCGATGCATATAAAATGCCTGTACATGGAATACTTCAATCCTTCTAGATGCGGTATTTGACCTATCAATGACTATTGATGTTTTGTTGATAATCGTTGACGCTTAATTCGGCTTTGCGTTTTCATTACTTCGATGAACTCGACGATCTGTATCTCCCACACAGCAAATTCGTCGATCGAACTTAAGAGCGTGGCTTGGTTGTCCAAGATTCCTTCTGATGGTTCATTGTTGTTCTCCATATTCACGAGTTGAAAAGTATTGCCAGAGAGATACGTGAACTCACTGCTTCATTCAAAGTGTGGCCACGTTTGAGCGCTGCCGATGATTAAAAATGGTCTCCCATCAGAAAATATTTTTGTCGCTCCCTTCTAGCTCGGAAAATGTAATAGAATCACCTCCACCAGAGTTTTTTAATATCACGATAGTATCTTGTATAGTGGAAAGCATGAAAAATAAATCCATACACTGAACGAGCCGGTTGGGGTTCAACGGGAGCAAAAAAGAAAAGTATTTTTGTGAGTCTTCCAGTCCACGAGTGCATCTATGCTCAAATGGTGCATACAGTGGAATCAGCGCTCGAGGCCTTAAAAAAATGCTCCGGCCATAGATCCACAAAGATGATCGTTTTGTAATAAATACCTCGTTTTCTTATGTGTTTTGAATATCCAAGACATTACTTGAGCGGAATGATATTTGTTCAGAATGTTCCCTACGCTCGGAGGCTGGCTTCGAACGTCGACGAACAAAAAAAATGCCTTAAGAATATGACTAATTTGGCAAGAACTGTATAGCCCAAGTGTCACTTGTATAGGCTTGATGTTGCTCTCCGAAGAGCCCTATGATTCGTGACAGGCTGGACTCCATACATACTGGAACATGTGGCAATATATATTGAAAACTCTAAGATGCTCTTTATAATACGCCAGTTCAGTCTCCATGACCTAGCCGCTGTTCTGTAGAGATCGCGAAAGTCAATGATTGGCGAGCCTGGCCTGCTTTCACCTCCACGAGTGCACACTTTTCTGGACAGCAGATGCCCACCCTCACAGGGATAATTGAAGAAGAAAAAAACTTCTCGTTTATCCCCTGGCCAGGATGCACCATCTTGCAAGGTTTTTTTTTCTACCAGTCCCAACAAATATTGAAAACTATTTACACATCCTCTTGGTCATCCCCCACCCTACCATAAACCTACGAGGATCCAAAAATCGAAATCCGAAGGAGGATCGGAACAGCAGTTTTCGCCATTCCAGTCTTCAACCTCCGAGGTGTCATTGTGGAAGAGTCGGAAATCGGAAAATCAGTTAAGATAAATGTTGAACCAAATTCAAGTGATCGATCTCGTCGATGATGAGACGGAGGTTGTCGTGAATATCGCCCATGACGAAGAAGTGGAAGTTGGGGTAGACGAAGACGTTATTGATATCGCCGATGATGACGATGATGTGTGCGCGGTCATTGAAGTGCTTGCACATGATGACATGGGACTGGCAGAGATGGGCAGTGATACGGAATCATTTGATAGTGGATTGGGTGATGCCTCAGATAAGGTAGTCCATTATGTACGTGAAATCATAGTGGACCACCAGCAAATAAATCGGTTGAACCGGGGCGTTATGGGCTATGTGAACTACGAATATGTCACCGAAAATGATCGGGCGTAATTTTGCGTGCTGTGACACTTTGATATGCGGGGCGCGGTTGATCGACTAATTGAAAGATGTGGCCACTTCAGCGAACGGTTTAACAACATCCAGGGAATATTTTGTACCAACTGTGGCGGGCCGACTCACTAAGTTTCAATGCGCGACACGTGCCCCACCTGCCTGAACTTATACTTAGTCGATGGTTCGTATTATCTTCAGTATGATTCAAAATATGATTATGTATGATGGGTTAATAAAATGCATGATTTGTAATGTTCCAGGATAACGGATCCGCTGCCGATATTCAAAATAAAATAATTTGAAACAATGAAAAACAGGCAAACACACATACACACCCACACACCCCAAAGATTTTATGTATAGTATATTGTAGGCAAGGTCATTGTTCAATTTAATTATTAATCAACTATTGTTTTATTGTCATTCAATTCGAAGCATTATTTTTACCCCGTCCCCCTTCGTTCCACACACACCCACATACACACACACACACACACACACACACACACACACACACACACACGCACACGCACGCACGCACGCACGCACACACACACACACACACACACACACTGGCAGTCACCGGCAGGCCTCCAAGATAAGCACAGGGAGGAAATCGGGAAACGCAGCCTACAACGCTTGCAGCAAAAGTGGGATGTATCCGTAGAGAGGAGATGGACGTACAGCCTAATTCCCCAGATAGATGGTTGGCTGCACCGCAAACACGGGGAGGTCAACTACTACCTGACGCAGATGCTATCAGGCCACGGCTGCTTCAGAGCCTACCTGCAGAGGTTTGGTCCCGATGAGTCTGCTTACTGTCCAAATGGATGTGGAGTCCCAGAGGTTGTTGAACACGCATTCTTCCAGCGCCCACGATACCAAGAAGAAATAGAGGAACTGGAGGAGGTACTAGTGGAAGCACCAACTCCCCAGACCTTGGTGGGACTTATGTCGAAAACAGAAGAGAACTGGGTAGCGATTAGTCGTCTCACTACGGCGGTGCTCAAGAAACCCCGCCAAGAAGAAAAGAAGAGGAGAAGCGCGACAGCGACGATAGCCGCTGATGCTTGAAAAAGAGGAAGAAAGCCAGTCGGCACTATCGGAGGAATAGCTACGGCTGTGATCACTGCCGCGAAGTAATGGTTGGTGGCGGTCCCGCGAGAGTTCAATAGGTCAGTGAGGAAGAGGTTCAGGGTTTTAGTTGGTACAGCAAAAGCGCAAATCCAACACACGGGTTGCATACAACCTACGTTGCATGAAGCATTTGCATAAAGCATTTCCCCCCTCTTGACAACACACACACGCACACATGCACACACACACACACACACACACACACACACACACACACACACACACACACACACACACACACACACACACACACACACACACACACACACACACACACACACACACACAATTAAAAATAAAAAGTGATTGTTATAATAACAAAAAGTGTATGTTTCATTAACCTGAATATCACCATTGCATTGCTTACGAGGCATAGAAGAATAGGTTGTTGTGATGTATTGTTACTGGGGATGGAAATCATATCGATTTCGTCAACCCTGAACGCAGAAAATCATGATTGTGTCCTAGCCACAATCTCTGCCGAACGCTACCAACAGCAGTTAGAGCGTTTGAATGATAATTTAAATGAAAAAAGACGTCAGTAGCATCAAATCTCTAAAAGGTGAATCTGCTGCATGACAACGCTTGGCCCCACATTTCATTAGCGGTGAAAAAAACACTGCTGGACCTGGAATGGGATGTCCTCCTTTACGCCGCGTATTCCCCGAACCTCATCCCATGTGATTATCAATTGTTTCCGTCGATGCAATGCGCCCTAGATGAGCCAATCCAATTCGTCACTGTTAATGGAACATGGAGCAAAAGAGGGTTTTCTTCGTTATTTGGAGTAACGAGTGTGAGCGGAAATAAGTCGGACAAGGTGCTGGACGTGATCGTGAAATCAGGCTTCTGCAAATCGTGTGATCATTAGAAACATAAGGAAGACACAAAAAAATACGAAGAATGGAAGGAAAAACATCAAGAAGAATGTACGTGTTATCATTTAGAAAGTGCAGGGAAAATGGAAGTTTCATCGAGAGGTTCACAAGACCCATCGATTAACGCGGTATACATCACAAAAATGATATTGGAGACGGGGACAAAAAACACTCAAGTCACTTTTAGAAAACAAGCCTTATGGACATGAATTCGCAGTTTCAAAAAAAAGCTTAATAGGGCGCGTTACAACGAGTATGAGATCAAGGTTCAGATCTGTAAAGCATGCGAGAATTGGAGGCAAAGGTGCAGGGATTCTTACCGGCAAGCTGATTCGAGATATGAGCAAATATTACGCTTTGGCTATAAAGCGACATTTAGACTCCGTAACTGATACGCAAAATGCAATTTGAGGCACAATCTTCCACAAATACTCGACGGATGAAAACCCAAGACTCGAGCATTATTCTCTCGGAGAAAGTGGAGGAGGTGATACAAGTAGAGAAGCACGGAAGACGCGAGAAAGTTGGATGATTACCACCATCCTGCTCTTCTTTCGAGTGTGGTCCAAGGAGTTCTAGTGCTTATGTACGCAGATCTTGCATCTGATGATTTCATAGGCAGGTGTTTAGGTGATTATGCGTAAATGAATAACGGTAACTAGAATAAGGGTATCTGGCAAATCACCACGAAGCAACCAATGAAGGTTTCAGTCCTGTACTAAAAATAATGGAGGTGATGGGAGTTCAAAGAAGCAAGTACGGCTCGCAGGGAGGAGAGATAATAACTGAGAAAAAGTTGTTTGAGGAAGAAGAAAGGGAGTTGTATACCCCTCAAATAGCTGATTAACTCTGGGTTAGAGAATATCACCTTTAGCTTTTCAGTAACTAAACTCAAAACAATGTTTTCCAAATTAGCGGCATTCATATCTTGGGAACAAATTGAGCATACAGCTTGAAATCTTTGTAAGTATACACAGACATACATGCTCCATGGAATCGAATACGGAGAATAAAAAATATTCAGTATTTCTTGTTTTACTCAAAAAAGAAAAGTGTTTTTTTCCACCACAATGTTTCTTTTTTTAAATAGCTTTACTACTTTCATAACTGGGGTTATCTAAGTGACGATAGTTCATTTTACGCGTCTACTCATATATTTTAAGAATGTCATTGTTTCATTTTTTTTTTCAGAGCACTTGAGACGATGCCACAATTTTCGTAATCGGGAAACGTTTCCTTCGCATATTCTTGTAGAGTAGGTTATAACTTCCACAATTTTCAGTATTTGCGGTTAAAAATGTAGGTGTAATAGGTCGAAATTTGAACGAATAAAACCTGCGACTCAACAACATTCTCCTAAAAATGAATGAAAAAAAATTGATCCACTTATGTTTAGCCCAACAGGGTAGATGACTGCCCAGGAATTAAACGTTAACCAAACTTTTCCCGTTGTCCCGCCTTCGCCCCTCCGGGCTATTTAGTGTTAAAAAATAAATCAATGTAATAAACAAACGCGAATCGCGCGTTTGCTCGGGCGGACATGATATTTCTGGGAATAAATGGGTATGTCAGCCTTCGCGTAGTCCATCGGACCGTCCTGTGTGTTAGCGTTTAAGCCACAAGCTTGGGCAGATATGAAGTTTGACGTTGAATTGATTGACCGCCATTTTGACGGCCTTTTTCACTCAAGGCTTGCGACTGGTCACGCAACCCTTTCTTATACCATGCATGACGCTGCCAACACACACACACACACACACACACACACACACGCACACGGACGAACACGCGCGCGCACACACACACACAGACACACACACACACACACACACACACACACACACACACACACACACACACACACACACACACACACACACACACACTATACTTTCTGGCTTGTAGAAAAGCGATACGGGATACGTCACGCCCATGGAAATTGCATTCAGCTTTAAAAGTATGTTTCGCCAGCAACTTAACAATTTGCGACTTGACATTGTCATTTTCTCAGACGTCTCGATCCCTGCACAAAATGTGATGAAAAACTCATATGGAAAGAGAAATGGTTAACATATATCGACAACTTATGGATTCCTGCAAAGACGAACGTTTTAAGAGGGAAGGTATATGGCGATAGGGGTGTGGCGACAAGTAGGTTCTAGGTAGGGTTTCAGGGTGGCGGATTCCAAGTACAGTGACAACTTTACTCCCTTCATCAATCAACCATTCCTTTGTTGCCCCCGCGGAGCGCACAGCAAAAGAGACAAAGAAACCGCGAGGACGAGGACGACGTAGGCGCCTCCTCAGCGTATAACGTCGTCACGCTTCGCGGTCACGTTGTTCTCGTGCTCTTAACGTTAATGCTATCCGCCTCGCTAGCACCTTGTGCTCTACAGTTGGGGGTGAAGAGAGAGAAAACGAAGTCGTGGACTCTCGGCCGAGGAAATGAGCACAGGCGGGGGCAGGGTGAGAAGGAGAGAAAGAGAGAAAAAAGGGAGAGTGGGAGAGGGAGAACAATATGAGAAAGCGAGGGAGGGAGAGAAAAAGCAAAGATTCAACGTTGTTCCATCGGCCAGAGCTTTTCTCGTGCCCCAACCGCGTTCTCGGCAAAATCGTTAATTACCAAACGGCGTTACTACCATTTCGTTCAACTGTCAGGCTGTCCTATGTACCGATCGCGACAGTGGAATCACTTTAATTCATCAATCACAGAAAATAAGTGAACAAGCGAGAGCAGGAGGGGGAAGGGAATAAATTCGTTTTTCTTCAATTTACTAGGTATTTTACTAGGAATTCTTTTTTCCCGGTGTCGCAAGAGTTCTCATCCACCATAATGTTTTTTTCTTACTATCGATAATGGAAGGAATTAACTCGAGTCCCGGAAAATTGAATCGTTATTACAGGATGCGCCTAGAAGGTACGAGAAGGGCGGAAAAAAGTAAACGGAAATGACGAAAAAACGACGGATGCGCGAGATTTGCCAAAGTTCGAGAGGACGAGATGAGAGTCTCGTTGAGCAACCCTCATTCACTTCCAATGCCCCAGCCTTATCAAACCTCGTCTTCCGTAGCCGTGAGCAGTTAACAGCTCTTCTCCAAGTGGCGCACAATTAAGCTGAAAAATAATGAGATCGCTCCTTAGTCGCGAGGGAATAAAATTTTGTCGCCGGGGAACCAATCGAAAAGATGCTTATGTGCGTGATTCTTGAAATCGCACTGCGCGAACACAGACAACGAGCGGAAAAGAGAGAGAAAGAATCGTTATTTCAAAGATAAACTCCTTTGGCAGACATATTCGCTAACAGATCTAATTACTCGACTAATTGTTATTTTTTGGTAAGTTGAAGTGTGCATACTATTCCTGAGAGGGTCTTCATGATAAAGATATTGAAAAATAAAACGAGAGCATTGGCAATCACGACCTTTTTAAACCGAAAAACTGATTTTTTAAATTTGCGCGAAATATTTATTTTGCATTTCCTGCCGCTCAATGCGATTCGGTTCATTATTATCTTTACCATTCATCAGCTCCAGCGTCATTAGAATATAAAACATATTTCTTCTATACGATGTTCCATACGAATTCCTATGTAATAAAAAGTGCAAAGCATCCAACCCCGCTCTCTCTCTCTCTCTCTCTCTCTCTCTCTCTCTCTCTCTCTCTCTCTCTCTCTCTCTCTTCTCTCGCCCCCTCCCTCTCTCTCTCTCTCTCTCTTTCTCTCGCCCTCTCCCTCTCTCTTTCTCTCTGTTCCCTTCATTATCTCTGTCAACATTGTTTTCTCATTCACCGATAATTACTTATCAAAGGCAATTTATTGTTCGATATGTTTGGCAAAAAAAGTCACCATGTCACATTAACCAGCATACGTGAACAGGGAAATAAATAATTTAGGACCCGTCAAACACTTTGTCGATGATAATACCTCGTTGAGAGCGTTTTGTCATTCGTTTCGCACAGAAAACGGAGGGATGTAGAGAAAGTAGGTCGCTGCTCGTGCGCGACGAAATGAAAAAAGAACGAACGTGTACGGGGTATTTCGAGAAAAGTTAGATATCGTATTCGGCACCAACGATTTGTCGAGCATTCTGATTGGTGCAAGAACGCCCTATCGGAAAAAAATTGCGAACTTCTTATGGAAGCCAAGTATCCATTAATTTTTTAATTAACCACATTATTTCTTTCAATGCAAAGTTCATGGACATAACTGATTATCTTATTGGAACAATCATTGAAGTAACCTCCTGAATTCATTAATGAAAGACATTTTTTTCAGGATCCATGGACATTCTTAAAATAAACATAATTTGACAAAACTCTCGCCCCTTAAATATAAATTGGAATGGACCATGGACTTACTCGACTACAACGATAATAAATTGTCAGACGATAATAAATTGTCAGACATTGTCATTTCATCGGTGATAGTACTCGACATTAATGACTACCTCGATTTGTTAGTTGCTGAAAAAATTCATATTATATGTTGAAATGGATTTTCTTTGACGGTCCTACATAAACTTGAAATTTAAAAAATATGTACCTTTGCACAGTACTATAGCGTTGGTTCTTAACTAGAGTTTGCAATGAAAATTTAGTAGAATTCCGAATACTGACCAAGTTATGATGATTTTTGTGAAGGTCCAGATCGACCACTGCGCCGCACGGTGGGGAATTTTCCCGAAAACGTGGCCATAAATCAGGGGATTATCGGAATTTTTCCAAATTTGGTATACTTAGGTTTTCGGGATCGCTGATTATCAATCTGATATCAAAATTTAGAAAAACAAGAGGGCGGCTCCAATGTGGCCGACCAAAGCAATAAATTTGTAATCAATTCTATTGGAAATCCATCTACCCGATGTTTTCGGGGTTGCTGATCACGAATCTGATATTAAAATTTAGAAAAACAAAATGGCGGCTCCAATATGGCCGATCAAAACATGGAATTCATAATAAATTCGATCGAAAATCCACTTTCCCAATGTTTTCGAGGTCGCTGATTTCGAATCTCATATCAAAATTTAAAAAAAACAAAATAGCGGCCCCACTATAGCCGATCAAAACATGGAATTCGTATAAAATTCGATTGAAAATATACTATCCCGATATTTTTGAGGTCGTTGATTACGAAGCTAATATAAAAATTGGGAAAAACAAAATGCAGGCCTCAAAATATATTTGTAGAGCGGCTGCTATAATAGATTAGAAAATAGATTTGGAAATGTCGGGAAAAATAATTATTCTCTTGCAATATAGAAAACATTCTTTATTACTACAAATTTAAAAAAATGTTAATCCGAATGTGGATAAAAAATGAATCAAAGAAGTGTGCGGCCGTGTAGTAGATAAGAGATCGCTGAAATTTCGGCTTCGATCCGGCCAGTGAAGGACTTCCAAGGTTGTCGATGGAAATACGAATTTGTATCTTTACGTTTCGGCCCTGTGGTTCGGGTCCTCTTCAGAATATGTATATTTTTTTTCTGTATAAATGGTAATACATTGTTTTACAATCACTTAATATATAGATGTTGTGTTATTTAGTGTGATAATCGAGTTGGTACTGTTTAAATTATAATTATATACATAAAATATGGATGAAGTCTTTTATTGAGATACTTAATGTTATATGTAAGTATTGGTGTGTGAGATGTACGAAGTGTGGAGAAATTATATAAATGAGAAATGATAGTGTACTAACCTCGAAGTAATGGTATTTCGGTTTTTTTGAAACACATATTTGGAAAGATGTTGAGACGAACTGAGACATTATTTGTGGATGTAAATAATGTGTTGTAGAAAAGAATTTTTTTTACTCAATCGATGGAGTTAATATCGTTTATGGGCGATTTTTACTAATCTGTAATGGATAAGTAGTTATGGGTCAAATTTTTATGTTTCATAATTGAGAATTTACGTAAAAGAATTTGATGTAAGAAAAGTTTTAGTGGATAGTCAAAAATTATGGTAATTACCTATTGAGTTTGTTCTTAAGAGTGTATTATCTTTCCAAAATGAGTAAAAAACTCGAAATTTCAATTGGTTCGTTACATTTTGGGTTGTGTAGCGGACGGACGTTCGAGAAAAACTGAGTGATGTATTGTTCTCTGGTAACATATTCGAGTCTCCGTGCTAAGGATTGGGGGAGAGATCGTGCTCGCAGTGACGTGTCAATAAGAATAAATTAGGGGCGCCAAGTTAGGGGTATTTAAAATTAGTTTGTGATGTCATTAAAATTAGCTAATCGTGTCAGTTTGTTGGTTAGTTTACTATGTCAATAATTTTAAAATTGTTATGTAATGTAAAATATGGTGAAGTGTGTTGACGGTTATAAAATTGAATTGTAAATTGAGCTAAGATTTTTTATGTCAGTTCTAAAGTTAATGGCGTTAGGGTGTGCTTTAATTTGTATCATTTCCATGATTAGTCTTTTTTTGAGCCAACTCTCATTGCTTAGTATTTTTGTGTTATCAAACTGAAAATCATGTTTATGTTCTATTGCATGTTGTGCAATAGAAGTAAGGCTGTGTGTATTTCGGTAGTGTGTTTTATGCTATTTTTGTGTTCTTTTATGCGGGTTTCTAGATATCTTTTCGTTTGGCCTATGTAAGTGCCGTTGCAATCATTACAATCGATTTTATAAACGATGTTGGATATTCTGTTGTTGTTGATTTTGTCTTTGGTAGAACCAATGATGGATGAAATATTGTGTTTATTGTTTGTAACTAATGTTATGTTGTATTGTTGGAAAAGACGGATTAGTTGATGATGTATGTTTTTTGTGTAGGGGAGATTTATTATTCTGGAGGAGTCAAAGTTATTGTTGTTCGTTTTTTGTTTGTTGATTATGGAAATTCGATGTTTTATCAATTTATCTGTGAAAGAGATCGGATAGCAGTTTTTAGTCATTGTGTTGCTGATGAGTTGGAGATTTTCGTTATGAAATGAAGGGTGAGATAGTTTTATTGCTCTGTCAATCAACATGTAGATTATGGCTTTTTTCTGTGAGAATGGGTGGTGTGAGAAGAAATTAATAAACCTGCCAGACCAAGTTGGTTTTCTATACCAATTTGTGATGATTGAGTTTTGTTTACGGATTAATAGTAAGTCAAGAAATGGGATTTTGTTATCTATTTCATTTTCGGATGTAAATTGTAGTTTTGGGTTATAGGAATTAAAAATCTTTTTAGTGGATTCTAGTTTGTTAGTTGGTAGAGCAATAATAATATCGTCGACGTATCTTTTGTATAACGGCAGTGAGAACTTTAATTTTTCTAAACAACTTATTTCAAGGTCGATCATGACTATGTTGGATAGTATTGGGGCTAGAGGTGATCCCATGGGTAATCCTGAGATTTGTTGATAAATTTTGTCTTGGAATGTGAAAAAGGTTGAGAACATGATATATTCAATGGCTTTAATTATTTCGTGTAAGGGAAATGCATTTGAGAATAAGTTTGATCTTTTTTGCAGGCTGTGGATAACTAGTTGTAATGGAATGTTGGTATAGAGAGACACGACATCAAATGAGTATAGTTTATAGTTAAGTGGGATTGAGAGGTTGGACAGTGAATGTTTTAAGTGGAAGCTATCTTTGACGTGTGAGTTTGTTGTACTAATTAATTTGGAGAGTTTTGATTGAATGAATTCAGCTAGTTTGTGTGTTGGGCTATTTATGGATGATACTATTGGACGAAGTGGATAGTTTATTTTGTGAATTTTTGGTAAACAATAGAGACGGGATAAGTTGCAATTTTCAGCTTTTAAGTATTTAAATTTCGATTCATCAATGATTTTAAGAGATTTCCATCTGGAGAGAATGTTGTTGATACCTTTTTGTAGAGAATTGATGGGATTTTTGTTTGTTAGTTTGTAAATCGTAGAATCTGCAAGTAAATCAAGGGTTTTTGTGATGTAATCAGATTTTTTTAAAATGACTGTTGTATTTCCTTTGTCAGCTCGTGTGACTAAGAGTTGGGGGTTGTTTTTCAAAAATAGAGATGTGTCTTTTATAATTTGGCTGGTATTAGAGAATGATTTGGGGATATTCATTTTGTTTAATATTTTGCTGAATCTAGTTCTGATTTCAATTTGTCTAGGTTTGTCTAGTAGAAAATCTAGTTTGGCTTCGAGTTCAGAGATTGATTTGTGGATGTGAGTTTTTATGTTTGAGAGTTTAAGGTAAGGGAAGCAGAATTTTTCTCCTAGAGACAGGAAAGTGGAAATGTGTAGGGGAATGTCTATATTGGATAGGTTTATGAGCCAGTCTTTAGTTTTGTTCAATGTGGTTGTTAAATTTATATTTTCCATAGGATCGGCGGGAAGATTGTTATTATTGTTATGTTGTCTATTGGCGAGTGATGAATATATAATGTTGTGATTCTGTGCTGTTTGATTTGTATTTTGACAATTTAAGTGATGTATCTTGTTGTGGTCTAAATGTGTTTGTGATGATATTGTTTTTAAAAATTCCTCGTGGTTGAAAATGTGATGGTGTATGTTTTTGGTTCGTTGAAATCTGAGATTTTGTAGTTTTTTTTTGGTGAATTTCATATGAGAGTTTTGATAGTTTATTTTGTTTTGTTTGTTCTAAGGTGAAAAATCTTTCTTTGATATTGTTTGGGGTCAAGTTAATTGTTTTTGTGTTCTTTTCGATTTTCTTGTTCAATATTTTTATTCGAAAATTGAGATCGTCAATTTCTATATTTAATACTGCTTTGTGGAATTTGTGAGATGTCTTATTGAGTTTTATTTTACCTTTGTTATTGGAGATCTGAATATTAAAGTGTTTGTAAAACACTTTACAAACGATATTAACTCCATCGATTGAGTAAAAAAAATTCTTTTCTACAACACATTATTTACATCCACAAATAATGTCTCTGTTCGTCTCAACATCTTTCCAAATATGTGTTTCAAAAAAACCGAAATACCATTACTTCGAGGTTAGTACACTATCATTTCTCATTTATATAATTTCTCCACACTCCGTACATCTCACACACCAATACTTACATATAACATTAAGTATCTCAATAAAAGACTTCATCCATATTTTATGTATATAATTATAATTTAAACAGTACCAACTCGATTATCACACTAAATAACACAACATCTATATATTAAGTGATTGTAAAACAATGTATTACCATTTATACAGAAAAAAATATACATATTCTGAAGAGGACCCGAACCACAGGGCCGAAACGTAAAGATACAAATTCGTATTTCCATCGACAACCTTGGAAGTCCTTCACTGGCCGGATCGAAGCCGAAATTTCAACGATCTCTTGTGGATAAAAAATTTCATTCGTAATACTATGGCTCGCTGGTAGTAAAATGGCTTCTGATAAGTGCTTCAATTTCTTTTGAGGTAGTTTCCTCAAGTTTGTGATGAAGGGGTCAGATGATAGTAGCAGCCAATTCAAAATATCCTGCGTGGTATTTTTACACGATGATTTACGAGAAAATCCGTCCCGAAATTTCTGAATATCTTTATGTCTTACTTCTTAAGCCTCGTCTGATCATTGTCCAATAGGTAAAATAGCCGAACCTATGATCAAACAACCATGGACCAATATTTTGTGGACGGTTGTTGGCATATAATACCATTAATATTCGCTCACGAACAGTTTCGCAGTTTCTAACGCGTATTTTTTTTAAGTTGTCCACGTTGATATCTTACCCACTCGCGATAACTTGTGGAAATACGTGAATTTTTTTATAAGTTCTTCTTTCAAGCCGATTATCATTGATTTTATTTCGTGGTTTTCACAAAAGCGCCGTGCAGTGTTTCCATCATTGGTGCTCCCATACCGAGGGTTTGGACGATCCACTATTACCCCCAATTCAGATTTCAAAGATATTTGAATTTGCGTTTTTCGATCGTCAACCAGCTTTTTTCATCTTCGGTTCGTGCCTGCCACTTTTTCATCGAGTTTGTAAGATAGATGCAAACGGCACTCAAACAATCGGATCCATGCATGGAACCGAGACATTACGAATTTCAAGATTTCTTCATTCACCTCTCGTTCCAGAATTTTATCGAGATTGTTAAAATCTTTTGACGTGTCCACATAAATAGCATCTCTGTGCTATTTATGTGGACTGTTCCACAGCATCGCTGTGGAACATACGTGTTCGGGGTAACCGACGCGGGAGCTCACGATATTTTTGCGAGGCGCTTGCTGGGGTTGTAAGTCCCAGTTATACCTGTCGGTACGTCGATGTCATCTCCCGAAACTGTTCCTGACGACGAAGTTGACCCGAGAGGAACGATGGGAAAAAATGAATTAAGATTGGGATTTACACTTTCTTTTTAATTCACTATATACTTTAATAACAAGAAGAAAACAAAAACTATTGCTGATGACAAATGGTTGTACAAAATAATTAGTAGTTTGGATCGTGTGATGTGTTCGTTCGAGTCAGGGATCAAGATGAGTTCTTGTCCGTGTCGAAGTTCACGAGTCGAAGTTAAAAGGTTTTGTAGGCGAGCAGCTAGTTGTGTCTGTCGCGCTTGTTGAGTTAAGACTGATTTGAACTATATAGAAAATGCAAACTCTCGAACTTTTAGCTCTCTCGTTGGAGGGAGGTAAAGATGGCTTCGAGAGTTTGTATCACGCATTCCTCATTGGTTGACCCTTACATTACGAGATTTTGCAAATATTCATTGGCTGAAAGGGGTCGCGTCCCCCGCAGGTAAGCACGAAGCGTTGGGATGCAGTGCTCAATCGGAGGTTCGCGCAAAAACAACCCTGACGGTCAATCCGTCATAAAACATTTGGTCGCCAGACGCCGTACCTTGGATTTTTCGATAATAAAGCGATCTAGCAATCCAACACTTGGTCGCCAGACGCCGTGCCGCGGATTTTCCAATAGTAAAACTATTTAATACTACGACATCTGGTCGCCAAGGGTTCCTTCGCGGATTTTCCCATTGAAGCCGCGAAGGGTAAGAATGTAAAAGCTAAGGGTTCCTCTGAGGCTATGCGATTGTCAGTATACGATATTTCCAGAACATGAATATTGTCTGTAGGTATAGCGCGTGTGGATTTGTCTGAGATATAGATATATATATATATAAAATTAATCTACGCTGCATTCCGTGATGCTGAGAACTGAACATCTTCCCCCCGTTGAGAGATTGTATTCAATTGATCAACGATACCCTGCATGTAATACCAATTATTATACAGATACTTTTCTGCTTAATGTTCTATATTGTTTTTCTCTGCACCGTCACTTTCACTTAGTAATGGGGCGAGTTTGCGGATGTTTCTATCGAATTCACCCGTAGCCGTCTTCACTCTGACTGCTCGAATGACTCCGTCATTTCCAGGATACACCTTGATGACTCGACCCAGAATCCATTGCCTCGGCGGTAGATTGTCTTCTCGGAGGATCACAATCGTGCCCTCTTTGATGTTGTGATGGCCGCTGGTCCATTTCGTCCTGAGGTTTTGCTCGTTGAGGTACTCCTTGTGCCACCTTCTCCAGAACTCTTGTTGTTTTTTCTGGATTAGCTCCCAATTTGATAGCCGATTGGATGGCGCTGACTCGAAGTTGGTTTCTGGTAAGCTCATTAAAGAATCGCCAACAAGGAAGTGACCGGGGGTCAGAACAATTAAATCGTTGGGATCAGTGGATATGGGAGTGAGAGGGCGAGAGTTCAAAATTGCTTCGATCTCAATTACAAATGTATTGAACTCTTCGAACGTAACTAAGTCATCGCAGATTCTTTTAAGGTGATGCTTAAACGATTTTACCCCAGCCTCCCATAATCCCCCAAAGTGAGGAGAGAGCGGTGGTATGAAATGCCATGTGATTCCTTGCGTTGCGAGATGTCGTTGAATCTTTTCGTTGTGTACCCTTGACTGGACAAAGGAATATAACTCCTTTAATTCATTATTGGCGCCGATGAAATTGCTGCCGTTGTCCGAATAAATGTTTCTCGGTTTTCCTCTTCTTCCTATGAATCGCAGTCCATACGCAACTATTCGTTGCAATTTGCCTATCGACGAATATTTTTGGAAGAACGATGGATCAGGACTCCTTGTTTCTTCGGCGGTGAGGAGCATGCATTGTGTTTTGCGCAATTCCGGAAGTTCTGCTGGGATTGTTAAGCTGCTCACTGGCCACGAAGTTTCGTCGAGTGACAGCCATGATGGACCCGTCTTCCAGTTCGACTTCAGTAAGAACTCGGTCGGAAGTAATCCTCGCGAAATGTGATCTGCGGGATTGTCTCCAGAGCGGACGTGTCGCCACACCGAGCCTTCAGTTTTTTCTTGAATGCTAGCTACTCGGTTTGCAACGAATACCAACAATTTATGTGGAGGAGTCCTTATCCAGTGTAGCGCTACCATTAAGTCTGACCAGAAGATCGTTTGGTCGATGGGACGATTAATTGCCTTTTTGGTCGCCACGTATAAATCGGATAATAGTACTGCGGAGCACAATTCTAGACGAGGAAGCGCCACAGACTTAATCGGTGCAACACGATATTTCGCGCACAAAAGTCGTGTTTGTATATTGCCGTCGGTGTCGCTGGAGCGCAAGTAGATGCAAGCTCCATATCCCTTTTCACTGGCATCGCAGAATCCGTGCAATTGAACATCTATCGACCTTGGTATTATCACTCGTCGATCAAATGAGACGTTGTTTAGCTCGATCAGTTGGGCCGCATATGTTCTCCATTCGGTGAGTACGCTCAAGGGGATGGCGTCATCCCATCCGGTTTTTTCCAGCCAGAGTTTGTGGAGAATCATTCTGCCCTTTAGTATTACTGGACCAAGAAATCCCAGTGGATCGAATATTTTTGCAACCTCTGAGAGCATGGTTCGCTTGGTTATCTTCGACGGTTGTTTGATAGGCTTTACCGTGTACACGATCGTATCCTTTGCTGAGTCCCAGTGGAGGCCTAACGTTTTTATTTTCGCGTCGCTCGAAGTGTTCAGTTGTAAGTTGACGCTTCCGTCGGGTAGTCGTTCTAAGAGACGAGGCTCATTAGAAGCCCATTGTCGCAAATTGAGACCTCCCCTTTTTAATAGATTGGAGATTTCATCGCGGAGTGCTTCTGCTTCTTCATACGAATCTGTTCCGGTAAGAAGATCGTCAACATATAAGTCTCTTTTGATGACTGCCGATGCCAGCGGGAAGTGAGAAACTTCATCGTCTGCTAATTGATGGATGCAGCGAATGGCGAGATATGGAGCGCATGACAAACCAAATGTGACTGTATTCAGTTGATACGTCTTTTGGTTGCCGGCTGTATCTCTCCACCATATTCGCTGGTATTTTCTATCCTCTTCTCGGACCAAGAATTGCCGGTACATTTTCTCTATATCCCCGGTCAGGACATACTGATGGGTGAGAAAGCGTGTTAGTAACGAGAATATGTCATCTTGTATTGTTGGTCCGGTCATTAAGGTATCATTGAGCGATGTTGGATAGTCGTCGGTTCTCGCCGATCCGTCGAACACTACTCGTAACCTTGTGGTAAGGCTCGCCTCTTTTATGACCGCGTGGTGAGGCAAGTAGAATCCGTGTTCTCTTGCGGACTCTTCTGGCACTTCAGACATGTGGCCAAGATCAATGTATTCTTGCATAACGGCAGTGTATTGTTTTTCAAATTCGCTATTACGTTTGAATTTACGGAGAAGTGAGTTGAACCGTTTTTCGGCCAAGTGGCGACCATCTTTTAATTCTGGCTGACGGCTGTTAAACGGAAGCGCGACTACATATTGGCCTATCGGTGTGCGTGAAACATGCCTCTCGAAATGCTTCTCGCAAGCTTGTTCCTCTTTCGACAGGTGTTTGTTCGCATTGATGTCGTCCATCTCCCAGAAGTCTCGCAATTCTTGTTCGGCGCTAGCGTAATAGTTTTGAAGCGATTGTTTTTTCGACGACGGTCCCTTTGACAAAGCATTTCCCCCGATGATCCAACCGAGTTTTGTCTCTTGCATAATTATGTCGGGCGTATCGGGGCCGTTGAGTCTAATCTGTCCCTGACAAAGTAGCGAAAGCGTTGTGCCGGCGCTCAATAATAGATCTATCGGCGCTGGTTGATCGAATTTCGGATCGGCTAATGCCACGTGCTTCGGAATATCGAGACGGCCTCTATCTATCGGTTCAATGGGGAGTGCACCACCTAAACTTGTGACCGTAAGAAAGCTGAGCGTTCTGGAGTATCCGGTGATTCTTGAATCTATTGTGGCCTTTACCAGATAATTCGAATTCGATTGAGCGTTGTTAATGGCTTCGATGGGGACATTGAACTTCTCCAGTGGAAGTTTTAGCCTTTTAGCGAGAGATTCCGTCATGAAATTAGAGCTGGATCCGGTGTCTAATACTGCGCGGCATTGAATAGCTTGTTGCACGTTATTTCGTATGAGAATAACTGCGGTGACAATTATGTCTCTCGTAGGGAGGGTTGCTACGAGTGCTGTAACCGCTTGCGCGTCTGAGGCTGTGATCGGCTCTAGTCATGCTGACGACGTCCTTAACGCGTTCAATTCTTCTTCCGTCAAGTGTAAGAGTGTGTTATGACGCTTCAAACACGTAGAACAGGCCGGCGATCGACAGTGACGAGTCTTGTGGTTAGACTTCAGGCAATTCAAGCACAAAGATGCCTTCCGAGCCTCTTGGATTCGCTGGGATGTAGCTAATGACAGGAATTTTTGACATCCTGTGATTCCATGCTCTTCCTTGCACAGCGGACAGGATTTTCCATCCGTGGAGGTCAGGAGTGCCTGAACCTTTTGATGTCTCTGACCTTCATTCCCTCCTTTGGGTTTTCCTTGCCATTTTGGAGTCGATGGCGAAGGCTGGTTGCATCCTGACGGAGCCATGGGTGTGAGTCGCGTCGCTTCTTCTCGCAGAAAGCGCAACATATCTTCGTATCTAGGCATTTTAGTGCCTTGGATTTTCCTGTTCCATTCTCTCGCAGTGTCCTTGTCTAATCTTTTCAGAATGGTGTGCACGATCGGAGTGTTCCAGTTTTCGATCCTTTCTCCGAGTGCCTTCATGGCAAGGATTTGCGTTTGAACGTTATTCAGTAATTTCCTGATCTCGTCGACGGAATTTTTCTTCATTGCGGGAGTTTCCATCAATAATTCATAATGACGAAGAATCAAGATGTACTCTATGTCGTACGTGGATTCGAGTAAACTCCAGGCTACCGCGTAATTTTCATCTGTCGCTTGAAAGGCGCTGATCGAGTTTTCGGCTTCTCCGGCGAGCGTTCTTTTTAAACAGTCGAGACGTTGCGCGTCTGATAAGCCGTTTCGATTGTGGATTGTCTGAACAAACCAGTCCCGATACGTTCGCCAATCTTCCAATTTTCCGTCAAATTTTTTCGCGTCAACCCTCGGTAACGATACGAAGTATTCCGCTGATGCATTTGATACGGTAGATGTTGGTCGCTGATCGGGGTTTGGAACTTGTCTGTCTACAATTGCTCCACGGTTTGGCTCTCTAAATTTTCGGACGAGCACGAGCATTTCTTCGTATTCGTCCATTACAGTTTCTTCCACTGCGTCATGATCTATCATAGGTTCAATGACCTTGAGCGCCTCTTGGATGCGTGGGAGGTCCGCGATGGCTTCGTCAATTTTCTCGAGATTTTTACTAATGTACTCGGTATTCGCATGCGGCCCGGACCTTTCGAGATAATTTTTTAATTTTGTGATTCTCGTTTTAATTTGACCACGCGCTTGTACAAGGGTTGCTCGTTGCGCCTTCTGTGCTTCCGTCAACTCAGTTCCCGGCATTTTGTTCGAAATCGAGATGCGATGCAAAGGTAAAGGAAAATATAATTTTTTGGCGACTCTTTATGTAATGAGCTTACCTTTGACGTCCGGTGAGTTTCGGTGTAGGTAGGTGGATGCGATGATGCTATCTCAGCTCCTCGTTGTTCACAGATTGTGGATGCTTCCTCGAGTAGTTGGGTGTGGTGGATTGATTCCTCTCACAGCACGCACTCTCGAAGTGTTTCCTTTGATTTTGTGACCAGTGTTGGGTTTCCGCGGTAGGTGATGCCTTTTGGCGTTTTCAGCTCCGCTCCGTTCACCGACGTTACGATTCCTAGCGTAGTTGGGTTTCCTGGCTCACGGCTCTTCAGGATACGCACTCGCGATAGGTTTTTGTTTCACCTTTCACTTCAAATGACTGTTTTATTCGCTAGCGATCCGGCTCGAAGGACCATTAAATGTTCGGGGTAACCGACGCGGGAGCTCACGATATTTTTGCGAGGCGCTTGCTGGGGTTGTAAGTCCCAGTTATACCTGTCGGTACGTCGATGTCATCTCCCGAAACTGTTCCTGACGACGAAGTTGACCCGAGAGGAACGATGGGAAAAAATGAATTAAGATTGGGATTTACACTTTCTTTTTAATTCACTATATACTTTAATAACAAGAAGAAAACAAAAACTATTGCTGATGACAAATGGTTGTACAAAATAATTAGTAGTTTGGATCGTGTGATGTGTTCGTTCGAGTCAGGGATCAAGATGAGTTCTTGTCCGTGTCGAAGTTCACGAGTCGAAGTTAAAAGGTTTTGTAGGCGAGCAGCTAGTTGTGTCTGTCGCGCTTGTTGAGTTAAGACTGATTTGAACTATATAGAAAATGCAAACTCTCGAACTTTTAGCTCTCTCGTTGGAGGGAGGTAAAGATGGCTTCGAGAGTTTGTATCACGCATTCCTCATTGGTTGACCCTTACATTACGAGATTTTGCAAATATTCATTGGCTGAAAGGGGTCGCGTCCCCCGCAGGTAAGCACGAAGCGTTGGGATGCAGTGCTCAATCGGAGGTTCGCGCAAAAACAACCCTGACGGTCAATCCGTCATAAAACATTTGGTCGCCAGACGCCGTACCTTGGATTTTTCGATAATAAAGCGATCTAGCAATCCAACACTTGGTCGCCAGACGCCGTGCCGCGGATTTTCCAATAGTAAAACTATTTAATACTACGACATCTGGTCGCCAAGGGTTCCTTCGCGGATTTTCCCATTGAAGCCGCGAAGGGTAAGAATGTAAAAGCTAAGGGTTCCTCTGAGGCTATGCGATTGTCAGTATACGATATTTCCAGAACATGAATATTGTCTGTAGGTATAGCGCGTGTGGATTTGTCTGAGATATAGATATATATATATATAAAATTAATCTACGCTGCATTCCGTGATGCTGAGAACTGAACAATACGTACCAAAGCCTACAAAGAAAGAACAGTATTCAGTATTAATTATAAATAGCATAGTAATTCGAATGAGGATTATACGTATACCTTTGTGTATTTGGTCATACTTCATTAGAATGCTGATTTGGCATTCCGAATACAATAATAAATTTTGAATAAATCCTTTCGCCTCTCGGAAACAAATGGTACGAATGCTAAAACAGGTATCAGAATTTTGACGAAGAATATATTTATATATTTCGAATCTATTGTCAGAGTGAAGCAGTTGAACGAGTCCACGTTGGGTAAAGCAGCTCCAGGTAAGCGAGCTACCGGCCCACCTTGCCTGATCAGGCAGCCGGCACGCGGGCGCGCGGCGAGCGAACGCGGCGAGCGAACGTGGACCTTCTCGGACCACGCATTCGGTCACTCAAAATGCCGTGGAACGCGCAGCGCACCGTTGCGCACTCTCTTTGATACTCCATTCGAAAGTTGATATTCTAAGCTACAATTAAAAAAAAACGAAGGCGGGATCTCGGGGGATTCCATACTAAAAGTCTACGCAAAATTAACATTTAGTTCCGACGAAGGCATCTCTCAGGATTATCGTTAGACTACGTAAACATGGACAATAAATGCTATTTTTTAAAATTGTTAAATAGGCTACATTTTCTACATACCTTGAGGAAGAGTATCCAACCTTATGCCCAATACCCATTAAGGCATCTGGCCACCATGTAATTTTTTAACTTAAAAAAAAATAAACCCTGAACTGTTAAGAACAATTTAAGCCATAGAACGTATTGAAAAACGCAAAATTCACCAAGTTACAGTTATTTTTCAGCAGGAAGGTTGAGCCGCTGTGGGCGGTCGACCGTGCGGCTCGATCCGTGTATATAGCTCGCACAGTTTAGCTCACCCAGCTGTTCTATTGTTTCCTTTTGTATAGATTAGTCGTTTACTTTGTGTTACCTAGTATAGTGTGAGAACGCTTCCCTGGAGCCATACCCATTATATCTAATTTCACGAGCGTCAGTTAATATTTCACAAGCAACACAGAAGCACGTGAAAATTATTCTAACGATTATGTCACGAAAAAAATGGACGAAAAACGAACTTCTCGACATTATGTGGACGAAAAGGGTTCGAGGAGTCGAAGACGTCGATCGAGTAGTATAAAAAATAAAAATCTGCTCTTGGCAAATATCAAAAGCGATGGGCACTTTAGACGAATATACGCATAAGAATGCACTACCTCAAATTGTTCAAGATGCCATTCGACCTATTTATGAGGACCTCACTTCAAATGATTTGTTAGAACGGTGTGCAGGATACTTCATGCAAAACATTAATGAAAGCGTCAACGCCGTCATCTGGTCGATGGCGCCAAAACCGAATTCTAGCGTTACAAATATCGTCGAAACTGCCACTTACATTGCTACCAGCACTTTCAACGACGGGTATAAGAGTATTTTTCTGATGATGAATGTGTTTAACCTAACCATCGGAGATCTCTGCTACAATATCTGCACTGCAGTCGAAGAGGACCGCTGCACTACAGCAAACGTTCGCGCCCAAAAAAAATACAAAAGAAGCACAGACAGCACGAAGAGCTTTTCAAAAAAAGGCCCAAGACTCTCAATCAGCTGCTGAAGGAGACGTCTATGGCCCAGGAATCGTGGATTGAATGTAAGCCTCGCGAAAACCGCATCGTCAGCTGAATAACCGCACATTTACTTTCTTTTGTGATTATCTCGAAACTACATTTTTTGAACTGGTACTATCGAAATATCGTAAACTATCGGTCCGATTGCTTTCAAATTTTTACACAATACTTTTAGATACATTATCTAAAATGTCACGTAGGATTTTTGCGATAACTTGATTAGTTTTTTGTTTTATTATCGTTTTTGCTCGAAAAATTTCGGTGAAAAATACACGTTTTTTCTTCGGCTCACCATAATTTTTTAAATGGTCGAAAAAAAAACCGTTACGCTACATTGTAGCAATACTACTCACGAAAGAGCTGATTTTTTTTCAGATGTAACATGACCGGGTTACAGCTGCGACAACGACCGTGCGTATCGTGCGGAGGGCCTCCGCGGCAATGTGCATAACGGCGCCATTTTTTAATATTTCGAATCGAAATTTATTAATGTTACTCTTAAGGCAGAACACCACTATGACCCCCTGTTTTTTGCCATTTTTCAAGAATTTTTTTTTGTGGGAAAAAAAGAGATGTTCGAGAAATTTTTTTTGTTTTGTTCGTTGTTTATTGAAGATACATAAAAAAATAATTTCAAATTTTTCACGCCCCATGGTGACGCTGGGGAAGCTCCCGCGTCAGGTACTGTTGCCTCTGCAGTGGTTCGCGGTACGCTGCAGAACTCTCTTCAAAGTCGATCTCAAAAAAAATACCGAGTGTTTTCGTTAATAATATGATATTTTGAAGAGAAGTACACAGGGATTTGAAAAAATATTGATTTTTAAAAAATAGGCACGCGTTTGAAATTAAAGGACGATTTTCGAGCAAAATTTCTCGTCGAAAATAGGCTATAACTTTTTTTTTATTATTGAGATATCGAAAAAATCCTATGTACTTCTTTAGATAATCTAGTTTTATTGATGCAGTCCAAATTTGAAGTCGATCGGATAAAAATTGCTCGAGTTCTGCTGCGTGCCGCACTAAAAAAAGTGGTTTTGAGAAAAACGTGTTCAAAGTTTTAGGTTTATTAATTTATGCGATAAATTGGAAAAAAAATTATTTACCTTTAATCAGCGATGCCGGCACCATATAGCTGGCCTTCAAGAAGCAAATCATTGTCCCTAGCATCTTTTCTCGAACTTGTAGGGGCTCTTCTTGCCTCTTTTGCAGCGTCTGTGAGCGAGCGCTCCGCCAGCTCGATCCGCGCTGCGTCGGTTTCAATGCAAAAATTGAAACAATTTGGACCGATAGTTATCCCCAACGTCTCCAAAACTTTCATGAGGCTTCTCAGGCCATCATTGAATAATAATACCGCAATATCAGCTGCAATATCGACGATTTTTTGCTCCCGGACTGACACTCGGGGGCTATTGCCCAAACTGATTTGTTGTAGCTTTCGTTGTTGTTTTGCGTGAAGCCGCCCAAACAACGCTGCAGCAAATCGTCTCTGCTCAAATTTTCAAAGACTGGCGTAATTGCCTCCAATACTTCCTCAGGAAGAGGCGGCTTATGGCGATATTCAGAAATATTACCGCTTGCGATCGCTCGCTGCCACGAACACCACGACTCGGCTCCCTCTGGGCAATCGTCATGTTGTGGCTCACTATCTGTGGATATTTTATGTTTGATAGTTGCCCAAATTGCCTTCCTCATTTTTTCAACATCATCGCTGTTCCTCCGAATAGCCAAGCCGTAATATGTGCTCAACTCGTCAATCAATTTTCGGGTGAGCTTTCCTCTGCCAGACAATCCCTTTTGTTTTTTCACGATTTCGCGGAGGCGCGTCCCCATACGTTTTTGGACATAATCGATGCACTCTTTTTTTTTATCTCGAAACCGTCGCATGGATCGCTATTCGATATGCCCAGAAACGTTTTAGAATCGCCGTCACCAATATAATATTTATATTTTATGCCATAGAGCTCCTCAGACCGTTGAAACATTTCGACAGCTGAGTCGACTTCCATTTTTCCGGAGGAGCCGCTATGGTTCGCCTGGTACTCATCGTCGTGGGTACTCTTCCATTCCCAGTACTGCGCGGTGCTTTCTTTTTTTTTGCCCAATGCTCCCAAGCTTTGCAATATTTTGATTTCACCATAACGTCGATCACTATTTTAGTGTACCAGCCGATTAGCGATGTTATGCCGAAAAGCGAGCTGAAACCGCGCTTATGCCATGATCCGTCGCCTGAAACGATAATTCCGTCCTCCACCCCATTTTCCAACGAAATTGTCTCCTCCTCAAGTGCAGCCTTTTGTTTGCTCACTGTGCTCACAGTTTCAGTGGCAATCGAAATCGAATTTAAGATTCGATCGTAGAAAGACTGAAATATGAGGCGCGGTAGGTCCATAAATGCACAAAACTTCATCAGGCCATTCAAACCGACGCCAAGAAGACGCATACTGAATACGATCCGACGATTTATTTCGTATGCATTGTCAATCATAGGACACGAATTGATTTGCACTTTTTCACAATGGCCGCAATCGACCTTGAATCCGAGTCCGATTTTGAATCCGAGTCCGCGCAAACTTTTTTCAGCAAACTTCATATCGCGATCACACACTTTGCACTTCACTAACGTCGATATAATGTTCAATGCATTGACGAGGTGTACTATACGATAACCGAAATCGTTAGTAACACCGACCTCTAAATCGTCCGACGATTTTAACTTTTTCGCCGACGTGCTCACATACTCTGCATCACTATTTTCGGAGCTATAACGGTTCGGAGGTTTTCGATTCGAAATTTTCGTTCGACTCCTCGTCACATAGCTCCGTTTTGTTCCCTTCTTCCCCGCGTACACTTTCGGATTATCCATTTCGATGTGCAAATAATAATTCTGAGCGTTCGATATTTATAAACGAAACGATTCGGAGCGTTTAGACACGAGTAGCGTCGCTTCTATTCGCAAACTGACGCTATGACGCTATCCCTATACCTGCCTTGAAAAATTTTCAATTATCGCCATCGATGGCTTCTTTGCGAAACTATATTTATAACAATAGCCGGTTTGCGAAACTATATTTATAACAATAGCAAAAGAATACCTGGGAAAGACCCGCAGGACCTGGGAAAGGCCCGGTATACCTGCCGACCCTGAGGCGCGCAGCTGCGCGGGACCCCGAGCGTCACGGAGCGCTGCACCGCTCCACAAAATATTCAATATCTCCGGAAATAATTATTTGTTCGACCTGGGTCCAACGGCATCTTAATCTTAAATGTATTTTAGATTTGTCTAGATGGTTTTCAAAAAATCGATTTTTTGAAGCCGTCACAGTGGTGTTGTCCCTTAAAGCCCTTTCTAACGTTGTGTAAAAAAATAAAAATATTCCGGCCCATACTTTCGAGTTTATTATTTTTTTTTAAATATACCCTTTTTTCGATTGGCCAAGGTGGCCAGACACCTAAAGCGAACGCGACAGCTTTTCCCATTCGAGTGGCCCTCCTTCAATATTGTAAGGATACATTTAACGTGGTAATGCATTATTCACAGCTGTTGGGTTGAAAAATAATCGATCGTTTATTTTTCAAATTCGACTCTTGTGAGTGATCTTTGAGGAATATTTTGTTTATTACTCAACAGTTTGCAATTTTGTTTAGCTTAACTATCGGAGGTTAACAAATTCGTAGATTTTCTGGAAGAGTTTAAGCGCATTCCAGTTATCATTACTACGCACACATAAACTATCGCTGTTATGTAAACTGGTTTCTTCGAGTTCTCTAAAAGTTTTTACTGTTCATGTCTGTGAATTACCGATACCGTAAATAAAAACCTTAAACGATAATCAACGATAATCTTTGAACGAACTTTGATCATTCTACCATCTGTAGTAAATGATTGCTGTCAAAATATTATTTGTAAATAAGTATTTTTGCAAACGAATAATAGTATTATTGTTCTAGCAATACTTTCAGTAATATCCTATTCCTTTATATACCTTCCTATATCCTTTATATCCTTAAATACTGTTAAGAAGTAAAAAAAGAATGCCAAGTAATAAAAATCTTTCGAAAAACATTATTGCTGCTTTGGTTTAACTCTAAATATTTTTATTTGAATTCAAACAATGGCTTTATTATATTTTTTTCAATTCCAATGTACAGAAAAGTGAAACATGTTTTTATATAATTGCCAAGCAAGTTTAATATAAATGTTGTACACAACATTGTTAAACCTTGGGTATAATATTTTTCCAAATATTTCATTTTCAGTATGAATTTGAAACTATATACGTATTGTTTCTATAGACATATTCGAGGTTCACTTTTTAGACTAAAGCTGAGGAATAAAAGGATTTTTCCCTTTGAAAAAAAAATATATGAAATCCCCTTTGTGAACTTTTAAAAAGTAAAAAAAGGACGCCAAGTAATAAAAATCCTCCCAAAAACATTATTACTTGTTTGAACGCATGAAAAATTGCAAAACCGCTACAGCTCTACCAGTGGCCGTAGCGGTTTTAGCCTGGGTCAAAGTGACCCAATGATAGTAACCGTGCTTTTCTTAATCTCCAGAACAGTGGAGCCAGATTGCGTGTAAAAGTGCCCCCCTCTCTAGTCTCTTACGCGCCCACCACACAATCATAGTAGCGTGTGTCCGTAAGCGAGCGACGCTCGGACATCTTCGGAAAGAGCCGAGCATGGTCGAAGTGTCCCGACCGCGCCTTCGGCTGCTACACCAATAGATGGACGCTGAGCACGTTCATATGCGGCCAAGCCGAAACGAAGGCTTCGAGGGAAAAAGCCATCTGAGCACGACTCGAGCGTGACGTCACCCGACGGCACGCGCAAGGCTTTTACATGATTTCAATGCTTATTTAGCTCTTGATTTTCTGCGTTATTAATGTATACAAAAAAATGTATCGCGCATTCTGATCGCTTATTTTTTTAGTTTATACGTTAATTAAAATATAATAATAAATCTAAATTACATCTTATTTATCTTATACAAAATTGTTTACGCTTTACTCACACCCGTCCTTATGCCAAATAAATTATAATTCATAAAAGTAAGCGGAAATATATTTATATTCGTATTATTACATTAATTCCCATACTTTCATCAAGCGATAAAGCATTATCCCCAAAAACAAGCCAATCATCCATCCGGCCGCAAACTGTAAGTACCAGAAAGTGCACATATTCTATAAGCGATAAGATGGTCCCGTTGGTAGCGTTCCTGGCTTCGGTCCGCAGGAGCCCCTAGTGCAATTTTTTCTCCAAATTTTTCATAATTTCTCATATTTTAGTCATATCTGAGATTTTCCGAGAAAAAAAACTATTTAAAACAGATTCAAGTACTGGTCTATTTCCCAAAAACACATTTTTTACTTAAATTTCATGATTACTGATTTTTTCCTCGGAAATTGATCTTTTCCCTATGACCTGAGTGAACGGCTGCGGAGATATTCGGAGAAAAGTTAAAGATGAAAACAATTGAGATTTTCGTTAAAAAACTTTTTATTATTATTATTTTTTCCGGAATTTTCCCTTTTCCTATTGCCTGAGTGAACGGCTGCGTAGATATTCGGAGAAAATTTAAAGATGAAAAAAATGAGATTTTCGTAAAAAAAACTTGATATTATTTTTTCCGGAACTTTTTCTTTTTCCTATTGAGTGAACGGCTGCGGAGATATTCGGAGAAAAGTTGTAGATGAAAAAAAAAGATTTTTGTAGAAAAAACTTAATACATTCTTTTATCCCTCATAATTCTGAGAAATAATGAATCTCCGAAATTTTTGCAAACATTATTTTTCTTAAGGGGTAACAGTACTGTAACGCCCTGCCACGAAGCGTTTTAGACAAATAATACTTGGGGTAATTATTAAGCATATATTGAAGTATATTGCAAAAAAATGTTATGGGAAAATATTACACAATGGCGACACTGCAGCAAATTCTTCCGAGACATGTTGAATATAAGGTGCTCTACGGCACGCAGTATAACTTGTACCAATTTAGTCTGGACAAAATAATTTTTTGTAAGTTAAATCTAGATGAGTGTAGCTAGTGAACCACGTAGGGGATTTTAGAAATATTGATTTGTAAGTAATTGCCAAGTATTTGACTAAAAATGTTCAATTTATTTTAAGACAGTTATTTTTTAATAAATATTGTTTAATATAACTTATCGACAATCCCCCAAGGGGTTCATTACAGTAGCTACACTCATGTAGACTTAATAAAATAAAATTATTTTTTTTAGATTAAAATTGGCACAGTTATACTGCGTGCCGCAGAGGTTCGACATGCTTCGGAAGAATTGCTGCAGTGTCGCATTTTGTAATATTTTCGGATAAAAATTTATAGCCATATACTTAAATATATGCTCAATAAATACCGCAAGTATTATTTGTTTATCACATTTTCTTTCGCCAAAAAAAATATCAAAAAATACGCGTCCTGTAAGGCCGTTACAGTAGTGTTACCCCTTAAAGTCTTCATATAATTTCCAAGATTTTCCCGTGATCGTGATTAAAATAATGAAATATTCGGAAAAATTGGGAAAAAATCGGAGAAACTCGGATGTTTGCGTAAAAATAATTGTCTGCAAAACTCCGAATTCTCCATATTTGTTCCAATTCATAGAAAAAATCGGAAAAATTTCGCCGGAAAAAAATAGGTTTTTCGGAAAGAAATTTGTACTAGGGGCGCGGGATCGTACCCCGCGCTCAGTGCTTTTTTAAAAATTATTATTACTATTAATTCTTATTTGATTAGTTATTTTGATTAGTAATCATTATTATTTTAATTAGTTATCTTTTAGTGTCGAAATATTTATCGCGCACTCTGACTGCTTATTTTATCAATTTGTACGTTAATTTAAATACAATACTAAATTTAAATTACAACTTATTTATCTTCCAAAAAATTGTTTGCGCTTTACTCACACCCGTCCCTATGCCAAATAAATTGTAATTCATAAAAGTAAGCATAAATATATTTATATTCATATTATTATATTCATTCTCATTTACTTTTATCAAACGATAAAGCATTACGATAATGCGTTATGATAAAGCATTATGTTAATGCTTTATCGCTTGATGAAAGTATATGAGAATGAATATAATTATACGAATATAAATATATTTCCGCTTTTATAAATTACAATTTATTTGGCATAGGAACGGGTGTGAGTAAAGCGCAAACAATTTTTGAGAAGATAAATAAGTTGTAATTTAGATTTATTATTGTATTTAAATTAACGTATAAACTGATAAGCGGTCAGAGTTCGCGATAAATTTTTCGACACTAAAGGATAACTAATTAATATAATAATGATAACTAATAAAAATAACTAATCAAATAAGAATTAATAGTAATAATAATTTTAAAAAAGCACTCAGCGCGGGGAACGATCCCGCGCCCCTAGTACAAATATTTTCCGAAAGAATCCGATTTTTTCCGAAAAAAATTTCAGATTTTTTCCGAATTTTTCTATGAATTGGAACAAATATGAAGAATTCGGAGTTTTGCGGACAATTATTTATACGCGAACATCCGAGTTTCTCCGAATTTCTCCGAATATTTAATCATTTTAATTACGATCACGGGAAAATCTCGGGAATATTTAATCATTTTAATTACGATCTCGGGAAAAATTTGATATAATTTAAAAATAATATCAAATTTTTTTTACAAAAATTTCTTTTTTTTTCATCTTTACCTTTTCTCCGAATATCTTCGCAGCCGTTCACTCAGGTAATAGGAAAAAGGGAAATTTCCGAAAAAAATAATTATAATAAAAAGTTTTTTTAAACGAAAATCTTATTTCTTTTCATCTTTAACTTTTCTCTGAATATCTTCGCAGCCGTTCACTCAGGTCATAGGAAAAATAGAAATTTCCGGGAAAAAAATGAGAAATCATCAATTATCAGTAAAAAAAAATGTGCTTTTGGGAATTAGACCAGTACTTGATTCTGTTTTAAATAATTTTTTCTCCGAATATCTCCGCAGCTGTTCACTCAATAGGAAAAAGAAAAAGTTCCCGAAAAAAATATCAAGTTTTTTTTACGGAAATTTCATTTTTTTTCATCTTTACATTTTCTCTGAATATCTTCGCAGCCGTTCACTAAGGTAATAGGAAAAAGGGAAATTTTCGGAAAAAAATAATAATAAAAAGTTTCTTTTTAATGAAAATCTCATTTCTTTTCATCTTTAACTTTTCTCTGAATATATCCGCAGCCGTTTACTCAGGTCATAGGAAAAAGAGAAATTTCCGGGGAAAAATGAGAAATCATGAATTTTCAGTAAAAAAAATGTGTTTTTGAGAAATCGACCAGTACTTGAATCTGTTTTAAATAATTTTTTCTCCGAAAATCTCAAATATGCCTAAAATATGAGAAATAATGACAAATTTGGAGAAAAATTTGCACTAGGGGCCCCTGCGGACCGAAGCCAGGACCGCTACCAACGGGACCATCTCATCGCGTGTAGAATATGTGCACTTTCTGGTACTTACCATTCGCGGCCGGATGGACGATTGGTTTGTTTTTGGGGATAATGCTTTATCGCTTGATGAAAGAGAATTAATATAATAATACGAATATAACTATATTTCCGCTTACTTTTATGAATTATAATTTATTTGGCATTAGGACGGGTGTGAGTAAAGCGTAAACAATTTTATATAAGATAAATAAGTTGTGAATTAGATTTATTATTATATTTAAATTAACGTATAAACTAAAAAAATAAGTGATCAGAGTACGCGATATATTTTTTTGTATACATTAATAACGCAGAGAATCAAGAGCTAAATAAGCATTGAAATGATGTAAAAGTCGTGCTCAGATTGCTTTCTCCCTCGAAGCCTTCGTTTCGGCTTGGCCGCACATGAACGTGCTCAGCGCAGCGCAGCCAGATCGCGCGTAAAAGTTACCCCCTCTCTAGTCTCTTACGCGCCCATCACACAATCATAGTAGCGCGTGTCCGTGAGCGAGCGACGCTCGGACGTCTTCGGAAAGAGCCGAGCGGGATCGAAGTTTCCCGACCGCGCCTTCGGCAGCTACACTAGTACATGCACGCTGATGAGCACGTTCATGTGCGGCCAAGCCGAAACGATGGCTTCGAGGGAAAAAGCAATCTGAGCACGACTCGCGCGTGACGTCACCGACGGCACGCGCGAGGCTTTTAGATGATTTCAATGCTTATTTAGCTCTTCGTTCTCTGCGTTATTAAGGTATACAAAAAAATATATCGCGCACTCTGATCGCTTATTTTTTTAGTTTATACGTTAATTTAAATATAATAATAAATCTAAATTACAACTTGTTTATCTTCTAAAAAATTGTTTACGCTTTACTCACACCCGTCCTTATGCCAAATAAATTATAATTCATAAAAGTAAGCGGAAATATATTGATATTCGTATTATTATATTAATTCTCATATTTTCATCAAGCGATAAAGCATTATCCCCAAAAACAAGCCATTCATCCATCCGGCCGCGAATAGTCAGTAGCAGAAAGTGCACATGTTCTACAAGCGGTGAGATGGTCCCGTTGGTAGCGTTCCTTACTTCGGTCCGCAGGGGCGCGGTTCGTTCCCGCGCTCGGTGCTTTTTTTTATTTTTAAATACTACTATTAATTCATATTTGATTAGTTATTTCTATTAGTTGTCATTATTATTTTAATTAGTTACCTTTTAGTGTCGAAAAATGTATCACGCACTCCGACCGCTCATTTTATTAGTTTGTACGTTAATTTAAATATAATAATAAATCTAAATTACAACTTGTTTATCTTCTAAAAAATTGTTTACGCTTTACTCACACCCGTCCTTATGTTGAAGTGTGTGTGTGTGTGTGTGTGTGTGTGTGTGTGTGTGTGTGTGTGTGTGTGTGTGTGTGTGTGTGTGTGTGTGTGTGTTTGTGCGTGCGTGCGTGCGTGCGTGTGTGTGCGTGTGTGTGTGTGTGTGCGTGTGCGTGCGTGCGTGCGTGTATTTGAAACACCTGAAAAAAGTCGAATGCTTTTTTTATATTTTTTAAAATAAAATCGTGAATTTTTAATTGACGAACGGTTGTAACGCGTTTTTGAGCGGCTAAGTCTCGCAGCAGTTTGAGAAGGAGAAGTTGCGTTGGGTTGCTCATTGTTGCCCACGGCGGTGGCAGCGAGCAACAATGTATCTTTCGCGCCAACGTTCGGATAATTGAGCGTTCGGATAAATTAAGTCATCGTTCGGATGATCGAGTTTCGGATAATCGAGGTTCTACTGTACTTCCATCACGCGATAAAGCATTATCCCCAAAAACAAGCCAATCATCCATCCGGCTGCGAATAGTCAGTACCAGAAAGTGCATGTATTCTACAAGCGGTGAGATGGTCTCGTTGGTAGCGTTCCTTGGTTCGGTCCGCAGGGGCGCGGGTTTGTTCCCCGCGCTCGGTGCTTTTTTTTTAATACTACTATTAATTCTTATTTGATTAGTTATTTCTATTAGTTATCATTATTATTTTAATTAGTTATCTTTTAGTGTCGAAAAATTTATCGCGCACTCCGACCGCTTATTTTATTAGTTTGTACGTTAATTTAAATGTAATAATAAATCTAAATTACAACTTGTTTATCTTCTAAAAAATTGTTTACGCTTTACTCACACCCGTCCCTATGCCAAATAAATTGTAATTCATAAAAGTAAGCGGAAATATATTTATATTCGTATTATTATATTCATTCTCATGCTTTCATCAAGCGATAAAGCATTATCCCCAAAAACAAGTCAATCATCCATCCGGCCGCGAATCGTAAGTGCCAGAAAGTGCATTTTTAACACAAGCGATAAGATGCCCCGTTGGTAGCGTTCCTGGCTTCGGTCCGCTGGGGCGCGGGATCGTTCCCCACGCTCAGTGGCATTTTTGTATGTTTTTACATTTGCAGGTAATTTTCATTGTAATGAGATGAATTGTTTATTTGTGAACACTCACCATTGACAGAACAAAAATGTTTTAATCGTAAAATATAATGATCAGTTTTCCTATTTTCAGAATTATGTTCTTTCAATGAGCGTGTTTTACGAATAAATAATTCGCCCCATACAAAAAAAAATTAATAATTAAAAAGAAAACAGGATTACAGAACATTACATTATTCTGAAAATAGGAAAACTGATCATTATATTTTACGATTAAAACATTTTTGTTCTGTCAATGGTGAGTGTTCACAAATAAACAATTCATCTCATTACAATGAAAATTACCTGCAAATGTAAAAACATACAAAAATGCCACTGAGCGCGGGGAACGATCCCGCGCCCCTGCGGACCGAAGCCAGGAACGCTACCAACGGGACCATCTTATCGCTTGTGTTAAAAATGCACTTTCTGGCACTTACGATTCGCGGCCGGATGGATGATTGACTTGTTTTTGGGGATAATGCTTTATCGCTTGATGAAAGTATGAGAATGAATATAATAATACGAATATAAATATATTTCCGCTTACTTTTATGAATTACAATTTATTTGGCATAGGGACGGGTGTGAGTAAAGCGTAAACAATTTTTTAGAAGATAAACAAGTTGTAATTTAGATTTATCATTACATTTAAATTAACGTACAAACTGATAAAATAAGCGGTCGGAGTGCGCGATAAATTTTTCGACACTAAAAGATAACTAATTAAAATAATAACGATAACTAATAGAAATAACTAATCAAATAAGAATTAAAGCACCGAGCGCGGGGAACGAACCCGCGCCCCTGCGGACCGAACCAAGGAACGGTACCAACGAGACCATCTCACCGCTTGTAGAATACGTGCACTTTCCGGTACAGTAATACCTCTCTAAGAGAGCGGTCTAGGGCGGTTAGGGGAAGAAATTCTCGAGAAATTCGTCGCCGAAGCCTTCCCCCACCGCTAGGTTAGCGCGCTCGAAAATCGCGCATGTAGTAGCGTGTATGTGTTTCTCCACTCGAACTCGATAAGAGAGCGCCAGCTGATCACGAAAATGAAGCCGTCTCTACGATTCTTGCGGACGTCAACAGGACTCTATACTCTGATGTATAGTATATATGTTATGATACATACATATTGTACATGCTGTACGATATTTGCATTTATTACTACGACTCATAAACATATCTCTAGTATAATGTAGCCTCGATAATTTTTATCAATATCAATAATATTCTATGCTGTGTTAATGTCTATTAAAATATATTTTACTTGCATTAAATTACTACTTGAAATTTAATTATGGTGCATGTTTTTTTCTCCGACTTTACGGTTTATACGTATATATTATTATACAAAGGAATATTATCCATTTGACAATCGTGCGACGTGTGATTTTCTGAAATCGCTCGCGATCTCTTATTGAGTTGTCCGCGACAAACTCGAGAGGCCTCGGGTACACTGGACATCTCGAGCTAGGTGGGGGAAGCCATAAAATGCGCTCAAGCGGAACGGCGGGGAAATTCTCTCTTAGCGAGGGCTCTCTTAGAGAGGTAGTACTGTAATACGAATATAAATATATTTCCGCTTACTTTTATGAATCATAATTTATTTGGCATAAGGACGGGTGTGAGTAAAGCGTAAACAATTTCTTAGAAGATAAACAAGTTGTAATTTAGATTTATTATTATATTTAAATTAACGTACAAACTAATAAAATAAGCGGTCGGAGTGCGTGATACATTTTTCGACACTAAAAGATAACTAATTAAAATAATAATGATAACTAATAGAAATAACTAATCAAATATGAATTAATAGTAGTATTTAAAAAAAAAGCACCGAGCGCGGGGAACGAACCGCGCCCCTGCGGACCGAAGCAAGGAACGCTACCAACGGGACCATCTCACCGCTTGTAGCACACGTGCACTTTCTGCTACTGACTATTCGCGGCCGGATGGATGAATGGCTTGTTTTTGGGGATAATGCTTTATCGCTTGATGAAAATATGAGAATTAATATAATAATACGAATATCAAAATATTTGCGCTTAGTTTTATGAATTATAATTTATTTGGCATAAGGACGGGTGTGAGTAAAGCGTAAACATTTTTTTAGAAGATAAACAAGTTGTAATTTAGATTTATTATTATATTTAAATTAACGTATAAACTAAAAAATAAGCGATCAGAGTGCGCGATATATTTATTTGTATACCTTAATAACGCAAAGAACGAAGAGCTAAATAAGCATTGTAATCATCTAAAAGCCTCGCGCGTGCCATCGGTGACGTCACGCGCGAGTCGTGCTCAGATTGCTTTTTCCCTCGAAGCCATCTTTTCGGCTTGGCCGCACATGAACGTGCTCATCAGCGTGCATGTATTAGTGTAGCTGCCGAAGGCGCAGTCGGGAAACTTCGACCCCGCTCGGCTCTTTCCGAAGACGTCCGAGCGTCGCTCGCTCACGGACACGCGCTACTATGATTGTGTGATGGGCGCGTAAGAGACTAGCGAGGGGGTAACTTTTACGCGCGATCTGGCTGCACTGGCTCAGCGTCCATCTATTGGTGTAGCTGCCGAAGGCGCGATCGGGACACTTCGACCGTGCTCGGCTCTTTCCGAAGATGTCCGAGCGTCGCTCGCTCACCGATACGCGCTACTATGATTGTGTGATGGGCGCGTAAGAGACTAGAGAGGGGATAACTTTTACGCGTGATCTGGCTGCACTGCTCCAGACGCAGTAGCAGTTTTGACCCGGGTCAAAATAACCCAATGGTAGTAAGCGCGTTTCTCTTGGTCTCGCGAGGCAGTAGCTATATTAATTAAATCATTCTACTTTGGTATTTTCCATTTTCTTTGAAAGACACAATGAACTCAAGTCAAAGATTTCAATGGATACCAAAAAATAGAATAAAACTAGAAAAATAGAATAGAAATATTCCTGAATTATGGGAAAATGATGAATTCATTGAAATATTCTATTTGCTCGTGTATTTAAATATATCCATTAGGGTTATGTATGTTAAAATTTGTTTGAAAATTTGTGCGTGCGGAATGTTCATTCAAAGTTCGGAGCATCCATAATTAATTAGAAAGTAAAATTAAGTCCTTGAAAACGATTCATATTATCATTACAAGTATTAATGTCAGTACCCTGATGATTTTGTTGAGTGACTGGGCCGATGAACACAAATAAAGCCCCACTTTTCTATGCAAAAGAAGACGAAGCCTGCGTAGTTCTTAACCGCGTTTTCAATTAATTTGATGATTTTTCGGTATTGCTGTGCGACGAGTCGAGATATCGCGTGAAACTTGCACGTCGTACGATATCCTAACGGTATAGATTCGTTCTCCTCAAGAATGCTGGTAGAGGTCAATTTTGTTTATTTCCTACTTACATTAATGTGCCAGAACTGCGAAACAATCGGGATTGTGAGCTATTCGCAGATGACTTTCACGGACTACGTGAGCTTCGTCTCTACTATTGGATCCTCATCGTCTATAATTTTGTTTCTTTAAGCTTCCATCTGGACGGGGTTTTTCCCCCTCAATCCATTGCTCACCATATTCCGCTTTATATCCCCATCTTGCGGCCGCAACCGACTTCCGCCTTTGTAATACATTCACCATGACATTTCTGCCATGAGTATAGGGAAACTGCGGAAAACCTATGCCAATACAGCCAATCCCGAGTTCGTTTCCCAGTCTTGTAGCTAGTCGCGTTTCGCCGAAAAATAAATGACAGGCATACACACACGATCCTAGTGGATTGGGAGACCTAAAAAAATACCGACTGGAAACCGACTCCGACGAAGAGGAGGAGGAGGAAGAGGATGAGTATTAAATGGATACAAAAGTATTATTGTTGTTTGGTTTATTTCAAGATATAAAAAAAAACGTTCAAATTCAATGATGTTTTTGTGTACGAGTTTCTATTATTATATTTCCAATAGCGTTCCAGAAGGACCCTCTCTCTGCCCCATGCACTTCGGTTCGCCTTCGGTCACTGTGACTGAAGCGCCCCAGTGACCGAAAACCGATCAAGTGACTAACCTTACTTTTATTACAGTGACCGAAATCCGACAAAAACCGGGCAAGCGAATAACCTCAAAAAAATGTCGTTCGGTCACTGCTCGGTCACTTTTTCTGGTTCAAAAAGGGCAGAAAATGACCGTGACCGATGACCGACGTTTTTTTCGGTCTCCCAATCCGCGAGGACACACACACGTACCGGTCCCTGTGCGCGATATCCGTGTAGAACTGGAGCTACGTCACACCCGTATTTATTTTTCTCCGAAACTACGTAACGACGATTCGAACCCGCGACCTCCCGATGGCAAGTGGTTCAGAGGCAAGCACGCTAACCACTAGACCAGCACACCGGTTTACATCGTCTAGTATATTTTGTTTCTGTTCAGGGTGTTAAACGAGATCAAGAAACGCGTGGTTACTACTATTGGGTCAATTGACCCGGGGAAAACACCGCTGTCCCTACTGGTAGCCGAGTAAAACTTGGTTACTACCATCGAGTCAGTTGGACCCGGGTCACAACCGCTACTGTCTCTGGACATCAAGAAACACGTGGTTACAACTATTAGGTCAGATTGACCCGAGTCAAATCCGCTACTGCTTCTGGAGACCAAGAAACGCGTGGTTACTACTATTGGGTCAGTTTGGCGGGAGAAAACACCGCTACCCCTACTGGTAGCTGAGTAACATTTGGTTACTGATATTGGGTTTGTTTGCCCTGGGTCAAAATCGCTATTGCCTCTGGAGACCAAGAAACGCGTGGTTACTACTACAGTAGAACCTCGATTACCCGAACCTCGATCATCCGAAACCTCAATTATCCGAACGATGACTTAGTTTATTCGAACGCTCAATTATCCGAACGTTAGCGCGAAAGATGCATTGTTGCTCGCTGCCACCGCCGTGAGAAACAATAAGCAACTCACCGCAAATTCTCCTTCTCAAACGGCTGCGAGACTTAGCCGCTCAAAAACGCGTTACAGCCATTCATCAATTAAAAATGGACGATTTTATTTTTAAAAATATTTAAAAATGCATTCGACTTCTTTCAGGTGTTTAAAACACACACACACACACACACACACACACACACACACACACACGCGCGCGCGCGCGCGCGCGCACACACACACGCGCGCGCGCGCGCGCGCGCACACACACACGCACGCACGAACACGCACGAACACGCACGAACACACACGAATATACACACGCATACGCACACGCACACACGCACACACGCACACACACACACGCACACACGCAGACGCAAACACGCACACGCACACACACACGCACACTCGCACACGCACATGCATACACGCACACGCGCACACGCTGTATATGTATTTCAAATATATGTATTTCAACGTCAATATGTATGTCTAGTTTTAATATATTTGTATGCACTGTTTTTATGTGAAGAGGGGTTGTTTATCATCCCGTCCCAACAAACCCACGTTTCCATTATCCCAACTTTTGATTATCCGAAATAGTCTCGGTCCCAATTGGTGCGGATAATCGATGTTCTACTGCAATGGGTCAGTTTGACCCGAGGAAAACACTGCTACCCCTACTGATAAGTCGAGTAACACTTGGCTTCTATCATTGGGTCAGTTTGACCCAGGCCAAAACCGCCATCGCCACTGGTGATCAACAAACGCGTGGTATCTACCATCGGGTCAGATCGACCAAGTGCAAAAACTGCTGCCCGTAATGGGAAACGAATAATAATGCTCATAACATTGTAATGAGTAATGGATTTTTTTTTCATTACATTACATTTTGTAATGTAAAAAATATCCGTTACCTTTTACATTGGTATGGGTCATGCAAATGTTTCACATTAGAAAATGTAATGTAATGAGGAAGGGTATTTTCTCATTACAAATTCGAATGTAATGAGTAATGAACATTTTTTACATCACAAAATCCAATATAATGAGTGATAACAATTTCTTACATTACAAAATGTAATGTAATGAGTAATGAAAATTTGTTACATTATGTACAAAATGTAATGTAATGGGTAATGAAAACGCTAATGCATTACAAAAAGTAATGCATTATTTATAACCCTGGTATCATGTGAAAGTTGGCACCGATCGTGACGAATGTCGACTCGCCGGGCGGGCGGGCGGCCGGCTCAGGGTGCCGTTGAATACGAAGGTGTGCTGTAAGAATTTTACATTGCATTTCCGAGACAGCAAACAAGGAGATGGCACGACCGTTAGGTCGGGAATTTGGCCGAATTTTTTCGTAGTGAAAATTCTGAGAAATATCGATTCAAAGTTTCTTAGGCGCCTTATGAGTTTAAAATGTCAGGCACTTGTCGAGCCGCCGTCTAGTCTAGACGTTTAGGGCTCGGTCTTTTGCACCGGAGGTCTCGCGTTTGATTCCTCCTTCGAATCTTATTTTTTTTCTTTTTTTTTATCCCAATAATTATTCAAAAGTTTCTCATCCCTACATAATTAAAAAAAAATATATATTTTAGCTCAAGAACGTAACGTTTTTCATTCACTGAAAAATATTCATGCTCGTTGTTCTATTTGGTTTTATGGCCTTGCAAGGGCCTAAAGAATTTTTACCTGGGGTCCCCTTAGGATTATAACAGAATTCTGCGCATAGGACTGTGCGTGAGTCTGTGAGAATAGAACAGCAGTTTATTTTTCGATTTCGTCGTCACCGACGTGCCTATTTATTATTGTTAAATTTCAAAGTTCTCTTACAATTTGAAGTTAAAAATGTCGACTGAAGAAGTTGCTGGCTCTTCTGGAATAGGAGAGGAAATTCCTGAAGAATCCATGTACAGTGATAAATCAAAATCACGATTGAAGGACGCAGTAATTTATTATGAAAAGCTGTTAACGAAAAATAATTCAATTGCATCGACACCTTCGGAAGAAATATCTCACGGTGCTATGTTATTGGCCGGAGAACTTTATAATCATACATTGGAACTTTTGAGTGAAAACAATTGTAATTGAAAGGAATTAATTCACGCTCATAAGGATTGCCAAGAACTACAGTTCGAAGTGCCCCAACTTGATTCTTCTCCAGACGAGTACGAACCGGAACCGAAGAAAAAATAAAAGTGAAATGATTCCCATCGCTTACAAAGTCAAAATCGTGAACATTGCTAAAGCGCATCCCACGTGGTCTTTGGCGACATTCCAAAACAAACGGATGCAGCCGCTTGAAGAGAAAAGAATATCTTCCACAATAGGAGAATGATATTAAAAGTGGTGGAATGAGATTGGACAAATTTGAGGCGATAGATTCAGGGACCTACGGCTCTTGGGGGGGGGGGGGGGGGGGGGTCAAACAAATCCAGAGATGTATGATGAAATCTTCCAAGACGACGAAAATAAGCCAACTTGCTCTGTAAAAGTAATTCCTCCAAAATGCACTCCCTTGGTGCAACCTCGTGATGTTTACTTCTACAGACAAGTTAAAAATTTCATAAAGCGCTTGCAAAATTGCAGCGAATTGTTAGAGCAGAATCGTGAAATTAATTCCCGGGAAGTTTGTATAAAAATCCATTCAATAATTCACCATCAATTATCGTCGCCAATATTCTGAGACATGATGCAATACGCCTGGTTTGCCTCAAAATTATCAGTTACTAGAAACATTTTCATGAATGTTAATGGGACATGTTTTTATACGGATGTATTGCGAACTCCCTGCGATTGTAGAAAATCCGCTTTTATATGTTGCGCAAGATATCGCAAAAATTATTGCTTTGTTTGTTTCTACGATAATTACCACCGTGTTTTTTGTATATAATTATTATATGAGTAAAAATTGAATTTTTCCTAATCGACTTTGTTGTTTTCATTAAAAGCCCAATGTCCTCCTCATATACTTTACAATCAAAAATAAAAAACCCACCGGTATGAATTGTTTTTATAGGAAAAAAATAATAATTTGAAAAAAAGAAAATAATTCAAAAAATAATGTAAATAAATTTTTTTTTAATAATGCAGGGATGAGAAACATTTTGAATAATTGGAGGGATAACAAAGAAAAAGAAAACAATAAGATCCGAAGAAGGAATCGAACGCGAGACCTCCGGCGCAAAAGACCGAGTCCTAACCATCTAGACTAGACTAGCACTCGACAAGTGCCTGACATTTTAAACTCATAAGGCGCCTAAGAAACTTTGAATCGATTTTTCTCGAAATTTTCCGAGTAGTGCGTCCTTCTACTTTAACCACGTGAGGTGCTAGGGATCACCACAAAAATATTCGGCCAAATCTCCGACCCCACGGTCATGCCGTCTCCTTGAAAGCCAAAATTATAGGTTCCTCCGCAGCGACGTCACAGCCCGGATAGACGGATGTGGCTAATATTGGCATCCTATGTACATTATCACTGCGGCATGGAAAGTCCCACAGCTGTGTATTCCTTATGAGTGCTGTCGTTGAAGTTATATTTGCATCACATGATGAATCACAATAATACATCCAAATAAAGCAAAGTTGTTCTCACGCGAATATGCATGCAGTGAATTCATCAGACTAGCCAATTCGGCTCACGAATATTTAACAATAAGTGAGTACATATGGGGCTCATATGGGTGTCACGGCGTGAAGAAATTGTAATGCTCATACGCCCATATTAGCGGCATGGCGTGACGTAACTATGCTGTGCTCATACGGAGCTCATATTAGTGGCATGGTGTGGCATAACTATGCTGTGCTCATATGGAGCTCCTATGAGTGTCTTAGCGTGAAAACATAAAAAATCCAAAAATGTTGATTAAAAAAATCCGGTAGGATTTTTTATATCCATATGCTTTATTTATGTTCCTGCCTATATGATAAGTGCATTAAAACGTATCCTACGTAGTTAAAGTTTTTACCTACTTACGGTTTGAACCTACGTCTTCTAATTCAAGAGTTGAACACGCTACCTCCCTAGCTATTCTAACACTTTTGCAAACTTTCTTTGTATCTGCCTATTTGTATCATTCTTGATTTGTATGCATATGCGCCGGCATATTGCGCTCATTGAATGTATCACTTAGAAATATGCATATTGCCATCATAGGATGTATCACTGAGAAACACGCATATCGCCGTCATGTTGCGCCCATCGAATGTAACGACAAACATGCATATCGCCGTCATATTGCTTGCATGGCATGTCTACTACCAGTGCTAACCCAGTGAATTCATCAACACAAGTCATTGGATGACTTCTATATGACGTAAAATTTACAGATATTAATTGTGGATACTTGAGCACAGCGATATGAGTTCAACGTGCTCCAAACGTACGATGCATTTGTAAATGACATATTGAGATCAAAATGCTTTGTACATTCATGATACTAAATGAGTGCACGGCTTTGCATCATGACATGTAGTCAATATGCTGTAAAATTTGGTTAATCAATTGTATGCACGGCGTGATGAAAATGACTGTCTATCTGCGAGTATATAAATTTTGTTTACATCAATCAAAGGCAATTTAAAATGTACATCTATATGGATATACATTTTATATTGCCTTCAGTTGATGTCGGAAAAATTCATGAATTGTCTCCTGTATACCGAAAAATGAACATTTTTCAATGTCAAAGATCGCTACGAACATCCATGTTCTTCGGTCCACGGTATCTGAATATATAAAATGTTCATTGCTTTTGGTTAATGCAAGACACATACATATTATAGGCTTTCCAGTGTCCAATATATGAGCATTCCATTGTTTCAAATATATTCATTTCATTTCAAATCATTCATTTGAATTCGCGGGTTGCTGATCAGTTTTTTTCAACAATCAGTCAGTACCGCAGGTACTTCCCCTAATTCTTTTACCGACAACAAATGTTCACGCAAGGGGCTGTGTTGAACACCGGCAGCCACGGCTTTTTCCATGTTCGCTGAAAGTTCCAGGTATTTCTTCATCAGCGCCTCGACCACATGCCGCATCGATAGCAAAAGCTGAGCCGAGTTCAGTAACTCGGTGCCGAGGTACTTCTTCTGAAATTTGTAGACCAAGTCCCCCCAACCGCCGAATGGGCGGGCCTTTATTATCGCCCTGGCTATCTTTTGCGAACAGTGCGGCATCAGGAGGAGGTCCATCATCAGGGCTTTCTGCATAAACTCAAGTACGCCCTTCTTTTTTGGGGTCAGCTCGTCCGAGACCTGGTCGACGAAATCTAAATCGTTAAAATTTTTGTTATGCACAAAACGTGTATAAAGATCGTGGTGCGAATATTTGTTTTCTTGTGTTTCTTAAAAGTTTTTTCAAAGAAACAAGCTTTTATTTAATGTACTAACAAGTAGAAAATAATGTGTTACCACGTCACCTATTCTGACCTTAAATAAAAGCTTCGGGCGCTCTACTTTTTAAATGTTCAATAAATTCCATTAATTCAGTTTCGTTAACCGTATTTTATTTGGCACAATAATAATTAGAGAAATTATTATAACACGTTTATACTCAGTTTCAGGATTTTTATTTAAGAAATCTGAGGTTGTTTTGTGAACTGGCACGAGACGTGCGTACTTTTTCCCTCAATTTGGTCGATAAAAATTGCGAACGAATAACGAGTACAAAACGCATAACCCGGGCGGTAGAAATTGCAGAAGATGAAGGATATACTCACATATGGTTGATTTGTTATTGACATTTTCTGGAAACACTTACTGCTTTTACACTTTTACTGCTCTTCGACCTTCACGCTCCAACCCCACTGGGAAGTTAGAGCCGGCAGAAGACATACATTTGAAGAACCCGATTTTTGACGATTCTAGATTGACGCAGGCAGCTGTCGATCTTCGCAAGACGAGCCTGAACCGCGTCGCTCTTTACGTGAGTAGTATAACAGGACTGATTCTAACTCAGCGATCTCAGGGGGGAGCGGGGCAGGGAGAGACGTTACAGCGGGGGGTCTAGCGCGATGCAGCCGATAGCGAGGGTGTGACGTCAAACGATGAGAAAGAGGACAGCAATGCTAGTGGAGGGGGGGGGAGGGGGCAATAGAATAGAAGGAGGCAACAATCTTCATTAATAAGTACATATTTTACACTAGGCAAAAGAATTAAAGGATATTGAAAAAGTCCGCCAATTTTAAGGTCATTTTCAAATAGCTGTAACCCCTCGAAAAATGGTCGTACAGCAAAATAAAAAAAGCATATTGAAGGTGTGAATCTCTACTTTTGAGATCTTTAGCTCAAACATTTTTCGCATCAGCCAATTCTTAGTAACCATAAAAAAACCAAAGTAAAAAAAAAATTCAAAATTTTTGCTCATCTTTCACAGTCTGTACAGACTTTAATAATTTTTTTTAATGATCGGTTTAAAAGGATCGTCTAGCTGGAATCTTCCCCTTTAATTTGAGCGGTGGGAGAGCTCTGTACGATTTTTTCTCGCTGAATTATCGATGTTCAAAGCGAAAATGACACTTTTGACTTTGATGACTGATTACTCGGAGACTAATGGTCGCACAGAAAAAAACTGAAGGGTTTTGGAAACTTTGAAGTATTCTCTATAAGATGTTTTTAACATTTTTTTATCAAGATTTTTTCATGCGGGAAAATGGATTTAAAAAAACCTGAAAAATTGCATATTTAGGAAAATTCTTTTAACTAAGGATTATTTTGCCAATATCGAAAAGATCAAGAAAATTTTCGGTTTTTTTATGACCTCAAACTGTCCTAAAAAAGCCCTCAAAAGTTTAAGTCCCTGTGATTTTTTTTTCACTGTGTTCCGAATGATCGAAATTGTGGTTTTGCCAAAAATCGATTAAAGGCTAAATCTACCACCTTTTACTCGTCTTTTGACAATAACAATTTTTTTGGCACTGATCCGAATTTCCGGTGCTAAAAAATGTAGATTGTTGAAAAACGGGAAGAAATTTTTGTTTAATGAAAAAGAATTAATTAAAAAAGTTTTTTTTACAAAAAAAATTAAGTGAAAACATCGAAAAAAAATTGTTCGATTTTTTTTCAAAGCGCTGAACGTTTTTTATGATACGACGAGCGATTGGAGTTGTTGGAATTCACAGTTCTATGAATGTGTGCGTGTGTATAATTTACATCCCTACGATACGATACGACACCCTACGCACACGTCCCACGATCATTAGATCAAGATTTTTTTTATAAACATTTTATTCACCACCGGCTTTAGTGTAACCTAAAGCGTACCACGTAGAGGTTGCTCGGTTGGATTTACGCTTCTTTGTGCGTGTGTTCAACACGCGCACATTCAAAGAACTGTGAATTCCAACAACTCCAATCGCTCTCCCTATCATGAAAAATCTTCAGCGCTTTAAAAAAAAATCTAACAATTTTTTTCGATTTTTTTCAATTAATTTTTTTTATAAAATAAACTTTTTTAATTAATTTTTTTTTTCGCTAAACAAAAATTTCTTCCCGTTTTTCAACAATCTACATTTTTTAGCACCGGATATTTGGATCAGTGCCAAAAAAATTGTGATTCTCAAAAGACGAATAAAAGGTGGTAGATTTAGCCTTTAATCGATTTTTGGCAAAAATCACAATTTCGATCATTCGGAACACAATGAAAAAAAATCGCAGGGGTTTAAACTTTTGAGAGCTTTTTTAAGATACTTTGAGGTCATAAAAAAATCGAATTTTTTAAAAATCTTTTTGATATTGGCACAATAATCCTGTTGTGCCCCGGCTTCTGACGATGCGCGGAGAGCACGGAAATTCGCTCTCGAGTAAGTTGACACCGTGGGTTGTCGGATGCTCGAGGGCGAGGGTATGTGGGGACTATTCCCGTTCCGAGTAAATCTCCAACTCGGGATATTGCAACTTGAACAACTTATATTTTATTTAAAATTAGGAAACAATATTACAATTCTTTTTATGCCTTGAGACCGACCTCCTCGGCTTCTGGCCGAAGACTGCCTTTCGATTGATTCTTTCGGCTAATTGTTAACTCGGGTTTTCGCAACCAATCGTTCGAGAACGTTCGATTCGTTCGATTGCGATTCACCGTTTTTTTCGGCTGAGTCGAGCAGATTATCGGGCTTGTGAAATATCGGACTCGATATCGTCGCATGGGGTCTTTGAACCTCATGCGTTAGCAATATGAAAATTCCTGTCTTTTTAAGGCACAGCATTCCTCCATCTTGGGAAGACGAAATTCCCAATTTCGGCGATATAATACATTTTTTTTTTATAGCTTTGGCAAGTTTTGTCTCTCGGTCGTCTCTCGGCTTACAATAATACAATAGATTACGAGATACAGGTGCCTTTCTAATATTATAATATATACCTTTTTTTCATAAATATTTCGATTTTCTTTTTTTTTTATACACATTTACGTTGTGCGTGTGCGACGTGCATTTCGCGTGAATATGACTCGCGGATTTTGTGAGTCAGCTGTTGCCTTGCGTTTGGCAGCTCGCGGTCTGGCCGGAGCAAGGTCGTCGTTCGGCGATGTAGCATTTAAACGTCGCCGTTGCAACGCTTTAATTCCGAAATATGATATAATCATTGCGAACGGAATCATTCCGCTGAGGGCATAATTCCCTATGATGTGGCTCTGTGTTGTCACAAGATCGGAATTTTTGTTTAATTTTGTTTTCAATATTTCGATTCGTTCGCCAATTTTGTTAACTTCGTATGGATCCTTAATTATCGTATGCGGAATATTTTCCAATATTAAAGGTTGAGGTATTTCGTTTTCTGTAGTCAGAAAAGATAGATTGAATGGCGGTAAAAATTGTAGGAATTTTTCGTGTACAGTTTCCTTTAAATTTTCAATCTTAAAATCTATGGAGGTGACGGAACATTTCCCATCCAAAGCCAATAATCCTGTTCCAGTAATTGTTGCATGAGTCGTCGCAGAGATTTTACAGTTTATCGTGAGAGCTATTGTCTCTGGGGCTACATATATCCATTGCCCTTCTTGTTCCAGAGCAATGACCAAAGAATTTTCTAATTTAACTAAACGATGTGTACAATTCGCTTTTTCGGGGTCTTTTCCTAAAAATATCGATAGTTCGCATGATTCTCCTGATCGTATTATTTGTCTTGCGTTTTTCGGATGACAGTAAAATTGATAATTTTGTCGCTTACATTCGGATAATTCGTTTTCTGAGAATGACAGATATTCTCGACGCTCTCGATCAATTATAACATTTTTTACAGTCGTTTCTATGAACCGAAACGTGTCTTTTTCTACTCTTACGGGTAGAGGATAAACTTTATTCACATTGAACTCGTTGTTGTTAATTAATGGGATTTTTATCAGAACGGTGAGGGTATTTTGAATACTATATGCGCCTAATTCAGAAATTTCCAGTAATTCGTTAATTTTTTCTGGACGTATTTTTGTCGGAAAATTCAGTCCTTTTGGTAAATTTGGTAATGCTTCTATTAGATACGCGTAGAGTTGTCTAGGCGGCAATATTGTAGGATTAACGATTCCTTTTGGCAAGCCTACTAAAAAGTTAGATAATTGACGTATATCGTTTAATAAGGATTCGATTATTACGCTAATAGTTGTTAATTTCTCGTCCAATTGTTGACGTGTTAAAATGTCTATTACGAGATTTTGCATTCCATGGTGTAAATTGTTTACTAAACGGCCTAGTGTTTCTTCGTTTGACGTGAGGCGATTCGTTGTGCGATTGAACATTTCCAGTGTAATTTGCTGGATTTGCAAATTTTCTTTTAACGCATCTTCTGTTGTTTCTTGTTTTTTCGTTATTGCTGTGATTCGCAGTTCGATGTTCGCAGCCTCGTACGCATCTAAATTACCTGTTATCGATTTTTAGAATTTATTTTTTCTTTCATGGTTTCGAGGGAACTCGTTACCAGAGAACATAGCTTGTCCTCCGGCATCATTTGACATAATTTTAATAGTTTTTCCAACTTTTCCCTAATACTCTTTTCTCTATTTGCTATTGGCAGAAGATCCATGCGGATTACCAGTTTCCACATTTCCTGAATCGTGTGTAGTTTTCCGATTTCCTCGTAAAAAATTCCTGGGGTTGTGGAAAATTGCGTTGCGTGGAATTCTGCATTTTCCTTTCTTTCATTAGTCCCTTCTGTTGTCCTAACTGTTGAGTTTAATAACCTGAAAAAAGGGTTTGCCTTTTTATTTTCAATAATTTTTTTTGCTTGTTTCCCTATTTGTACGTGCAATACTTTTGTTCCTTTTTTTTCTTGCGAGTTCGAATAATCGTTTTTTGCTTACATTGCGATTTCTTTCCTCTCTAATCTCTCTTTCTCCTTCTTTTTAAACTTGGAATGTAACCATATCCGAAAAATTTGGTTGATATTTGTTTATCCTTTGATTGTACTGTCTTTATGGGATAATCATGCGTATTATTATGAAATTATAATTTTGGAAAAGATGCATATGTATAAATTTCCTTTTTTTCTTGTGTTTGTAGATTCCTCATTTGATTAGTAATTTTCTTTTTATTCATCATTTTTTGTTGTTGTATTTAATCGAAAAATTGATATGCATATTATCATTTTTTTTTCATTTTTATTTTAGACTCGCTATCTTTAGTTTATTTACCTTTTTATTCTTTCATTTATTAATCGTTTTGTTTCTTTAGAAATCTAGAGCTCTTCCTATCTTTCCTCTTGTAAATTTTATTTAATTTATTTATTCTCTCTTTTCGACTATTTCATTCGCTTATTTTTATTATAGATTCATTCATTCATTTGAACGTTATTTCATTTTGTTTTATTTACTTTATCTTTCCATTTCATTTCATATTAGTTCATTTCTTCTTTTATTTTTATCACTGTATTTAATTTTCTTTTATTTTATGATTTATTTTTATTTTTATTTATATATTTTTTTTTTGTTGAACGGGTGGCAGCTCGCCACCCATACGCGAATCGGTCGTATGACCTTGGTCGCTCGGCCGTTGCTTGGCCATGGCGCGAGACGGGGAGGCGTTGATCGACGCCTCGTGGGCTGCTCGCGGGCCTCCGCGGACCAGGCGAGTAGCCCCTCCTACTCTACCGGTCAGTGGGTAACGTAGGGTTTAATCCGGTCTACATGTACACGGACTGCTTTACGTCCACGGCCGATAGTGTAGTTCACTTCGGAATCTTTGTTCCGTACTGTGTAAGGCCCTGTCCACTTGGGGGAAAGCTTCACTGATCGGCCTCGGCGTACAGTAGTGTCGTGGAGGAGGACTCGGTCGCCGGGGCGGTATTCCACCATACCAGCGGTGATATCATGCCCCTCCTTTACCCTTTCTTTTCCTTTTTCCAATCGTTCTTTTGCCACGTTCCATGTGGCTCGAAGCCGTTCGCGTAACTTGGAGACATAATCGTCGTATGAGTACGTCTTTCGTGGTGCTTCTTTAAGCGCCGTCGGTAAATCGGCTACTTTTCCAAACACCAACTCGTACGGAGTGAAACCTGTCGCTGTGTGCGGGGTAGTATTGTAGGTGAACATCGCGTATGGCAACCACTCATCCCAATCCGTTTGATCCTCTTTAATGAAACATTTGAGGTATTCTGCGAGAATTCGGTGTAAACGCTCCAATGCTCCGTTTGATTGGGGATGGTATGCTGTCGTTTGAATCTTTTTTATTCGGAATAATTGGCACATCTCCTTGAAAGTTTCGCTCAGAAAGTTCGTTCCTTGGTCTGACAATAATTCTTTTGGAGTGCCGTACTTGCAAACAATTTGAGTTGCAAGTCCTTTGGCTACTTCCTTGGCTTCTTGCGTTTTTAGCGGTATAGCTGCGCTATACTTGGACAATGCGTCTTGAAAAGTCAGGATGTATTTATTCCCGGCTTCGGTCTCGGGTAAGGGACCTACTATATCGACTGCACATTTGACGAATGGTGTCTTGGGTGTGTCGGTAATAGTCATGTGAGCATGCTTGCGTCGCGTTATTTTATTTTTCTGGCATTTGTCGCATGATTTTACGTAGTTTTTTATTTCGTTATTCATTCCAGGTCAGCTGTACTTTATCTTTATTCGCTGTTTCATCCTTTTTTCGCCTGGGTGGCCTCCAAGAGGGGCGTCGCGGTATTCTTGCAGAATCGTGCCTCGCTCCTCTTCACTCGGGCACTCTCGATCTCTTATTTACGTCTCTGTCTCGCTATCGCTTGTTGTCTCGCTTGCGGTCGAGTCTTTTTCTATTTCCTTCTCTTTTCCGTTCGGGCCTGCTGCCTGGTCCGCCTCCACTGGTGGGAGTGGCGGTCCGTTCTCGCTCGCGCGGGCCTCTGTCGCCTTGCGTGGGCGTTCCTCTTTAGCGGGTTGCATTGTTTTTCTCGGCCGGCCACGTGCTCGCGGGACCAGCTGACAACGGCCATGCTGGCTCGGGTCTGTTGATGCTGGCGGCGGCGGCGCGGAGCGCTTCCGCGGCCTTCCTCTACCGCGCTTCTCGGCGTCCTTGTGACGTACCTCCGCCTCGGGTTCTTGCCGCGTCAGCAGCAATACATACATACGGCTTAAAGCATCCGCATTCGTATTCTTCTTGCCAGCCTTATATTCTATGGTATAGTTGAACTCCTCTATTTTTATTCTCCAGCGCATCAGTCGTGATCCTGGATCTTTTACATTGAAAAGCCATGTGAGGGGCTTATGATCCGTCACGATGGTGAATTTTGTTCTATATATGTATGGTCGGAATTGCGCTACTGCCCAAATTATTGCTAGCATTTCCTTCTCCGTTGTTGAATAATTCATTTCTGCCTTGTTCAGAGTACGACTCGCGTAACAGACGGGTAGATCTTCTCCGATTTTTCCTTGCGATAAAATCGCGCCAATTGCCTTGTCAGAGGCATCAGTTGTCACCACAAAGGGTTTTTTGAAATTCGGATACTGCAGGATCGGTGCAGTGCTGAGAATTTCCTTCAATTTTTGGAAAGCTTGTTCGCAGTTTTCATCCCAAATGAATTTGTTTTCTTTCTTTATCAGTTCTGTTAACGGCTTTGAGAGTTTTGAAAAATCCTGTATGAATTTTCGGTAATATCTGGCTAGTCCCAGAAATCATTGAACCTCTTTTACGTTTTTTGGGGCTGGAAATCGTTGTACAGCCTCTATTTTTTCCGGATCGGGTTTTACTCCCACTTCGGTAATAATGTGTCCCAAGTACTGGGTTTCTTTTCGCAGAAATCGACATTTCCTAGGTTGAACCTTTAATTGGGCTTCTCTCAGTCGATCGAATACTTCTGTCAGCCTTTTGTTATGTTCTTCGAACGATGATCTGTATACTACTATATCGTCGAGATATACGTAGCATTTTAGTCCTTGTAATCCAGCAAGCACAGCATCCATCAGCCTTTGAAAGGTTGGTGGGGCGTTTTTTAATCCAAATGGCATTCGGTTGTACTCGTAATGTCCAAGAGGAGTGGAGAAAGCGGTTTTCTCCTTGTCTTTTTCGGCCATTGGGATTTGATGAAAACCCGATGCCAAATCGAGAGTCGTGAAGTATTTTGCTCGTCCCAATTGGTCCAATATTTCGGTAATATTAGGCAATGGATACGAGTCTCCTTCCGTTGCTTCGTTGAGTTTTCGGAAGTCTACTACCACTCTCTTGCGTATTTATCCGTTGGCGTCAGGCTTTTTTGGAACGACGAGTAGAGGAGCATTCCATGGGCTCTTGCTCGGTCGAATTATTTCGTTTTTTAGCATCTCTTTTGTCTGCGCCATTACTTCTTGCTTGTGGACTTCTGGTAATCGATATGGACGAATTTTTATTGGCGTTGTCCCTGATCGTACGCTTATGCGGTGCTCCACTATGGCGGTGCACCCAAGCGATTCTTCCTCCAAATGGAAGACGTCAGCGTATGCGTCAGCAAATTCGCGTAGGAATTTTTCTTCTTCTGGGTGTAAGTTCGAATCTCTTTTGATTTCTTCCCATATTTTATATTTTCTTCTTAATTTTTCTTCGATCGTTACAGCACTTATTTCCTTTTCTTCCGTTGGCTGTTCTTCTTTAATTTCTTCAATTTGCACCGTTGGCCTTTCTATTTCGATTTCTTCATTGTTTGAGTTTCGCACTACTATGAGGCAGGAATGTCCTTCTGGGTGGACGTAACATCCGCCTATCTTTACGCCTGGTCGCACTTCTTTTGCTGCGACACAGCCTATTTTTGCCGTCAATGTTTTTGCGTATAGCATTTGCTCTGTTCTGGAAGGTAGTTTAATTTTATTCGTTCCGTCCAGCATGGGGATCGGATGTCCGTATATTTTAAGATGTCTTCCGCTTAGGATGTCGACATTGTGCTCTCTCATGAGGTCCAAACCCATTATTCCGTCTACTTCCAGTGGTACTGTGTCATCTATTACGTAGAATCCGTGTTCTACGTTTACTGCGTTTCGAGCACGAGCATAATTTTACACAGTGCGGAGAATTTTTTTCCTCCGATTCCTTTGAGTTCGATCGTTTCTTCTATTGGGTTGGTACAAAAATCTTGCAACACTTTTTTTTCAATTAAAATATTTTTCCTAATAACGAAGTTCGAGAACATTCGAGAATAGGAAATACAAGAATGGTCTAGAACCTTCCATGCTGCAGGATATATAAGCGAGTCAGTTGTTCCGTGGAGTCGGTATGAGCAAAGATGGATCAACGTGCACTTCGCGCAATCGCATATTACGAATTCTTGCAAGGACATTCTGCAAGGGCCGCAGCCCGTAATATGTGCAGTGTGTTCAAGGCTAATGTAGTTAATTATTCAACGGTCTCCCGTTGGTATCAGCGTTTTCATTCTGGCGGTACATCTTTTGAAGACAAACCTAGGTCCGGCAGGGAATCGATTGTGGACGATGAAGAACTGCGAGCACCTATAAAGGCAAAGTCTAATATGTCGTCACGAGAATTAGCCAACAAACTCAACCTCAGTCATCCTACGATCCTTCGACATTTACAAGAGATGGGATATAGGAAAGTTGTTTCGTCTTGGATACCGCATAATCTCAGCGAATCAAACAAAGCAACACGCATGTCCATCTGTCTTTCACTCCTGCATCGTCTGCAAAGAAAGGATTTTCTTCAAGAAATAATCACTGGGGATGAAAGCTGGGTGTTGTATGTTAATCACACGCGCAAGCGTCAGTGGCTACCGAAAGGGGAAAAACCAGAACCGACCCCTAAACGGCCCCGTGAAATTAAAAAAGTTTTACTCTGTTGGTGGGATTCTGAGGGCATGCTCTATTACGAATTTCTGCCAACCAATACCACAATACAGGCAGAGATTTATTCTTCACAACTGCAAAAGGTGGCTAAAATTAAGAAAAAGAAAAGGCGTAAACGTCTTCAAGTTCGGCTTCTCCGTGACAATGCTCGACCCCACGTCGCTATGATGACACAAGAAACTATTTCGCAGCTAGGATGGGAAGTTCTACCACACCCACCGTGTTCACCAGACTTAGCACCTACCGACTATCACCTGTTTCGGGCTTTGAAGAACTATTTACGGGATAAAAAATTTGATCATCTGTCGGATCTCAAAAATACATTGGACGACTTTCTTAATTCATGACCAAAAGAATTCTGGTCTGCAGGCGTGCAAAGTCTACCGCAGCATTGGGCAAGAATTGTAGATGCACTGTTTAAATAAAATATTTTTTTTCTTACTCGTGTTGTGTGTTGCAAGATTTTCCTACCAACCCAATATTATTTCTGTGTCCTTTTTTAATACACTCTTTTTTATGAGACTACATTGGGCTCGGGTGTCTCCTTTCAACGTGAGGATTTTGTCTTTAGCCTGGGGAGACGCGATGTGGAAGTCGCTAGCGGCTCCTCGAGAATTGATCGTCGTTATCCAGTACGATTTTATTTTCTTCCTTGTATTTTTTCTTTTGGACGGACCTGTATTCGATGCCTCGATTATTTTTCTGACGTTGCGTTTTTTGTCTCCTCTCGTTGCCGTTGCCAAATCGAGCGAAAATGACCTAATTGTTTTCTTGTCTTCGCTGTCGTTGCAGTTATCTTCTCTTGGCCTGTCTACGTTTGTTGCCGTTGGCATATCGAGCGAAAATGATCCAATTGTTTTTTTCTTTTCGCTGTCGTTGCGATTTTCTTCCTTCGGTCTGTCTTCTTTTGGCCTGTATTTATTTACGTTCCAATGATACTGATTTGGGCGCCCTGGGGCGCCACTCTTGTTGTAGTAGCTGGTTCCTTGGCCCTGCTGATAATTCGTTTGATGATTTTGATGATACCCGGTTCCCGGTGCCTGTCGGTATGCGTTTCCTTGTCCGTGTTGCCAATTCCTTTTTCGGCAATCCTTGTACGCGTGTCCCGGTTTCTTGCAGTAATTGCAAGTGATGTTGAATTGATGCACGCTTTCCGATGGAGCTGGTAGGCTGTATCGTCCGTGAGACGATGTGTTGGATCGGCAATCCTTTGCTAAATGTCTTGGTCTTGGCTAATTGCCTTACATATGTCTCTATTGTTCTTTTTTCCGCAGGCGATCTTGCCTCGGTTGTGCTGGCTTCGATTAATTCCATCATTATGGCCTCGAGTCGTTGACCGTATGCTAACACGCTCTCGTTGTATTTTTGCTTGCACGTATTAAAATCGACCTGTAACGCGGCTACTGTACGTCGCGTTCCATATAATGCTGTCATTTCTTCTTTAAATTGTTCGTACGATTCTATTTCTTTATATCGGGTATCTTTTCGCGCTTTTCCTATGACTTTTGTTGCTAACAAGGATTGTAAGAGGGAATGTCTATCGGCTGCTGCAACGCACGCGTTTGCATAGCCAAATGCTTCAATTATGTCGTCGACTTCTTCAGGTTTTTCGCCATCAAATCGGGGAATGAGGCTTCGCGCCTCCTTTAGGGTCATGAAAGCATTTTCTTGCGCCATGTTATCTGAATTAAGTTGGAGTAGGGAAAATTCTTGAATTTCTATTTCGCGACCACGCCTAGTGTCTATATTTTCTGGAGATTGATCAGAATCTGTTGATTGATCAGAAAAATGGACGGTTCGATCTGCTGCGGATCGAATTTTGGTACGTTTCGCAGCTGTCGGCCTATTTGAGGAATTTTGTGAATTTGGACTTTCGTCTGAACTTGTTGCGGATCGAAATCGCTTTTTCCTAGGTTCCTGTAGTTCTTGTTCGACTGTTTGATTCTCGGGACGATCTCTTGCAATGAGTTCGTCGAAAATTGAATTTAATGAACGCGATAATTTGTTGTTACCCGGTAATCGGTATAATTTAAGACGCTCGTCTTCGTTTGACATTAATGTTTAATTGTTTGGCTTTGGAGGGTGTTTTTTTTTGATAAATGTTCCGTCACTTACAGTACGATGATGCGCCTCATGTTGATCGATGCTTCGTAGTCGGTTGTTCACAAGATGTTGACCTCGTTCTCGTAGCTGTTTGGCAGGAAATTGCCAGTACTGTTCCCTGTTGTCGTGTTGCTTTGGTTTGCTGTTCTCGTGCGCTCTGTTATTCCGTTGTAGAAGGTATTTGGTGAGTCTTCATCCTTGGGTCGGTCTAGTATCGATGATCCTCGGGATCTGGTTGCTTTTGGACAGCTCTGTACGGTTGACTTGGGCGATTGCTTACACCGCACGTTTTTCTTTTTTTTTGTCCGGTTCGACGGTCGTCGATCGGATCACTCGTTGACCTCCTTTTCAGCACTTGCTGCGTTCAGTTTATTTTGTACGTTGGATAGGATGTTTCCTTCTTCTTTTTTTTTTTGAAGTTGTGTAATGCAAGGTTGCGGTATCCCCAATTGCGGGAATCCCACCGCTGCCACCAATGTTGTGCCCCGGCTTCTGACGATGCGCGGAGAGCACGGAAATTCGCTCTCGAGTAAGTTGACACCGTGGGTTGTCGGATGCTCGAAGGCAAGGGTATGTGGGGACTTTTCCCGTTCCGAGTAAATCTCCAACTCGGGATATTGCAGCTTGAACAACTTATATTTTATTTAAAATTAGGCAACAATATTACAATTCTTTTCATGCCTTGAGACCGACCTCCTCGGCTTCTGGCCGAAGAATGCCTTTCGATTGATTCTTTCGGCTAATTGTTAACTCGGGTTTTCGCAACCAATCGTTCGAGAACGTTCGATTCGTTCGATTGCGATTCAGCTTTTTTTCGGCTGAGTCGAGCGGAATATCGGGCTTGTGGAATATCGGGCTCGATATCGTCGCATGGGGCCTTTGAACCTCATGCGTTAGCAATATGAAAATTCCTGTCTTTTTAGGGCACAACAATCCTTAGTTAAAAAAATATTCGTAAATATGCCATTTTTCACGGTTTTTTTCAATCCATTTTCCCGCACAAAAAAAATCTTGATAAAAAATGATAAAACCATCTTATAGAGAATACTTCAGTTTCCAAAACCCTCTGGTACTTTTCTGTGCGACCATTAGTCTCCGAGTAATCAGTCATCAAAGTCAAAAGTGTCATTTTGGCTTTGAACATCGATAACTCAGTGAGAAAAAGTCGTACAGAGCTCTCCCACCACTCAAATTAAAGGGGAAGAATCCAGCTAGACGATCCATTTAAACCGATCATTCAAAAAAATTTATTAAAGTCCGTGCAGACTGTGAAAGATAAGAAAAATTTTAATTTTTTTTACTTTGGTTTTTTGATGGCTACTAAAAATTCGCTGATGCGAAAAATGTTTGAGCTCGAGATCTCAAAACTAGAGATTCACATCTTCAACTTGCTTTTTTTATTTTGCTGTATGACCATTTTTCGAGGAGTTGCAGCTATTTGAAAATGACCGTAAAATTGGCGGACTTTTTAAATATCCTTTAATTCTTTGGCCTAGGGTGTTATTTTATTCTATAAAATACAAACAAATGGTTACAATAGAACATTTTCATCAATAATGAATAAATTTCAACTACAATTTATCAGAGATTGTTATAAATAATATCGTGTGTGTATGTGTCTGTGTGCGCGCGCGGACGTGTGTGTGCGTGTGTGCGTGTGTGTGCGTGCGTGCGTGCGTGCGTGTGTGTGCGTGTGTGTGTGTGTGTGTGTGTGTGTGTGTGTGTGTGTGTGTGTGTGTGTGTGTGTGTGTGTGTGTGTGTGTGTGTGTGTGTGTGTGTGTGTGTGTGTGTGTGTTTGTGCGAGGATGTCTCTGCGGAGCGGGGGGAGTGATGCGGGAATACTGGTGCCATAGCTGGGGGTGGGGTTGGCAGGAGGTGGCGACAACCATAATTAATGAGTACTTTTCTCGTTTAATTTATTTAATAATGAAGTGCATAAATGAATGGTTTTTAAACATCTTCATTAAAAATGAATAATGAATTTCAGATACAATTTATCACACTTTATTATCCATGATATTTATAAGTGCACAATGGTTCTGAAACAAACAAAACATGCGTTTTTTTCTTATAATCTATGTGACCCATTGATATTATTTAGAATGATACCAAAGTTTAATGAAAATATTAACAATTAGCTCGGTGCACATTCATACAGGTGAAACACATGTTGGATATAACAGTATGATGCACTGGATCTCTCATTTTAACTTTCATCTCGGAGTTATCGTCAACAATATCGACCGTTTCAACTTCACGGATTTTATTAACTATTATTGTGCTCTTTTTTCCGTGGCTCTCTCGTTGCAAAATCAGACCTCGGAGGCTGATGACTGGAACAGTGGAAATGGCTATACCGATCCTTTTTAAGATTTTGGGTTTTGGATTCTCATTGGGTTGCAGTATGGTGGGAATGGCCATGTGTTCCTCGAATCTTTCCAAATTTCAAGACTAGGATATGCAATCGGGTTTTTTATCTCTCGAACATGTAGACAATAATGGGGATGTGTAGAAAAATTGGCCTTCTAAGATGTCACATCCCGTCTATCGACAAACGAAAGATCAAGTCTCAATGTTGTTTTTTTCGCAACTAAGGGTGGTCATGCGCTATCAGAAAAGAAAAGTGAGACTCCATCGTGAAGGCGAAAGCTAACATGCTAGGAATCTTCTCAAGTATTGAATTTTACGATCTTCACAAAAAAGTGTTTGGAAACAGAGTATGGATCTTGGTATTTTGCGGTCTCAGATTGCTATGCATGCGCGACTTCAGCATAGTTACTCTATCGGCTTGCACTTATAGTATGTCTTTTTCACTTATGGCCCTGATACCGTGTTGAATAATCGGTCCAGATCCAGATATCAAATTACATTTCCGTCATAAACACGACTCATACTTAAAAACCCATAAAATCCCTCGCATACTCTACGTCAATTGTTTAATTTTTCCCTGCTCTATTCCAACTCTATACCAATTGCAGTATGAAAATGTTTGAGAGGGGCTGCCTTTTAATATAATCAGTTAAAGATATAGACGGCAAGTTATTTCTCTTGGAGTTATGAACATAGATAGAAAATGATCCGAAAAAATCTATGGATTTTTTTTATTCTACCGGCATCCGGTTTTTCATCCGTGAATGTTAACATATATATATATATATATTGCCACGTGTCCCAGTATGTATGCAGTCCAGCCTGTCACGAAGCTTAGGGCTCTTCGCAGAGCAACATCAAACCTATTCAAATGACACCAGGCTATACAAGTCTTACCAAGTCAGCCACATGGTTACGGCTTTTTTCGTCGACGTTCGTAGCCACCCTCCAAGCAATGGGATTTTTTTTGGTCACATTCATAGCCGCTCAAGTTATGCTTCGGATATCAATAACACATATATAAAAGCGAGGTATTTAATACGAAAACAATATACGTTATCGATCTATGGGCGAAGCCTTTTTCAGCTTTCGACCGCTGATCCGTCTGCATGCGCCACTTGAGCACAAATGCACTCGAGGTGTGGAATACTCATAAACTAATGTTTGGCCCAGATGAACCTCCAACCTGCTTATTCTGTTTACTTATTTGTTTTTCATGCTCTCCACGGTAATATATACCAATGCGATATTTAAAAAAAAACTGGAGGTGATACTATTGCATTTTCCAAGCTAGAAGGGAACGACAAAAATATTTCCGATGGGAGACCATCTTTAATCATCGACAGCGCTCAGAAGTGACCACACTTTGAATGAAGCAGTCAGTTGGTTAACATAATCTTTCTGGGAAGGGTTTTCAACTCGTCAATATGGAGAATAATATTGAACCATCAGAACAAAGCTTGTACAACCAAGCCGCACTCTTAAGTTCAGTCGAAAACTGCTGCGTGGGAGCAACGGATCGTTCACTTTATTGAAATACTGAAAACGCAAAACCGAATAAAGCGTGAACGATTAACAACTGAATATCAACAGTCATCGATAGCCCAAATATCGCATATCAAGGGATTAAAGTGTTCCCTGCCAGACATCTTATACACATGGGTGCAGGACACAGTGGTGATGGGTTAACATGGCGAGAGACTGAGTTGAACGCGTGATGGTCCATACTTTAACCCCTGTTCGATGAATTTCAATAACGTGACAATGACTGAGCTTTACGAAAAACACTTAATCTTACAACAAATGCAAATAAGTATAAACCAATACGCGGTAAATGTTATATCTCATTGCCACGGGGGATAATGATTATGAGGGCTGCGATTGATGTGCAATCAAGAAATAATAAACATTTTGTATGGGCGCCGGTTGCAGCTTTATACCCAGCCAAACGGAACAGTGAAAATTTATCTTCCTACTCACATTATTCAAAAGTACTGAATCCATCTAATGTTGAATCCCCAGTGACCATAGATAAAGAAATTGAGCTTCACAACAGTATATCCATCGCTGTGGATACCACCTAAAGAGACATTGTTCCAATACGCGTGGCTCAACATAAGAAGGAAACGCATATCAATTAGTTATACATACAAGATACCGAAGGTATGACATTTCGCATGGATCAAGAACCTGTTGAGACTCCTGAGCGCACAACTGAACAGTAACAGCCATAAATGTATATATATATATATATATGACATCGGTGTGTGAAGTTAACATAAATACTATATCCTTATATGTACTAGACGAATCTAACGACAATCCATTATTTCGCAGGTGTTTGCATTACTTTAGATCAAAGGATCTAAAGTAATGCATGTCATCAGTTGATCACATGAGATCAGTTGTGGAGCAATAAAGAAGAGCACCATCCGACTGCCAAATGATACCAATAAGTTGTTTCAAAACACCAACTCCAGTCGGAAAGCACGACATCCACTCATTGTTAATGCCTATTTGGAGTGTCTCTAACTAGATCGAGAGTAGATGGGAGTGTGCAAAGACTGATGTGAAGAACGTAGCAAAGGATATGTCTCAGTATCATGCAACATTTAGTATTGATTACTTCATGTTCATGAGGCGAATCGATATCATAGTATCAATCACATGCGCTGATTCCATATCATGGTTTATGGAAGAACCGGAGAAACTAGCGCTGTGCATTAAATACATTTTCTCCAACAATTAATGTGTGTCATGAGTTAATCCTAATACATTGGCGCAATGACAATAATGTTGTATGCATTAATTATCCATAAGTAGAGGTAGAAGTTGGATTGTTGAAGATACTATAGCGTATGCCTCACATAATATTAAATGAGATCAATGAAATTTCGTTACTTGAAAAATTGAAAAGTGGATGATACTTGAATATGAGTCGTCGCTCTTGGGCTTTGTACAAGTATCCACTGTTAAGAAGCACAACGCAACATTTATAGACCTTAAAAGCTGCCTCCTAGCAGAGTAATTAACACATGTCGTGTTTGCGGTGCAGGCGGGTAAAAAAATGCTACGGCAAAGGACATTATTCACCGACTGCAAACTCACCAGTGTTAAACTTTATCTCAATTCGGAATTTTTTTCTCACAACGATTTAAAATCGGGCTTCAATAAATAAATAAATATCACCGTTTTTTTCAATATGTTCCCTCGTTTTCGTAAATATCATTACGACTGTAATAGTGATCATTCTTCGGTAGCCATCGCCAAGTTTTAATATAACAGCCCTTTCATGGTTATTGATTGATCGCGTCAGAACGAGCCTGCAAAAAATGCTATCGTAGATATGTGAATAGGGTTCGAATGCGAGGAACATTAACCGCTAAATACAACTGCCTATCATTTTAATCTTATGCCATCGCGTTGTTGAATATTGTTCATTGACGGACATTATCCGTAAAATTGTATAGATCAGCAAACACCCACGGCTAAATGAATAAATAATTTAAAGAAGAGTTTCTCAAAGATAAACGTCAGTCATGAATTGGCCTTGCCATCGATTTGATCACGCTCAAACATATTCGTGATGACAGTGCCCACGGTCGTAGATCTACAAGGATTCATTGTTGGAAGGAACTTTATGGTGAAGGAAGTAGAAATTCTGAGAGCAAAATGCGTTCTCTCCCGATACATTTTCCAAGTCCCATACCATGGAAACTTCTCACAAATCTGAGAGATACGAAGCATCATGGTTGATTCGGAATCATCATCCCGTGCGGAAATTGAACTAGGGCTTTGGTCGGGCCCATATAAAATTTCCCTAACTTTAATAGGGCCCTAATCGGGTAGCCTCACATGGGCCCTTAGTGGCCGGTCACACTTTGCTACTGAGGGCCATTAAAGGCAGATTAATGAGGGCCTTCTAGGATGCCTGATCGACGCCTCATGTAAACCATGGTGTGCCCATAAGTTATCCCTGTCAATGAATATGCTCACGTGTGTGTAAATGTATGTGTTTCTGCGTATATGTGTCCGTTTATATAAGGTCACGATACACTGCCAATTTTTTTAAATCAATTTAAATAGGATCGTTTTAAATGAGATAGGTTTTTTCCTCATCTCACGGCCTTCTACGATCTTATTTGTTTCAAAGATATTTTTTTATTCGTTTCAGCTATTCTTTTTAAATATCAAATATATTCAAATCGAATAAATAAAGATTCGATTCAAATAAATTTTTATTTGCTTACAATGTACACTGTAAATCTATGTGTGCTATGTAAATTTTTATTTGCTTACAATGTACACTGTAAATCTATGTGTACTATGTGCATAAAATATTTCATAAATCCAAAATGAAATTAAGCACTTAATTGAGAGTTTACCACAACGATTTTGTATCCTAATTCGTCATGCCCTGGCCTTTCGGAATGATTTTTTTCGAAGAAAATATTTCACCTATATCGGTATTGAACCTAGTACCTACCTACTCATAGCTCCTTATCAGGTATAGTCCTTATCAGGCATATGGAATATACCATACTCAGCTTTAGTACTCCAAGACGAACGCTGCGTGTTTTCCTGTGTTTTACCTTGGAAAAAGACGCGGTATCTTCTTTTCTCCATCGACTCATATCAATCCCACGAAGAAGCTTTTAATCTCGTTAAATGTAGAAAAGCATGGTGGCTACGACTTTGCATGGAATATCGCATGTACATGCATACATGAGGTATGTACATGCATCGTGTACAAAGAGATGTCTACGTTGCAAATCGTGTATGGAGGGGGACAAGAATTTTGCGAGTCCAGCGAAAATAAGGATCAGCACGTACATATACACCTTATCGGTTAGCAATGAGAGGACAATACAAAGAGTACGGGAGAGACCTATGGGCAGACAGAGAGAGGGAGAGGAAGATACTGAGAGAAATCGCGTGAGAGAAAGGATAAAGGAGAGGGGGATAACTATACAGGGCTAACCGGCACTCAAAGAAATTGGCTGGTGGTCTTCTGACCCAACCAAAGTGGATGCTACGGCGTCCACAGAATAGTTCGAAACTCCGGGGGATCCCGACGAGATAGGAAAACAGCTAGATATATATATATATATATATATACATTTATATATACCGGGTGTCCATTCTACTTTTACACCTGTAGCGAAATTCTATAACTTGGTAGCGGCAGTTTTCGTTATCGTTAGCTAGCGACAGCCAATAAGAGGCTCCCTTTCTTCTGTGATCGTGCATGCGATTGGCTGTCGCTAGCTAACGACAAAATAAACTTTCGCTACCGCGTTAGAAAATCTCGCTACTGATTTATTTCGAAAAATATTGCTTCAATCAAGTATAGAGTATGATAAAATCTTTAGGGTTCAAAGGGGGATGTGAAAAACATCTTCTTGGCCCAAAATTCAAAATGGCGACGTTAAGATACCCGGCATGGTTTTTCAAAATGGGAGCATGAATTCACCAAAATCAATGTTTTAATGTTCAAAATCATGTTTTCACCAAAAAATTTATCAGGCCAAAATTAACTATTTTTGTATAGGGTGTCTCAAAATTACCTGACATTTAAATTTATTAACAAAAGGTATTATTGATTTGAAAAGTACGAATTTTTTATTTTAATAAATGGTGGAAACATGGAGGTTATGTGTAGAAAAAAATATCCGATGATTGGCCGCCTCGTCCCTGTTTGCAAACGTTCAATCTTTTGGCTCTTTTGACTTTCAATAAAATTTTGGCATAATCGCGGACTAATTTTGTTAATGGGGCCTCCAATTTCTGCCTTGAGCGCCGAATGGTCTGTGAATCATTGACATTCCTTTATCTATCCTATTCCATTCAGAAAACCCGGCAGAAAGAAGTCTAATGGCGTCAAATCACACGATCTTGGTAGTCAATTCACATCGCCGGTGCGCAAGATAACACGATCATTAAAGTTCGTCTGCAATGACTGCATTGTTTCGCCCGTAGCGTGGCAGGTTACGCCACCTTGTTAAAAGAGAATGTCCAAGTCCATGCCGTTTATGCCATCAAATGGATATTGTATTCCACACATAACCTCCATGTTAATACTTTAGATTAAAATAAAAATATGTGTACTTTTGAAATAAATAATACGTTTTACTAACAAACAAACAATGTCAGGTCATTTTGACACACCGTTTGGGAAAAGTTTTTTGATAACATTCATCATTTTTAGGTTAGAATGCGATTTTTTAATATTTTAGCGTTTTCCAGAATGTACCACGAGGAGGTGGAGTCTTTAACATCGCTACTTTAAGTGTGTGGGTGTGAGTTTTTGGGTTTCTTTGCATTTGTTTGGGTTTGTTCGATAACCCAAACAAACCCAAGCAAGGATTAGGTCTCTGCGACTCGTCACTTTCGCTATCAAATAAACCTAAGTGTAAATGTGCGTGTGCGTTTCGTTGATAGGTTTATTTGCGTTATCGAACAAATCCAAACAAACTCACACGGACAACAAATGCACCCTTACACTAGGGATGTTGAATACTTTACTTCCACGTTGTACATTCTAGATAACGCTAAATTAGTAAAAAATTGTATTCTAACCTAAAAATTATGAACGTTGTCAAAAAACTGTTTCCACAAAAGTTGTTAGTGTTAGCCTGACAAATTTTTTGGTGAAAAAATTCATAATCCCATTTAAAAAATATCATGTCCGCCATCTTAACGTCGCCATTGTTTATTTTAGACCAACAAATATTTTTTTAAACGTCCCCCCTAAAAGTGTGATTATTCGCAATACTTGATTGAAGCCGTATTTTTTGAGATATACAGGTGTAAGATTAAAATGGAACACCCGGTATATGTATATAGACACCCATATATATATATAGCGACGTCTTCCTCCCTCCACCTTGCCTTTCCTTACATGCATATATAGTACATGAAACAAGGCACGAAAAAGGTGGCTTGTACGAAAGAGAATAAAACAGGTAGGGTTGGAGGAGCAGTGAGAAGGAATGAAAGGGAGGAAGACAGAGCACATGTGCCGTCCTGGCGATTCTTTTATTCCTCGAGAACGCTTGGTCGCGTTCTTCGGATAATCGCCATCACCATGCGCCCAACCGCACCTCATACCGAAAGTTCGCCATATCCCACACCCTTTCTTCCGCGTCTTTTTGTCTCTCGTGTCACCTATCTTTGCTTTTCTCCTCGATTCTATCTCTCCCCCGGACTCTCTTTGTCCGCCCAACCGTTTGTGTCTGTTCCCTTTTTGAGCTCCTTCTCTCCGTCGGTGCTCGGTCGTTATCCGCTCATTCTATAATCTCTTCCAATCTCTATTGACCGACGTCGACGCACGCGGGATGTTTTTGCTGAAATTCTCATCTTTCGTTCTTTTCCACCGTTTTTCGATTATTTATCTAGCCAACATACTGTATCATATGGAACTGGCTGTGCATCAACGGTATGATCGATAAGATTCGATCGATCTCCCAATCACGATGGATTTATCGTTTGGTTAATTCTATTGAGGCGTGTGTGCACTAATCTTAGGATACCCCATATTTGTCGTCTCCCTTTTGTGTTAATTTCGTTGAACGCATCGGTTTGATACAAATCTGCGACTGGAGTACTTGTTAAGAAGAGCTACAATCAAGTCGATGCACATGCGTATAGTAGCTCGTAATTTTTATGGAGAAATTTCTACTTCGACCGCGCCAATACTGCATTTATTAGAGCTTTATACAGAACGGGGAATAAATTTGCTTCTATCGATTGAAAAAGCTTCACGATGCGCCCGGGAATTTGCCTAATGAGTTATTTCCTCGATGACGCAAGGGAAACATTTGATGCAGTATACATGTACGTCAATGATTCAAAAGTGAACGTGTAGTCGTTTCTACCACAACGCAAACAGTTTTATAATCTATATCAGGGTTTCGACCGAGTTTATAATGCTTATTACATAACATTTCACTGAAGTAAGGTGCATCCCTCCGAAAACATCGCTTATTTTACCCTATTAAAAATTCCTCTATTTATCCTCTAAATATCCTCTATTTAATTACCTTAAATGTTAAATTTTTTTCTTTTATATTGAGCAATGGTTCTATTATATTTTTTTTCAATTCAACTGCACAAAAAGAGGGAAACTAATGAAATGTTGTAAACGAAATTTTTAAATGTTGTAAACGACCTTAGGAAGAATACTTTTTTCTTTTCTAAATATTTTATTTTTATTTAAACAAACATGTGTGTGTGTGTGTGTGTGTGTGTGTGTGTGTGTGTGTGTGTGTGTGCGCGTGCGCGCGCATGTCAGTGTGCACTGAGGGAAAAGTCCATGGTATTTAGAATAAACGCCCATGATAAAAGAGGGGATGTTAGAATTCGTTACACTTTATTGACACCGCAATCATAATATGACTAACACGACTATGAAAGAAAATATACCTAAATATATTATTTGGGTGGCATGTTTGACTATCTATTATCGCGAAATAATTATTGACTATTGTAAAAGACTTGACGTTAAAGATATGGTTAATTCTGTGCTATAACAAAACCGGCATACAGCTACTAATCTTGAAAACTGTGCGCTAAGTTTCTCTTTTCTAAACTTCTACTTTTCAAGTTTGTACAATTCATGTGGTTACCATCAACGTTTTTCGAAGATAATTTGTTAGAAGACATTATGAAAAGTGAGTATTCGAAAAAAAATATTGTAAAGTTTACTTATAGCGAAGACGTAAATAATTTGCAGTTCGAGAAACTACAGCTTAATAGTTTTAAGAACTACGCATGTCTCACAAACGGTTACATCGTATTTTTGTTGCATTGCAAAAATAGGATATCAGTTAAACACTTTTTGTAGGACACATGTTACCATGCATTTTGCAGGTCCTATCGTGTAATATGGTATAAATCACTGTTATATGGTAAAAAACTATTGCGAAGCGCCAAAAATCCTTTTAAATAGTGACTTGTATTATGAAAAAAACTACAGATATTAGACAAAGTGCAGTTATCTCATGGCATTAAGAATATAATCAAACATTTCGGGCAATAAAAAAAGGGACGTGTGAATATCTGTCCATCCGTCCATCTATCCATCCATCCATCCGTCCGTCCATCCATCCATCCATCCATCCTTCCATCCATCCACCTATCTAGGACCTTGATGACAACTGGAGCAATCACCTTAATATGGAATAAAAATTAAACGGCTGTTAATCTCCCCAAAATATGAATGATTGAAAAAGGCACAAAGCATTTTTACGGACAATTTCACAAGCTTTTGATGTCGGGAATATTTGTAAAAATTGCCGGGGTGCTCTGAAAGTGCTCGATTAGGTCCTGTGTATGTAGCATGCAAAATGCTAAATTGTATTTTCGCGCCGCGATCGAAACCCACCTGCGTGATCGAATAAGGGTAACGTATATCTTTGCCCCGTATATAATAACCCCCCTCACACGTCGGTCCACTTGGCGTGCTGGACAAATTTTACATGTGACGACGTCCTACCGAATTGAGACCATCCTACGAGAGCCCCTGAATAATGAGGACGCACATATTCCCAGACATCGACAATTTCGGAACTATTCATCAAAAGAGAAAATATTTGGTTTGACCGCCCAAAAGAGTCGTGGCACAGAAGTCCGCGACACGAAAAGAAATCGACAAGTCCTGGAGCACGGAAAGAGCCAACGAGGGAAACGTGCGGCAGCAATGCGTTTGCGTATCGAAAGTTGAGTACAAGACATTCGCTTTACATTCAGTTCGTCCCTTCTCCGCGCTGAACTGTTTCATATGGGTAAACTCGAGACTATGTCTGTGATCCGTCAGATTTATCATGTTGTCAGCAGTTAATGTTTAAGCGTTGCTCAAGCTCCACCTCAAGCGATAAGATAAATATGTGTAAACCAGTGAAGTTTTACAAGTTAGACTTCTCATTCAATCCTTTTTATATTTGAACATCCTTCTCGAGGATAGCTAATTTGGGGAATATTATTCGGAAACCTTCAAATTAACGTTAAGGGGTTATACAAGTGCGACACTTTCAAAAAACCGATTTTTTTGCTTTCTTTCGACAGTTTATACTTTCAAGAATATTCTGTACAATGTCAAGGCCGTATCTCTAATCATTTTATCTTTCAAAAATCGATATTTAATTCTTTAAACGCGTTTTTCTCGAAATGAGATTTTTAAAATTTGCTGACATTGTAACTCAAAAAGAATTATCTGATTGACTTGAAATTTGAACTGAGTACTCGTGAGAATATTCACTCTACAATGACTCTACAATTACGGATAGTTTTGATTGGATGAAAATTGACGATTTGGCATTGAAAAAAACGACCATTTTATAGGCAAGAAGACTGACTTTTTTCATAACTACGCCATTTTGTTAGTGTTTGATATTTTTCGAAAATTCTACGTCATTGTACAGGAAATAGCTTCCAGTTTAACGACATATTTTCCTTTTTCCTCCGAAGACAGCGCATAAGTCGCTTGGATCTCAATATTTTTCTATGAAAAAGTTATGTAATATAGGTCAAATATAGCCAAATATATTCTTAATTTTCCAATACATTTAATTGAGTACTTTCTTCCAAAAAAATCCCGAAAATCACCCAAATTTTCAGCGTCCACACTGGTATAGCCCATTAAGTGCTTTTTTCAATAGTATTACTCGGCTATACTACAAATAAATAATCGGTAATATGTCCCCACACACTAATGATTTAAAAGTTTATTACATAATACCAAGAGGGTACCGCGAACTAAATCCTCGGGGGGTACGAGATTGTACCACGCTGAGAGAAAAGAGCATGGTATTAACAAAAAACGCCGATGGTAATAGAGAGAATAGTAGAATTTACCATATTTTATGGACATCGCAATTATAATATGGTTAACACAACTATCATATAAGCTTAAAGCATACCTAAACATGCGATTCGGATGACGTGCTTGACTATCTATTATCCCCTAAATAATTATTAACTATTGTAAAAGACTTGACAATATAGATATGGTTAATCCAGTGCCATCGCATAATCGGCGCACAAATATTATGTTGTATGTTGAGAATGCCGAGGTATAGATGACTCTCGAGATCACTGACGATTTACCGGCCTAGCGTTTACCAAGAGCAGTCTCGAATCGTTCCGCATACTGTATACATGCGTTACGCACCCTATATCTCCAATGTACTTCATTATTATAGAATAAATAACCTAATATATTCCCTATAACTTTAACATTGTATACTGTGCATTACGTTTTGTTCAGGTCAAACTTATACAATCCTATCTAAGTTTTTACAATTTTACTGGTTAACATAAACGTTTGTCGAGTACAATTTGTTAGAAACCTTACGAAATATGACTATTTGAAAAAAAATTTGGTGATGTCTACTCATACCAAAGACGTAAATAATTTGCAGTTGAAGCAATCACGGCGCAGTAGCTTTAGTAACTACGCGTTTCTCATAAACTATTACATAGAATGTTTGTCACATTGCAAAAATAGGATATCAGCTCACCACACCTTATAAAGTCAGATGTATTTAGGAAATATAACACTTTGGAATTTTTATAAGGTAAGTATATAACTTACGGCAATTATGTGGTTAACTATGTACTTATGTATAGCTTTGCTACTATAGTGATCGAAAATTTTCCTATAAATGTGTAGGATAGATACTATGTTTTAGCAATAAGATTATGTATATAATATATTTAATAAGTTAAGGATTCATATGGTAAGCGGTGAGCTTTCAAAACAGTTAATTATATGTCCATGAATTATCATTGAATTCGTCATTTGTAGTAAGGTTGATCATTTGTAAGTGCCGATTATGTCGTTTCCCAGAGTGTCCAAAGATCAATATCGTTTACCGGATTTCATTTTCTACGGCAGTAAATCATACTATGAATTGAGAGTAATTGCCAATAGAGTAACGTAAATGTACATATAATGAGTGGTTGATCATCATATCTGCATTCGGGGCATCAAATAGTGAAATATCAGTGTCAAATGCACTGATGTAATTAAAATTAATCTGTAGAAGTGATGCTGCACATGGACATGGTAAGTTGAAGCATATAAGGGTGATCCAGAGTAGGCGTAACTGCGGGAAATTTCGGGTTCAGCAGGTTTCTCCGACCATTTCTACTGACAAGGAAACGTTGCGAGGTCGATGTCTCCGATTTCGATGAAATTTGGCATGCTTGTAGAATGGGTAAAAATAGGCGACACGTATTTTTTTATATCGGCGGAACCCAATTTTTAAGGCTTGAAAAGCACCCGTCAAAATTAGGGTGTTTTTCGTTTTTTCGTCGATAATGTTTTAACGGTACGAGATATGAAAAAACTTCAAATTGCAGCAATGTTTATTTTTTCGTGTACTATACATTGGAGATGAGAACGATGCAGATAGCAACAAATTTCATATTGTTTATTGCAAAAATGAAATTTTGTCAACCGTATCTCCGAGAATTTTTAATCGATTGGGATGTAAATTTGCATACATGTAGAGAATGGAAAAGTGCGGATACGGATTTTTTCTTTTTCCGATATCTCACAATTAAGGAGTTGAAACTGCCCGTCGATTTTTTGCCGAGAGCATCGTATAATCAGCTAGTCTTTTGGCATTTTGGTCTAAATTCACGTCAATATGTGTTCGTGTTATGACGCAATTGCATATTTGTAACATTCCAGCCCCCCCCCCCCCCCGTTCTACCCAACGGTCCATCTCTCGAAAGGCAAACGTTCAAAGTTCTTACCGTGCGACATGGACGAACATTTCTAGAAATAAAAATGGGTTACCAAGAAAGTACAATAAGTCAAAATAGTCGATACACATTTTCAAGTAACATAGTAACAAATGGCGTGGTGTTTATTGAAATAATTCGTGAATTACTTGTGAAAAATCACTCTTCAGTTTCCCATTCATATGGACAGAGGCAAGGCTCGCAATCACGGGCTGACTTCGTGCTTCGGAAAGCAACTGGATTACAATTGTATATTTACGAAGAAATTCCACTCCGCTCACCGTATCGAAGGCATTATCTGCAGAGATTACAGCGTTTTTGGGTTGCCGCTGCAACTCATGAACAGAATGATGCGAATATTTTTATCAGCTTATATCGCAGCATAATTTAATCTTTATCTTTAACTTTAATTTCACAAACAGCAGAACCAATGAAAGAAAGAAATAAATCTTCGCAAAGAGCGACTACGGTGCAAAGAGCGGCTCTCATGATAACCTTGAAATCGCCTTATTAAAGATTAATAGCAGTTCTGGTAATAGCGTGAGTCGTCGTTATTTTTTTCGTGTGTATTTATCAATTGGGTTTCAAGTCATATAAATTCACCAACGATTATTATTGCTGCAGTTACGACGAAGAAGCCAGCCATACATTTTGTGTTCGAAATACAAATAAAAATGTACGTTAATACGGTGAATGTTATTCAACTTCTATCCATAGCGATAAGTGCTATGATTTTGCCTCGCACTCCAATCACCGAACAGGAAAAACAGTTCAGTAAGGGTCTAGAAAACATGATCATTGAAGCGATGGATCAACCTATGAAAATGGAAGTCGCAACTGGTTTGGATTTTCTGTCACTAAATGAAATTCATGAAGCAGCCGCAATAGAAGATGACAGTGAAGGAGATTGGCACGGATAACGATACCTAGATCCCAAAATTGATGAAAATGTATGTACCCAAGATATAGAAGAATTGAATTACGAATACAAGACAAGAGCTGTAGATTATTGGAGATCTCGGGCAAATGGAAATAGAGAATTATCATCTGTTCAAACGAAATTCAAAAAGGTGAAATCAGAGCCGCAGTTGCGCCGGTGGGCCCATAGTATAAATAAGGGTGGCACCTACAAAGAAAAGTCAACAAACATAGCTCACTACACGTTAAACAATTTTAATGATGCTTTGAACAAAAGGCTTCGTGTCCATGATCCAGATCTTCGACGATGGGCCTTACATGCACGAGAAATTGTAGAAATACCAGCCGTAAATTTCCAAGCATCCGCTTCTTGGCTAAGGACATTCAAAAACCAACATGGAATGTGTCACGGAAGATGACTGAATATGTAACAAAACAACAATTATTAAACGCTGATACACTTCAAAACAAAGCTATCGAATTTATAGAAATGGTGAAAGACAACATAGCCAACGTTGGGGCTGAAAACACATTTAATTCTAATCAGAATGGATTCAATTCAGAGCTACATACAGGCCGCACATTGGCGAAAGAAGGGCAGAAATCCATTGAGGCAGTCTCGCAATCGAAAACATGATCAATACACAGTTATACTATACAGCCTTTGGTTTCTGTGAGTGGCAAGCTTTTGGCACCTATGTTGATCGTTTTAAACGAACCTACTGGCAAATTTGGTCCTCGAGTGGAATAAACTATGTTCAGAGCCGAAAATATATTTCTATTGGCTTCGAAATCTGGAAAATTGACGACTAATCATTTCAAGCGATGGTTCCAAGAAGTATATATTTCCAATACGGGTCCAAAATCGGTAATACTTCTGGATTCTTGGAGCGGTCAATGTCCAACTGCATTTAAAGAAATGGATATGCAAGGGAAAGATATTAAAGTGTTAACCATTCCAACAGGTAAATATATTGCACCAGTTTCATTAGTTCTGTAGACAATTAGTCCATATGAGAATTAGTAATTCCTGCGGGTACGACTGGAATGATACAGCCCCTTGATGTTTATGGCTTCCGTGTATGGAAAAACTTCGTCAAACACTTTTCTGACGCAGTAATATTATATAATTACGACGTCAATCTGCATTTGAGAGAAAATATTGTTAAATTACAATCACTTACACACAACCATCTTTTCAAATATGCGTGGTACAAAAGCGGGTACGAAGAAGAAAGACCACCAAATTTCTAAAATCCGGTAGAATTTTGCTTTTCACAAAATGTACCGACATGCGATATATGTGGCGAAGCAGCTATTATCACTTGTGCGTGGTGTAAGAAATCTCTTTGTTTCAAACACTTTTATCATGAATATCATTATTGCAATAAGTATAATCCATAAAAAAACATTTCCTAAATGAGTAAGCGTGAGAACACTTTTCCGATTGTGTCGAAATCTTCAAAGGCAGCACGTGGCGGGGGAGAATTTCTTCGTAAATATACAATTATAATCCAGTTGCTTCCCGAAGCACGAAGTCAGTTCGTGATTGCGATCCTTGCCTCTGCCCATATTAGTGGAAAACTGAAGAGTGATTTTTCACAAGTAATTTACGAATTATTGCAATAAACAACAAGCCATTTATTGCTGCACTCATCATTATCATCATGAACGTCTAGTAGTCGAAGAATACAACATTTTTGCCTATCGCACTTTATTTTTATTTCGGCTCGTTCACGAGCTATAGAAAGAACGAAGTTGTTGAGGGTGCGTTGACCCGTTAAGAGTGTCGTTCCGCCAAAACGAGAAAATGTGTATCGACTCTTTTGACTGATTGTACTTTCTTTGTAACCCATTTTTATTTCTACAAATTTTCGTCCATGCCGCACGGTAAGAACGTTGAACATTTGCCTTTCGAGAGAGAGACCGTTGGGGCGGGAGGGGCTAGAATGTTACAAATATACAATTGCGTCATAACACGAACGTATATTGACGTGAATTTAGACCGAAATTCCAAAAGGCTAGCTGATAATACGATGCTCTCGGCAAAAAAAATCGACGGGCAGTTTCAACCCCTTAATTGTGAGATATCGGAAAAAGAAAAAATCCGTATCCGCACTTTTCCATTCTCTACATGTATGCAAATTTACATCCCAATCGATTGAAAATTCTCGGAGATACGGTTGAAAAAATTGCATTTTTGCAATAAACAATATAAAATTTGTTGCTATCTGCATCGTTCTCATCTCCAATGTATAGTACACGAAAAAATAAACATTGTTGCGATTGGAAGTTTTTCCATATCTTGTACCGTTAAAACGTTATCGACGAAAAACGAAAAACACCGCGATTTTCGAGGGTGCTTTTCAACCGTTAAAAATCGGGTTCCGCCGACATAAAAAAATAAGTGTCGCCTATTTTTACTCATTCTACAAGCATGCCAAATTTCATCGAAACCGAAGACATCGACCTCGCAACGTTTCCTTGTGAGCCGTTTTTTTTTAATTTTACGACCGCGTCATCAAATGGGAAGCATTAGAAAATAGGCGTTCGATCTTCGAAAGGAACACTCGAATCCATCATGACGGCCGATCGAAAAGAGCCGAAGAGTAGACGAAGGGCCACGTAGCCGTGGCTGGCGTCAGGGGGTTCTGCTAAAACGCAGCGTTTGACAGATGCCAGCGTGATCGGACGTTTAGCGAAACATTCGGTACGTTACCTGTTAACCTATCGGGTTCGCGGCTCGTGACAAGCCGCACGATTTGACGTTTCACCTTTCGTCTGCTATCGGTCGGCATACCAAAGAGTGAGGCACGCCGCAATTTATGAGGTTTATGATTTTTATCGTGCTTATCCATTGAACGTGCCTGTTCTTTTCATTTTCTTCAGAAATAAAAATTAACAAGAACAGCAAATTGTCAATGATCATCAAAATTCCGATATACCGAGCAATTTTTGTTTGCGTATTGAAAAATATCAACAGGCGAATTATTATTAACAAACTCGTAATAATTTGGAGCTAAATTTTCGGGGATTGGTTGCTATTCGGATTCCATTTCTCATTCGACCCCTCCGTCTTTTATGATAGTGGGATTTATCTCCTAAAAGATTTTTGTCTGAACTAATATCAATGCAAGGTGTGTTCGAGCTGGGTTAGGGAACATGCGGAGAAGTTTGGCATTTTCTCATCAGGGGAGACGAAATCAGTCGGTTCGGGCAAAAGAAAATCGATACGACATTTGTTGAGGATTGAATCAAGATGAGATCTTCTGTACCGCCTGAGATGCATTTTTTCACGTCCCGATAGGGATTGATTCCGGAAATCCCCAAGTGTTACCAGTCTGTTTGTGATTTATCTTAAGAATATTGGAATGCCAACGTAGTCTGAAATGTCAAAATTTGCGCACATTCATAAAAGAATGTTATTTAGTGGCAATCGTTCGAGTTCCGTTACAGCGATAGACCATTCACGTCTTCAGCTTCGTTAACTGAACCAGAGATAAACTCGATGCAGTTTATGACGAGTATGATGGGGTTATGGTGAAAACTACCCGAATGTACCAATCGAGCTGTTGATTTCATCTTTTACATGTGCGCAAAGGAGCTATCGTAATCGCAGCATATACCTTTGCTTACATGATCCACTCTCCCAGATCGGGAATGAGATGAAATCAACGAAAAACTCGACGGGACGGTTTCGAGAATGTGTTATGGATACTAGAAAAATGATTGAGAGAATCGATTTCACCTTTGTTCGCTGGGACCTGAGTGGCAATCGTCCGAGCTCCGTTTCGGCGATAGACCATACACGTATTGAGCATCGTTTACTGAACCAGAGATGAAATCGATGCAGTTTATGACGAGTATGGCGGGGTTATGGTGAAAACTACATGAATGTACCAATCGAGCCGTTGATTTCATCTTTTGCACGAACGCAAAGGAGCTATCGTATTCGCAGCTTATACCTCTGCTTACATGATCGACTCTCCCCGATTGGGAGTGAGATGAAGTTAACGACAACCTGGACAGGGCGGTTTCAAGAACGTGTTATGGATGCTAAAAGTTTTCGATCGGATAGAGTGGATCATGTAAGCAGAGGTGTAAGCTGCGAATGAGATAGCTCCTTTGCGTACGTGCAAAAGATCAAATCAACGGCTCGCTTGGGACATTCGTGTAGTTCTTACCATAACATACCATAAACTGCATCGATTTCATCTCTGGTTCAGTAAACGATGCCGACGACGTGGATGGTCTATTGCCGAAACGGAGCTCGGACGATTGCCACTCAGTTCGTAGCGAATCGAGGTGAAATCGATTCTCTCAATCATTTTTCTAGCATCCATAACACATTCTCGAAACCGTCCCGTCGAGTTTGTCGTTGATTTCATCTCATTCCCGATCTGGGAGAGTGGATCATGTAAGCAGAGGTATAAGCTGCGTTTAAGATAGCTTCTTTGCGCACGTGTAAGATATAAAATCAACAGCTCGTTTGGTACATTCGGGTAGTTTTCACCATAACCCCGTCATACTCGTCTTAAACTGCATCGAGTTCATCTCTGGTTCAGTAAACGAAGCTGAAGACATGAATGGTCTATCGCTGCATCTGAACTCGGACGATTGCCACTAAATAACATTCTTTCATAAAAGTGCACAAATTTTGACATTTCAGACTACGTTGGCATTCTAATATTCAAAGCAACGCTTTGGGATTTTCGGAATCAATCCCTATCGGGGCGTGAAAAATTGCATCCCAGGTGGTACAGAACATCTTCTCATCTTGTTTCAATCCTCAAAAAACGTCATATTGATTTTCTGTAGCCGGAACCGACTCTTTCGTCTCCCGTAATGAGAAAATGCAAAGCTTCTCCTCGTGTTCCCTGACCCAGCTCGAACACGCTTTGCATTCTTACTATCATACAAGACGGAGTGGTCGAATGAGAAATGGAATCCAAAAAACATCCAATCCCCGAAAATTTAGCGCTAAATTATTGATAAGTTTTAATAATAATTCGCCTGTTGATTTTTTTCAATACGCAAAAAAATCGCTCGGTATATTAAAATTTGATGATCATTGACATTTTGCTGGTTTTGTTAATTTTTATTTCTTAAGAAAACGAAAAAAACAGGCACTCAATGGATAAGCACGAAAAAATCGTAAATCTCATGAATTGCGTCGTGCTTCACTCTTTGGTACGCTGACTTATAGCAGATGATAGGTGGAACGTCAAATCGTGCTGCTTGTCACAAGTCTCGAACTGAATAGCTCGACAGCTAACGTGGCAAATGATTCGCTAAACGTCAAATCACGCGCGCTGGCGTCTGTCAAACGCTGCGTTTCCGCAGAACCCTCCTGCCATCAGCCACAGCTACGTGGCCCTTCGTCTACTCTTCGGCCCTTTTCGATGCGTCCATCATGGCGGATTCGAGCGTTCCTTCTGAAGTTCGAACGCCTATTTTCTAATGCTTCCCATTTGATGACGCGGTCGAAAAATGTAAAAAAAAAACGGCTCAGTAGAAATGTTCGGAGTAACCTGCTGAACCTGGGATTTCCCGCTGATAGACCTATTCTGGATCACCCGGTTTCCTATACTCTTATTATTTCTGTTAATGCCGATATCGTAAATAATATATCCACATTGTAAATATTATATCTTTACAACGCTACATTTATTCTTATAATTACTTGCATTGCGCTACTAATAGTAATTTGTATGACATCCACTAATAGTAGCAAGTGCTAAACGGTATAATCCTATTTCAATGGTAGAGCATGTGTTTACCCGGAATTGCAAATAGTAACGCGTCTTATGCGGACGTAATAGTATGAATACTACCAAAGTTTAAATGGAATCATTCGGTATGTGTTCCTCCTGCAAGACACACGGTTATACTTACTATGCATTCATAGTAGTACACAAATGTAACATGTTAGGATACGTTAAGCTGGTGATTTGCGTAGTCTATCTCAATCAGCCGAGTAAACGAAGTAGAATATTTATTTTACATTTTTTATTATTGTAGCAATTGAAAGATTATCCATGCTGGTATTATAGTAATGATTTAAAAATCCATAGGCTTTTAATGTAAAAAAACATTTATTCTCATTAGACAAAATAAACATTTTGATTATGAAAGTAGTATCTGTCCTGCAGTTTGGGGTTACATGTTTTCTCATTGTGCACTGCATAATGCTTGCCGTTTAATAAATTAATCTTATAAATTTTTAAAATAAAAATGGCCGATTGGACAGACCCTTTTTCAATTTGTTCGGTTCGACTAACCTCGTAAGCTTGTAAGTGTTCATTGCGACAGATTGTGATCGAGGTGGAAACAATGAATAAAACGTCTGAGAAAGTCGGAGATAACACATGGATTTTGCACAAAATATGACGTATTTCGCAGAAAATGGGAAAATTACCTGCACGAATCAAAATTACTGACTCAATTTCAATGTCCCTTAATTGAGTGACATTTTTTAAATTTTCCGATATCCACTATTGCTGCTACCAAGTATTGGCAGGTTCATGCTGTCAGACTGTTTAGATGTATTAAAACCTTCAAAATCGATATCAGCGAAAAAGCTGCGTTTTGAAACTGCGTTACTGAAGCTCAACTGTATTTTACTTGCAGTCGTTTTGCAAATATTTACCCGATTACATGAAACTCTAGCACCTTGTTTGCAAATGTGAAGTTTAGCTTCAGATCGCACGGAGCAGACGTGGCGTAATCGGCCGACTTCGCGCTTCACTTTAGGATAATGTAGTATGCGATGATGTTCCGGTTTTAATGTTTCCCCATTTAGATGAACATTAAAAGAATGATGGTCTTTGATTAAATGTTCTATCTCAATAACAGTTGCATGTGAAAAACATTTCTGAAGACATGCACAAAACTATTCTCAAAACTACATATAGATTGCAAAGCTCATCATTTTCCGGAATGAGGTGGCCAAAGAGCCGACCAGATTATAATATAAATGTTTTCATCTCGGATGCTGATATTTGAATATAATTCTGGTTAAGTTCTAAGCGAGCGTATGTATTCCCCCACCACATAGCGGCCAAGGGGGAAAATGGAGGTACTTTTCATGTAATAGCAGATTCTATTGTACAACTTAGTTCGGTCCATTTTCAAAAGATGGCTCTAGGTGCTATAAGTGGTTGATGGAAACAGCTGGTTTTTGCTGAATCGTGAAGAATCAATATCTCTCAACCAAATATCGTTTACAGGCCTTTGAGTTTTGCGCATCAAGTCATCCGCACCGTTTACTGCGGTGAAAATGTCGAATTTCGTCCCAAATAAGCACCATTTGCGGGAAGTTTTGCTTTTCTGGTTCAATTGGAAGAAAAGTGCAGCTGTATCACGTCCCGTAAATTTTTAATGTTTTGTTTATTAGTTTCCATTATTTTTTATCTTTTATCAACGGGTTTAATATTCATTATTTTCCGACGACTCCGTTGCCTCGTGTCTCTGTGCGGTGTCGGGTGTGAAACGCCGACCGGATGTACCCGATCGAATTCCGCTGATCGAGCATCGCCTGATCCGCGGGGCTCGACCGTGAGACTCCGGGAGCGAACAAGTTTCCGTGGACGTTTCCGAAAACCCCACCGGGCTAATAGCGACCGAGCTAACGTCGATCCGGTGGCGGTAAGTATGATCAGTTCCGATTTGTCCACGGTTCGCTCCTGGAGTCGGAGAAAACTCCTAGTAACAGCAATCCTCGCGGCGATGTAATAAGTCCAGGCCTTAAACCCGGCGGACCCGCACAGAGACGTCAGTCTTTACTAGTAACGTAGTTAGGTAACGACTACTGCGGCTATCCCTTCTACTTTAAAGAAATCATATTGAAGAACCTAAAGATACAATAAACATAAAATAAAATCGTCCCTTCCGGACGTAACAAATTGGTGGCAGCGGTGGGATACCCGCCTGCACTGTGCAAACTCAATTGTGGAAATCGGAATATAACGGAAAGGTGGACAATTATTCGTATTAAGTTGTCAAAATTTAAAATTCGTATTTCGTCGATAAATCCCTGATCTGAGTGTTGAATTTTCCGTTCTTTCCGTTTACGAATAAAACATAATTAATCAAAATGGTTGACGATACTCGCGATGGCAGTCCCGGGGCCGGCGCGGGATCTAGTCGTGCGGGACCTGACGGCTCGCTTAACGAAACCGTAACACCCGCCGACCTGTCGGTCATACTTAACGGCATCAACCTGACAAACAGGTTGGTGTTAATTCCGGAATTCGACGGCACATCAATTCATCATGGTGACTACTTACAAAACATCCAGAATGCAGCTGCATTCGTACCGCCGTATCAAATGCCCGAATTTGTGACCGGGGTACTAAGTACATTACGTGGTGAGGCGCGTGCCTGTGTCCAGGGTCAAAATATTCAATCAGTCAGAGAACTAACGACCGCGTTGCAGGACGGATTAACTCACCGTGGGAATTTCAACTCATGTTTGGGTAGACTCCACGGCTTACGTTTAAAGCAAGGTGAGACACCCCGGTGTTTATACCTCCGAATTCTCCGGCTAATGAGCGTTGCTCGAGCTGCCTGGAAGGAAGAATTAGGATGTGAAGCCTCTGGGATGAAGATTGATCCGATCGCGACTCTGGCCCTTGAATCTTTCCGTCAAGCGTTACCCTCGCGAATGAATGAATTACTTGACATCGCGAAACCAAAATCTCTCAGGGAGGCGCTGGAGATGGTAGAGGATCTATCCCCCGATTCGTTAGCCGGGGCGGTAGAATCAAAGTGTGGAGAACAATCGCGGACCCCCGTCGGCGACGCCGTCGAGTTAGTCGCCAAAACGGAGGCAAAGCGAAGAGATTCGCATTCGCCTTCCCCTACGCCCCGCCCTGAATCGGAACAAGAACCGCGAAAAGAGCCAGCACCGCGATTCAGTAATCCTAGTAAGTCAGAATATTTTAGACCCTCGGGAATATCGAAACACCGAGACGATTCGCCTGCCAGATCAAATCGACCGAGGTCACCCGATGACCGAGGCAGATGTGAGCGACGTTATTGTTGTTTGCGCGGTTCGGGTTGCGGATGCTGCCCTTGGAACCAGCGGACCCCTACTCAATATCGAAAGGGGGTGGCTGTAACCACCGCTACTGCTGTGCCTATACCGGCGGGTGCAATTGCTGTCCTTGGACCGTCACCGCTCAGATATATACCCGCGGCGAGCGCTCAACATCATCGCCCGTCGCGGATCAGCGCAGTCCGCGACCCAAGAGTCCCGAGCCTTTAAACTCGAACGGGGCTCGTCGTCTGGGCACGGTGAGCCAGCCTCCTTTCCTTACCAACGAAAAGCGCACAGTAAAATTTCGGGACAGACATTAAGAGGGAAATATCCTCATTCCAGCTCCAAAAACGAGATCAAAGATTCATCGTCAGAAACCGAAGACGAAGTAGAGACTCCGGTTGTTACACTATCTGCACCGGAGCTTGTCAATGGAGTCCAGAAATTTTATTGTAATTCCGGGTCGAGTTTAAATTTCATCAAGCTTCGTGCCCTCCGTGATAACGTCACGTATGACCCCGCGAAATCGCGCGAATATGTCAGTCCTACGAACGAAAAGGCGTGGTCGTTGGAGACGGTAAAATTAACGATAAATGATCAACCCCATACCTTTCACGTTGTAGAGGAATTCGTGACAGAAAGCAACGGACTGCTCGGTAGACCCTTTATGCACCTACTCGCGAATACCGATTCCCTTCCATTCATCGAGGAGAAGTCGGAACATAAATCGGCAAAAAACTCGAGAATGGAGTAATCATACCATCGCAATCCCCGTATAATTCTCCGGTCTGGATTGTGCCCAAGAAACCCGACTCTCAAGGTCGGCCGAGGATGCGGATGGCGATAGACTTCAGGAAACTGAACGAGAAAACTATCTCCGACGCCTACCCACTACTAAATATATTTGATATATTGGACCACTTGGGCGAGGCTCAGTACTTCTCGACCTTCGATCTGGCGAGTGGTTTTCAGCAAATTCCAGTGGATCCGCGTGATAGCGCCAAGACCGCCTTCTCGACACCGAACGGCCATTATGAGTACGTTCGTATGCCCGAGGGTTTGAAGAACGCACCCGCGACGTTTCAGCGATTGATGGATAGTGTACTTCGAGGTCTCCAAGGTGCCGAATTGTTCGTTTACCTTGACGATATTGTTGTATTCGCTCGATCGTTGGAGGAACATGGCGCAAAAGTTCGTCGATTAATGGCTCGGTTGCGAGACGCAGGTCTCGTGCTTGAGCCCGACAAGTGTGAGTTTCTGAAAAGGGAGGTATGCTATCTCGGCCATATAATTGGGCGAGATGGTTTACGGCCCGATCCCCGAAAACTCGAGGCGGTGAAGCGCTTCCCGACCTCGAAAACGGCGAAAAATATCCGGCAGTTCCTCGGACTGGCTGGATACTATCGGAGATTCATCATGAATTTTTCCAGTCGTGCCAAGCCGTTATCGGATCTCTTGAAGAAGGGTAAGCCATTCGAGTGGGGAAGCGCGCAGCGACGAAATTTCCGTGATTTGCGTAAGGCCCTTTGTACGGAGCCCATACTCACATTTCCCGATTTTAACCGACCATTTATGCTTACCACGGATGCGTCAGATTCCAATAGCCTACTTCTCTCGCATACTTCTCCCCGCCGAAATAAATTATGGTACAGGGTGCGCCAGAGAAACTTACTTATTTGAAAGGTCAATAAAAACGAAAGTACTTCAATTATTGTTTTAAATTTTTTTTTATTTGCGAATACAATATCCCAATTTTTTTTTTCATGCAGTCTTGAAAATGACATCGGATAAATGGCGACCCCCATTGCGCATACACTGATGAAGTCGATTTTTGAAATTCGTATCCACTCTTTGCAGCATATCAATCGGTATGTTGACAATGGCGTCGCGAATGTTGTTCTTGAGGTGTGCTATGGTCCGTGGTCGATCGACATAAACCAGAGATTTCAAATAACCCCATAAAAAGAAATCGCATGGAGTCAAATCTGGAGAGCGTGTCGGCCATTGGAGATCGCCTCTGAGAGAGATGAGGCGGTCGGGGAAATGTTGTCGCAACAAATTCATTGAGTCTCGTGCTGTGTGTGCTGTGGCTCCATCTTGCTGAAACCACACATTCCTAACGTTCATTTCTTCGAGTCTTGGAAGAAAAAATTCCTCGATCATGTTCCTGTAACGAGCTCCATTCACGGTAACTGCGCGTTCGTTTTCTTCAAAAAAATAAGGACCAATTATTCCCATTACCGACATCGCACACCAGACAGTAACTCGCTCACAATTAAGTGGCTTCTGGGGAAGCTCACGTGGATTTACACCACACCAATAACGCATGTTTTGCTTGTTGACGCAGCCGGAAATGTGGAAGTGAGCCTCGTCACTGAAAAAAACGACCGCGTCTTCAGGCAGGTTGTCAACCAGCATTTCACATGCATTTTGACGGGCAACAAAATCGCGTTCAGTTAATTCTTGCACAATAGCCAATTTATAGGGATGAAATTGAAGGTCTTCATGGAGAATTCGTCGAACAGTGGTGTCAGAAATTCCCATAGCAGCTGCGTGTTTGGGAGCCGAACGCCGGGGAGAACGCACCACTGACTGCCTCACTCTTTCGACATTTTCCGGAGTTCTGATGGTCCGTTGAAGTCCATTTCTGGGTTTAGCGACACTTCCACACTCCCGAAATGAGTTAACCCACGACAGAATCGAATTACGGCCAGGAACGAGTCTGTGAGGAGGAATTTCAAAGCGAGCGCGGAAGGCACGTTGCGTAGCAACAAGTGAGCGACCGTTAGAAAAGAAGCTCTCGACTGCGAAGGCCCGCTGCTCTCTAGACCAGAGCATGATGGCAACTAACCGGAGGGAGAAACAAACTTGGGAACTTCCCCCTCCAGATGCGCCCCCTCTCGCCCCTCTACCCGCCCAACTCACCGCGCGGGAATTTTTTCAAATAAGTAAGTTTCTCTGGCGCACCCTGTACAACGGAGAAGCAATGTCTCGCTGTCATAAAAGCTGTGGAACATTTCCAGCTGTATTAATATGGCCGAAAATTTAAACTCGTCTCCGATTACGAGCCTCTTAAATGGATTGGCTCTATGAGTGATCCAGGAAAGAGGTTGGTACGTTGGAGACTGAGCCTCCAAAATTATAACTATGAGTTTGTCTACAAACCTGGAAAGCTAAATATCAATGCGGACGCTCTTTCCCGTAACCCCAAAAATCTACTATCATCAGAATCGAGCGAATCAGAGGATTCGGACCGGCCGACAATGGTACTCCCTATAGGTAGCGGGAGACCCCGGCGGCACTCCGCCCCGAGTGAACGTTGCGTGGGGCCGATGAATCCTAGCCACCCCGATCCTAACGCTCGGAGCCCTATCGCTCGCCGTACGCGTGGACAAACAGCTGATTCAAATGCAGCACGCGGGCGACCCAATTATGCAGAGTCTTCGGGGACAAGCTCGGGAGAGGAAGCCCGACCCATACAGCGGCTCAATCGCAGCATGCTCCCTACCCCCCTCCTTCCCCCGAAACGACGAATTCTCAAACGTCCGCCACAGCTAGCCAATAAGACGCTGTGTCCACCACCCGTGGCTATAGACGTTGAGGCCCCCGGCCCTGCTAGCCCTAACGAAATTATCGTTCCGGTCGAACCTCCTCCTAGCGACACGGATGACAGTACTCCCGTGGAAGATTTTGTTCCCGACGGAAACGAATCGGTCCACGAGGGGCTGCAACGAAACTTCGGAAAATTCGACGAGTCACTGAAACAACTTGAACAAGAATTTTGCGAAGGGCGAGAACAATCAACCGATATGGTTGGGGTATCGCCGACTGTCCGGGAAGTCCTCAACGATTTAGATCCTATCATAGATAGTGATGATCACGTACTGAGCGAACGATTGGAGAAATTGTTTGAACGGCTCCAACGGCTCACTGAAGAGGAGCTCCTATGGGCCCCGTGGGTCCGGCTCACGGCTCACGGCTCACTGAAGAGGAACCCTATGGAGCTCCTTATAGGGCCCCGTTTTTCGCGTAGGAGCGAGCGAGACAGCGATGACGATGATAGGACTCAGGTCCCTTCCCCGGAGTCGAGGGAGGCCATAATTAAAGAGATGCACTCGAGCCTTATAAGCGGCCATAAAGGCGTTACCAAGACCTATAGGCGAATTCGAGAGCGTTTTTATTGGCCTACCCTCAAAAACGACATCCAAAATTACATCTTTCGTTGTAAAGGTTGCCAAGAGCAGAAACTCGTTCGTGCAAAGACGCGTGAACCCATGCTCTCGATCGATAAACCAGCAGACACTTTTGATAGAGTATCCCTTGATACCGTTGGTCCGTTGGCTATTACTCCTCACGGGAATAAGCATATACTAACGATGCAAGATAATCTATCAAAATATTGTCTTGCCGAACCAATTCCCGATCTGAAAGCGACCATCGTTGCAGAAGCAATAGTGCGTCGGCTTTACAGCCAGTTCGGAGCTCCACGGGCAATTCTAACTGACCGTGGAACCTTATTCACGAACGGATTATTGAGGGAAATCTCCAAAATCTACAAAGTAGATCATGCGACGACATCCGGTTACGTCCCCAAACTAACAGAATATATCAAGCACTACGCTGACCGATACGACGATTGGGTCCGTTTATTGTCCTTTGCCGAGTTTTCCTACAATACAAGCGTTCACGAGGCGACAAATTTTACGCTTCATGAGGTTGTGTATGGAAAAACAGCCCGACAGCCTAGCGAATTTCCGACCCAAGACCGTCTAGCTACAAGTAATTCGTTCCTTGTCGAGCTCATAAAGCAACAGAATTAAATTCGAGAGATGGCCGGGGAAACTATACTACGACCGTAAATGCCGGCCCTTTGAGGGAAAATTCGACACTCTATATCACGGTCCCTATAAAATAAGATCGATTACCGATAGGAATAATATCGTCCTCGAGATTGAAAGATGTGAACGATGCGCTAGCCCACCTCTAGTTAGTTTCAACTGTATGTGTATTGACAGCAAAATGATGATCGCGATTATCTGCGTCCTTGTCTTCGCGGGCCGTGGAATGACCAATTCAACACCCAGGAACCCCTACGTTGTCAACAAACTCGAAGATAACGCTGGAATATACTACGAGCTACAAACGCCGGTGCAATTACAACGCGCTGATTGGAGACTGACATTATTCATCGACCTTGCCGAATTCATCGCGTCCTTTCCGAAGGACGCGCGGGAACTTGCCAAAAATTCAAGCAGAATGCCTCAAATATAACTCGGAGGCAGGTTTTGAGGAGCTGCTCCGTAGACCTTATGTAATATCGAGGTTACGGCACGGCCACGAGCTAACTAGTGATTTATGGAGGATCGGAAACCGCAAGGATCTCAAAACATCGTCGACCTTAATAACAATGAAGAGACGTTCAGTGCCCTTCGGATTTGTGGGGAGCATCAGCAAATCCATATTCGGAACCCTGACCGAGGATGACGCGGATTACCTCTCTTCCCAAATAGATCGTCTATTTAACGATCAACAGGAACTAACTCACCTCCAGGAACAACAAATGCATATTTTAAGCTCAAAATTGCAAACGCTACACAACGAACATTTGGAGGAATCAAAACGAGTGGAAGCTATATACCAATTTGTATCGCACATGCACGATGACCTCAGCACGATCGCTAATGCATCCGCCGTGGCCTATTACAATTTCTCGCTCGCTAACTACGGAAATAAAGTCGCAAACAAAATCGACAATTACATACGTGCCTGCAAGAAGTACATCTCTGTGATCAGCTCAGCAATCAGCGGGAAATTCGATCCCGCGGCCATATCACCAACCCAACTGCGAATCATAGCGGAGGAAGCAGAACGTCACGCGGGGGGGGGGGGGCTGGAATTTCCCTACTCCCCAGAACATATCCACCCAGAGTACCTTGCGACTCTTATTTGGACAGACGTGACGTCACGTGATGGGCGGCTAATGATCATCGTGCACATACCGCTTGTGGATCCAATGATATACGACCTATACCGGATAATCGCCTGGCCTGTTCCTCAACAACTCGGTAACGGGACCGGTTCAGCAAGCATTGTGTCTGTTTCACCATACATCGCTTTGGAAGGAGTCGCCAAACTTTCCTCCTAGTTAGCGAAGCATACAGAAATCAATGTAAGGCGGCCGATCCACGACTGATTTGCTCGGGAAATGTTCCAGTTCGGGACACAAATGCAGGCGTCTGCGAGCTGCACATGCTTACCATGCCATCCCAGGAGGCCATGCACCAGTGTAACATACGCCTGCATCCGCACCCTGAAGATTTCTGGGAGTATGTGCCCACACACGGCGGTTGGCTTTTCTCCCTTCTCGAGCCCACGAAGTTGCGGGTGACGTGTCTAAACGCACCGGTAGTTGACATAACATTACAAGGCATGGGGATTCTACAGTTGGAGGCTAACTGTGTTGGAGCAACCCGTACTACCACTTTATCAAGTCTTCGCGCATATGCGGGCAAGGAAACGTTCTTCTACGAACCGGGAATAACGCTCAATGTATCCATCGTAATTCCCACTTTGGCCAATAGTGATATCGCATTGGACTTCAGGGAATTATTTGTTCAGGCGCACAAACAGTCGGCAGGGGGAAACACGAATCTGAGGTTCGAGGACGGGGAATCGCCGCTCGCTGTGGAAAAAAAATGCATGCCATAGGCGAGCATAAAAGAGACAGAGAGAAACAACATTTCCTCACTGTGGCCAGCTTTGCTAGTCAAGCAGGAGTAATGTTGTTATTCCTAATATATACCTTGCGGAATCCGCTATCTCTCTCTCTCTCTCTCTCTCTCGGATACATTTGCAAGTGATTGTGCTCGCGGAAAAAGAGCTCTCGCCCAGCCGAAGGGAACTCGCACGAACATTCGGCCCGAGGAAATTCTCAAGCAGGCAACTTGACATCTAGCCTGCCGATAAGTACCTCGAATCCGGCGCTAGAGACCCTCTTCCCCGCCCCATCCCTCGTCAAGAGTTACTCGTCGCATAGCGAAGCAGAGGCTGACCAATTTCGGGGAGTGGATGCGACCGGCCATCGCACAACGCAGAATGGAATAACAGCGAGGTAAATTGGAATTACCTACCGTCCTCACCAATATTTTGCCATGCGAGAATCCGTGAGTGCATTAAACACTATAAGTACTTAATCATAATTCATTGTTCGACGAGGAAGTCGATGTCCCCAAGGGGGGGTGGGTTGTCACGTCCCGTAAATTTTTAATGTTTTGTTTATTAGTTTTCATTATTTTTTATCTTTTATCAACGGGTTTAATATTCATTATTTTCCGACGACTCCGTCGCCTCGTGTCTCTGTGCGGTGTTGGGTGTGAAACGCCGACCGGATGTACCCGATCGAATTCCGCTGATCGAGCATCGCCTGATCCGCGGGGTTCGACCGTGGGACTCCGGGAGCGAACAAGTTTCCGTGGACGTTGCCAAAAACCCCACCGGGCTAATAGCGACCGAGCTAACGTCGATCCGGTGGCGGTAAGTATGATCAGTTCCGATTTGTCCACGGTTCGCTCCTGGAGTCGGAGAAAACTCCTAGTAACAGCAGTCCTCGCGGCGGTGTAATAAGTCCAGGCCTTAGACCCGGCGGACCCGGACAGAGACGTCAGTCTTTACTAGTAACGTAGTTAGGTAACGACATACTCGCGGTGGAGTAGTAAGACCTGGGTAGTGACCCGGCAGACCCGCATAGAGACATTGATCGTTACTTTAGAAAACCATATTAAGCATACAAACTTTATTCTCTAAAATACCAACAAACTTCGAATCAGTGACAAAAGCGCAGGGCCCACGTTAAAACCCCGATCAACATAGAGGACTCATAAGTTCAACGTGCGGTGTGCGGGAGAGAATCGCGGGGAGAATTGTCCCCGCGGAAGAGCATGCTAGACTGAGAGTGAGAGAGCGACGCGGGGGAAACTGTCCCCGCGCAAAGGCGTCATTACTCACGGAACGTTGTAAGTAGAATGAATATAATATAATAAAATATCATTTATAACCCTTTACCCCTAGATAGCATTCGTTAGCATTTATTTCGCTACTCCCGTTTCCACAGGAGAGTTTGCCGGGCCCGTATGGGACGTGCGGCTATCCCTTCTACTTTAAAGAAATCATATTGAAGAACCCAAAGGTAAAATAAACATAAAATAAAATCGTCCTTTCTGGACGTAACAGCTGAAACCCACCGAATGCTTGTGGAAGTTTATGGAGTACAGCTATAGACAACAATTGATCGGTTTAAAGCGAGCTATAGCCGAAAAACGTCCAGAATATGCGACCAGACACGAGTCCATAATCTTTCAACACGACAACGCTCGGCCTGGCGTTGCTCTTGTGGTTAAAAGCTATTTAGAAAATAACGGATGGGAAATTCTGGCTTACACGCCTTATAGCCCAGACCTTGCCCCTTCCGACTACCATTTGTTTCGATCGATGCAGTACGCTTCGACTGGAATACGCTCACGTCACAACAGGGTATCAAAAATTGGCTCGATTCATCCTTGGATTTAAAAGATGAACGCTTCTTCCGCGACGGAATTCATAAATTGCCAGAAAGATGGGGAAAAGTAGTGGCTAGCGATGGGCAATATTTTGATTAATGTATTAATTCATTTTATCATTCAAATAAGTGCGCATTTTAAGCAAAAAAAAAAGGACCGAACTAAGTTGTACACCCAATATCATAATAGCACATCACTGAGTGCAATTTACCATATCAAAGAGTATACGTGAACAAGCACTTGGAAACGAGATATTTTTCAACAACAAGGCCTACGATAATGGGGGTACCTTATGTCTACTATGCCATAAGTCTTCATGTCATTTCGTTCAGTTCCGTTAACCATATAAAATATCACAAGCCGATATACTGGATGCACACTTTCCCGCCAAAGGACGTCATTGCTCGGGAACAGTGTTTGCTATGTCTTATGAACACATATCTCTGTCACTAAATCTTAACGGTCGCAAAGACAGAAAAGTCAAAGAAAGAGCATTCAGCCGCATACACTGTTTCTTATCAAATACAAAGAACATCGAAATGTTCAGCAGTTTATTTAGTTCCGTTAACCATATTGAATGATACAGGCGAATATTCGGGACACACTTTTATGCCTAATCATGTCTGAGAACAGACAACGCACGAAAAGAAAGATGGCATTGTGGCATAAGCTGCTCCAAATCGAACGCAGAAAACATCGAGAAATAGCGATAACGAATCGATCGAAAGAGATCGCGGCCGCTCATTCTTCACAATGGAAGGTGACTCTAAATGACGGAGGGTAAACAAGTCACGCGATTGGCGAGTAGCGCAATTCGCTGGTGTGCTACACTAGGGGCACGGTACTCTTTTTGGCAACCCCCGCCCCACTACCGACTGTGGGCAGAAAAAATTTACGTCGTCCGCAAAAATGGACAAGTCACATACAAGTGTATATAATATACACGTTTGAATAATTGAAAATGGATTCTACGGGTGGTGCTTCAGACACTTCCGTTGAAGAAACATTGCAGATTTGGAATATTTCGCCGTACATTTGTTAGATGACTGACTGTAGTTTGATTTTTCAGTTGTAAGAATATTCAAATTATTATTATTATTAAAGCCAAATTGTAATTGTTTGCTATTAAGGTGTTTTTGCAACGGTTTATTTTGCGCCATTGCAACACCTCCATCGATTTAGGCGCACGGAATAGCCGCGCTGCATGATTGACGTCAGCATAGATAGTTCTCTCGTTAACGAGTGGGCAGGCGCGTGCGTGAATTTTTTAGGCAGTTGTTCGAATGACGTGCTTTCGTGATGCAAGCTTACGGTAGGGCCGAAGCTCCGAACTCAGCCAACCCAAAGGGGTTGATGAAAATACAGCCAACCCCACGGGGTTGATGAAAATACAGCCAGCCCAACGGTGTTGATGAAAATATAGCCAACCCAACGGGGTTGGTGAAAATACAGCCAAGCCAATGGGGTTGATGAAAATACAGCCAACCCAACGGGGTTGATGAAAACATTTTGTGTCATCAAGATTGAGAGAATGGCAACGGCCCAAGAATACCGATCCTTGACAAATAACCTCTTACCGAGAGGACAGCGACCGCTCAAGATCCTATGGTCGAAGTTTACGAACATAACGCGATAAACAACGAAATGTACACGTGAGATTGCATTGGTGCGAAACAAACGGGCATTACAGCTTTGTTTTTAATTAATATTAAATCGAAGATTTATAAATCGTGATTTGGTGAATTTTTATGCCTCAAGGCTTTTCTTGCATGAGCCAATAAACATTACTACAATTCGGCGGCTTAAATATCGATAGTTGAATTTTATTAAAAATTAAAACCCCCATCCTTCGATCCTGAAACAAATACGAAAATCCGAAGTAATTTTGAAGTGAAGGAGCTTCGACGATACAACATCGATATTTTCAAAGGTGTGCGTACATAAAAATAAACTGTTCCTATATATTATAGCGTCTCTCTATTTGTTTTTCTTAATTTCTTGGCCGACCCCTTTTAATCGAATCTTGTTTCCAAAGATCGATATTTATAACATATTCAGTACAGTTGAATGTTCACGGATTTTTGAAATTTGCCGACATTTTTCAACTTTTATCGAGTACAAGTTTGGACTATTAATGTTGATAACATACAACCTTATTCATTCATTTGAGTCGCACGAATTTTTCTCGTTTTTCGTACGAATTAATCAACAGATAAATCG
>OZ023316.1:8190699-8223199 GCA_964007375.1 Ophion obscuratus | reverse complement strand
CAAATAGAGAGACGCTATAATATATAGGAACAGTTTATTTTTATGTACGCACACCTTTGAAAATATCGATGTTGTATCGTCGAAGCTCCTTCACTTCAAAATTACTTCGGATTTTCGTATTTGTTTCAGGATCGAAGGATGGGGGTTTTAATTTTTAATAAAATTCAACTATCGATATTTAAGCCGCCGAATTGTAGTAATGTTTATTGGCTCATGCAAGAAAAGCCTTGAGGCATAAAAATTCACCAAATCACGATTTATAAATCTTCGATTTAATATTAATTAAAAACAAAGCTGTAATGCCCGTTTGTTTCGCACCAATGCAATCTCACGTGTACATTTCGTTGTTTATCGCGTTATGTTTGTAAACTTCGACCATAGGATCTTGAGCGGTCGCTGTCCTCTCGGTAAGAGGTTATTTGTCAAGGATCGGTATTCTTGGGCCGTTGCCATTCTCTCAATCTTGATGACACAAAATGTTTTCATCAACCCCGTTGGGTTGGCTGTATTTTCATCAACCCCATTGGCTTGGCTGTATTTTCACCAACCCCGTTGGGTTGGCTATATTTTCATCAACACCGTTGGGCTGGCTGTATTTTCATCAACCCCGTGGGGTTGGCTGTATTTTCATCAACCCCTTTGGGTTGGCTGAGTTCGGAGCTTCGGCCCTACCGTAAGCTTGCATCACGAAAGCACGTCATTCGAACAACTGCCTAAAAAATTCACGCACGCGCCTGCCCACTCGTTAACGAGAGAACTATCTATGCTGACGTCAATCATGCAGCGCGGCTATTCCGTGCGCCTAAATCGATGGAGGTGTTGCAATGGCGCAAAATAAACCGTTGCAAAAACACCTTAATAGCAAACAATTACAATTTGGCTTTAATAATAATAATAATTTGAATATTCTTACAACTGAAAAATCAAACTACAGTCAGTCATCTAACAAATGTACGGCGAAATATTCCAAATCTGCAATGTTTCTTCAACGGAAGTGTCTGAAGCACCACCCGTAGAATCCATTTTCAATTATTCAAACGTGTATATTATATACACTTGTATGTGACTTGTCCATTTTTGCGGACGACGTAAATTTTTTCTGCCCACAGTCGGTAGTGGGGCGGGGGTTGCCAAAAAGAGTACCGTGCCCCTAGTGTAGCACACCAGCGAATTGCGCTACTCGCCAATCGCGTGACTTGTTTACCCTCCGTCATTTAGAGTCACCTTCCATTGTGAAGAATGAGCGGCCGCGATCTCTTTCGATCGATTCGTTATCGCTATTTCTCGATGTTTTCTGCGTTCGATTTGGAGCAGCTTATGCCACAATGCCATCTTTCTTTTCGTGCGTTGTCTGTTCTCAGACATGATTAGGCATAAAAGTGTGTCCCGAATATTCGCCTGTATCATTCAATATGGTTAACGGAACTAAATAAACTGCTGAACATTTCGATGTTCTTTGTATTTGATAAGAAACAGTGTATGCGGCTGAATGCTCTTTCTTTGACTTTTCTGTCTTTGCGACCGTTAAGATTTAGTGACAGAGATATGTGTTCATAAGACATAGCAAACACTGTTCCCGAGCAATGACGTCCTTTGGCGGGAAAGTGTGCATCCAGTATATCGGCTTGTGATATTTTATATGGTTAACGGAACTGAACGAAATGACATGAAGACTTATGGCATAGTAGACATAAGGTACCCCGATTATCGTAGGCCTTGTTGTTGAAAAATATCTCGTTTCCAAGTGCTTGTTCACGTATACTCTTTGATATGGTAAATTGCACTCAGTGATGTGCTATTATGATATTGGGTGTACAACTTAGTTCGGTCCGTTTTTTTTGCTTAAAATGCGCACTTATTTGAATGATAAAATGAATTAATACATTAATCAAAATATTGCCCATCGCTAGCCACTACTTTTCCCCATCTTTCTGGCAATTTATGAATTCCGTCGCGGAAGAAGCGTTCATCTTTTAAATCCAAGGATGAATCGAGCCAATTTTTGATACCCTGTTGTGACGTGAGCGTATTCCAGTCGAAGCGTACTGCATCAATCGAAACAAATGGTAGTCGGAAGGGGCAAGGTCTGGGCTATAAGGCGTGTGAGCCAGAATTTCCCATCCGTTATTTTCTAAATAGCTTTTAACCACAAGAGCAACGCGAGGCCGAGCGTTGTCGTGTTGAAAGATTATGGACTCGTGTCTGGTCGCATATTCCGGACGTTTTTCGGCTATAGCTCGCTTTAAACCGATCAATTGTTGTCTATAGCTGTACTCCATAAACTTCCACAAGCATTCGGTGGGTTTCAGCTGTTACGTCCAGAAGGGACGATTTTATTTTATGTTTATTTTACCTTTGGGTTCTTCAATATGATTTCTTTAAAGTAGAAGGGGTAGCCGCACGTCCCATACGGGCCCGGCAAACTCTCCTGTGGAAACGGGAGTAGCGAAATAAATGCTAACGAATGCTATCTAGGGGTAAAGGGTTATAAATGATATTTTATTATATTATATTCATTCTACTTACAACGTTCCGTGAGTAATGACGCCTTTGCGCGGGGACAGTTTCCCCCGCGTCGCTCTCTCACTCTCAGTCTAGCATGCTCTTCCGCGGGGACAATTCTCCCCGCGATTCTCTCCCGCACACCGCACGTTGAACTTATGAGTCCTCTATGTTGATCGGGGTTTTAACGTGGGCCCTGCGCTTTTATCACTGATTCGAAGTTTGTTGGTATTTTAGAGAATAAAGTTTGTATGATTAATATGGTTTTCTAAAGTAACGATCAATGTCTCTATGCGGGTCTGCCGGGTCATTACCCAGGTCTTACTACTCCACCGCGAGTATGTCGTTACCTAACTACGTTACTAGTAAAGACTGACGTCTCTGTCCGGGTCCGCCGGGTCTAAGGCCTGGACTTATTACACCGCCGCGAGGACTGCTGTTACTAGGAGTTTTCTCCGACTCCAGGAGCGAACCGTGGACAAATCGGAACTGATCATTCTTACCGCCACCGGATCGACGTTAGCTCGGTCGTTATTAGCCCGGTGGGGTTTTTGGCAACGTCCACGGAAACTTGTTCGCTCCCGGAGTCCCACGGTCGAACCCCGCGGATCAGGCGATGCTCGATCAGCGGAATTCGATCGGGTACATCCGGTCGGCGTTTCACACCCGACACCGCACAGAGACACGAGGCGACGGAGTCGTCGGAAAATAATGAATATTAAACCCGTTGATAAAAGATAAAAAATAATGAAAACTAATAAACAAAACATTAAAAATTTACGGGACGTGACAACCCACCCCCCCTTGGGGACATCGACTTCCTCGTCGAACAATGAATTATGATTAAGTACTTATAGTGTTTAATGCACTCACGGATTCTCGCACGGCAAAATATTGGTGAGGACGGTAGGTAATTCCAATTTACCTCGCTGTTATTCCATTCTGCGTTGTGCGATGGCCGGTCGCATCCACTCCCCGAAATTGGTCAGCCTCTGCTTCGCTATGCGACGAGTAACTCTTGACGAGGGATGGGGCGGGGAAGAGGGTCTCTAGCGCCGGATTCGAGGTACTTATCGGCAGGCTAGATGTCAAGTTGCCTGCTTGAGAATTTCCTCGGGCCGAATGTTCGTGCGAGTTCCCTTCGGCTCGCAGCGAGTACGCTTCCCGCGTACTCGCGGAGAGAAAAAACTTATAATTTTGATAGGGATTTCTGGAAAAACTCACCGTGCTTTCTAATAAACGTGATGAGAACTGCCAGCGTTAGAAAAATCATAAGAAGGTTTTAAAATTATTCTTTGATATACAAGATAAATATTGTTTGCGTTGACTAGAGAAAAAAAAGTTATGCGTAGAGTGAATTTTTACCGTGCTAGCACGGTAAAATTCACTCTACGCACTAAAAACATTTCTAGTGCCAGCTCGAATTTTTACTGTGCTAGTATGGCAAAATTTGTCCGCCTGGACAATTTATATATATATATATATATATATATATATATATATATTGTGACGTTGCGTCTCAAGGGCGATAGTGGAAAAGCCGCGTGACCCCGCTCGGGCTTGGTCTCCGCCACGCACCTTTGTACGGAAAAATTTACATGTTAATTTTAAGGTATTTTTAAGTTATTTTCTTATATAGAAGCTGCGACACAATCCCCCCGTCCTTCTCGCACCCCCTTATCACGATCGTGACGCGACCACGCGGACTGTCGATTGGGGCCACGTCAGCCCGGCCGTCAACTACGAGAACCCACAGCGCCATCTTTGGCGCTGTGGGTTCTCTGGCGGAGACCAAGCCCGAGCGGGGTCACGCGGGCTTTTCCACTATCGCCCTTGAGACGCAACGTCACAATATATATATATATATATATATATAAATTGTCCAGGAGGACAAATTTTGCCATACTAGCACAGTAAAAATTCGTCGTTCTCCTGTCCCCGTCGTCCACTCCACTGTCCCCGTCGTCGGAAGACCGACGACGGGGACAGTGGACTGGCCGTCCGAGAGCATTCCGCTGCCATCTCCCGAGTCTCCGGCCTACCGCGCGTCAGAAGAGACTGCAGCTCTCGCGCGGTAGGGCTGGCGAGCGCCGTACCGACTGGGGCGCTCCGCGACTCGGGAGGGAGACGTTTCATCGAGAAGATCGACCGAAAGGGCGAGCCACGACGATCGAGACGACAAATCAATAGGAGGTCCGTCGTCTACTACGGGATTGGGCGAGACGAGGAAGCCGGCCGGCGTGGTCCGGCACTTAGTCCTGGAGCGTGGTCGAGCGAGGTAGAGCTATTGACGAGTCCAAGCGACAAACCCCAACCGGTCCAATCGGAATAAGAATTGGAACGAGGAAACGAAAAAGGTTTAAGAAATAGATCGAGGAAATCTTCCCCGTGCGAACGTAAGTCTTGCCTCTTTCTTGTTTTTGCGAGAGCGGCTAGCGAGAGCCAATAAAGCCAGTTCGGGAAAATCTCGTCGCACGGGCGACCGTTGAATTCATTCCCTTCACCCCTCCCCCGTCATTCCTAATCGTCGTCCCTCTTCCGTGCGCGTCGCATTAATACAGTGTAAAGTAGATTAATGAATATTAAAGTCAGAGCGAATCGAGACATTAGCCCGAGAATTATTGTAACTAATTATCGCGAATAAAGTGTAAAAAGGTGCTCGTAGCGGATCCCCGGTGTCCCGCGTGAAAATTCCCCTCGCGCGCGCGTAGCCGCGGCCGCCTCGTGTAGCACGACCGTCGGCCGACTCGAGTAACTATTCCCGTGAGAATAAATCGCGGCGCGATAAAATCGCGCAATTAGGATTTGGATATTTTCCCGTTCTCGTACATTGTTGAATCGAGTAAAATTAAATAAAGTTTAAAATAGTCGTAGTCCATTCGTAAGAGGCCATCGCGTTCGAGAACCCCGTCTGTCCCCGATAGCCCGAGATGCCCCTTCGACCTTCTAGAGTCTCTGTTTAGCTTTTTTCTTTTGAGTCTGAAAACTTTGCGTACGCGTTAAGCGCGTTGCCCAAGAAAGGCTGGCGCCCAACTTACCACAATTATAAATTGAGAGAAAATATTAAACGGGTCGAGAAATAGCGTTTGGGACTTCGCGTGTCCAGTAACCCGTCAAATAATTCGAGTCAAAATTATTATCATTCGGAATTCATTTAAATTATATCGAGTCTTCTTTAATCATTGGTTTTTGTAATTTATCACTTAAATTCATCTTTTTTTTTGTATCGAGCTTTCATTTCCTTCGTGGTGTAAAATAAATTATATTTTAATTTTTTTTGGTGTTGACCCATCAGTAATCTTCCCATTCCCCCTCCCACCGCCTACGTTAACACGCGATACCCGTCATAATATATATATATTGTAATGTTGCGTTACCATATAGAGACTATCCGAGAAAGGTGAGGTAAGCGGGCTGGCATAGCTCAGTTGGTCAGAGCAGTCGACCGGCAATCGAAAGGCCCCGGGTTCGAATCTCGACCCAGAAGCGCACCGCATTTTTTTCGGATAGTTCTCTTGAATTTTTTCGGGGGATTATAAATGGCGCCCAACGTGGGGCCCGAAAAACTTTCGTCTTTATTTTAGAAAGAGCCCACCACGACTATTATTATTATAAAAATCATTATTTTTAATTTTTGAAGTAATAATTATCATTTTTCGAGAATTATTATTTTTCGTTTTCAGATTAAATAAAGCATTATTCGGTGTGAACGGTTCAAATTGAATAGTTTTTTTTTGCGTTTTCGTGACAAATAATAATTACCCCCACCCCTGATAGGTATAGCTTGTCCCGCCACGACATTCATAATTTAAAAATTTTGAAAGGATCGGAAAAATTCGGACGACCGAGTTTTCACCTAATGGTCGCACCTGATTATTTTTTTTGAGTTTCGCTAACAATTAAATACAAAATAAGATTGTTTTTTTTTTCGTGTTAACAATTGGAAATTTTCTTGTACGTTTGCGGTGACCGCACTTCCCGTTTTTGCCCTAGAACCCATACTTGCTTGTGTACTTGGCAATTTGTTGTTTTTTTGTTGGCTTGCGACTTTTCAGGCCGCGGAGTGCCAAGAAAAGTCGTAGTTTTTTTGCGCTGGCAATTGAAAATGTGATTTTTGTATTATTGCGCTGGCAATCGAGAATTTAATTATTGCGTTATTGCTCTGGTAATTAGAAAATTAATTCGTGCACTAGTGCGCTGGCAATCAAAAATTAATTTGGCGTTATTGCCCTGGCAATTAAACGAGTTTTTCTCCATTGTTGCTTTGGCAATTTGAAAGCATTCATTATTGCTTAAGGAAATACCGCTTGCAAAAGAATACTGAGCTGATTTTTTTTTGTGAATTGCTGTCTTAAGATTTTTGCATACTGTGCTACTCGTTTCTCTTGTCGGAATTGAATTTGTTTGTTGAAATAATATTATTGAGTACCTTTTTTGTGTTTTCTTTATTTTTTCTTGGCAATTGGTACTGATTGGCCATTTGCTTTTTTGTTTTTTTTTTTAATTCCTAAAATATTTTGGTATAGCTTGGCATTGACAAAACTGTGCTCGCTTAGTATGTTTGTGTATTTTGCGATGACTTTTGACACGACGGTATAAATCCTTTGTGTTTTGCGCTTTCTCGTTTCCCTCGCTGACCACGAATATCCCCCCCCCCCCCAATTTTCTTCACGCTTTGGAGAAGTGCTGACCCTAGCCCCAATACTTTTCGTTACGAAGTCCTCAGAAAGACCGCGATGCTGAGTCCTTCGCGAACGGTCGCCCCCATCCCTTAAGACTCCTAAAAAATGTTCTATTCTCTTGTTGAGCCTCCTGAATAATTTACGAAACATTTCATTGTTTTAGGTGGGAAACAGACATCCCTTATGGAACAATTATTCAGTGGGCGGAATAAGATAAAGAATAGAAGACTCGACAAGTCTTAAATTTTCATGGCATTAAGGGAAATTTTCGGAGAATATTGCGTTATCAGAGTCCGAGAAATAATACTCCCTCGGGAACTTAGAGTCAGTTTATCAAAATAAACCGAAATAACGTTACAGTCCCCGGGAATAGAGTCAACAAAGGAATTGTCAAGTAAGACTTTCCATTGTTTGTTTATTGCGGTATTTTTCTTTTAGAAATTGAGTTATTGAAGCCATTGGGTTTATTTAATTTTTTTTTGGTTTTGTTTTTGACCAAGGATTTATAAGCGTGCCGCCGAGTAATCGCGAGCGGTTTGCCCTTCCCAACCCCCCAAATTTTTCGTTTATTGCGTTTAGTATATCCGCAACATGGCAGATACCCCGGTGACGACGAGTACCGTCACAACCCCCATCCATACGTCCCCCGTTATGACCACTTTCCCAATAGACCACCCCCGAGGACCGACATCGCCCCTCTCAGTGGATGTAACCGACCTCTCGCTGATGGCTACGAAAGAAAGGATCGCACGACAAAAAGTTGAGCGGTTGACGACGATGCGGGGCATCCTAGGAGCCTGTGACCGAGCGGGCCTCAACACGGACTGGACACAAAGCGAGGTACAGGAACGTCTCATCCGGCACGAAATAAGGACACGGATTCCAGGAGCCTTAATCCGTTGGGATGTCCGGGAGGATGAGCGGGGGGACACCCTCCTATTCACGCTTGCGGCTGCATTGGTCGACCCACTGACGAATACGCTATTCGGATCATCGACCGCTGACGACCACCAACCGCCGACATACGAGGAATATCGGCCAACACAGAGGCGGACGATGACGCCGCCACCCCACGGGTCCCAAGAAGAGGCAGCGGGTCCGGACGACCACGATAGAACGCCGACGCCATCGCCCAGGAGACTGTCGGTCCAGCGGGATCGGAGATCAGTAACAGAAAGAGTCAGTCCGACACCCGCGCCCCGAGGAAACGTCACCGCGGCCCCCGACCGTACCGCGGTCACCTTTGCCCTTCCCCCTTTCCAGTCACCCCAGCAACCATCCCAAGCCTTCCCCACATCCAGTCCAACGGCCACAGGATTATTAAGGATCAGCGGTAGCCAGGAGTGGCCACCGCATGACACGTATACCCTATCGGCGCCCACCCCCCGGAATATAGCATCCGAATAGGACCCATCCCAAAAGCTCGGTCGCGACATGCAGACCGTCCCTCTCCCCGACCCCGACCACAGCCGGACTCGTCACAATATTACGACTCGCATGGCCCACGGCATGCGAGAGGTATAGACCATTGGCAGAGATACGGGCCCCGATTCGCGGGAATTCCTTATGGAGGAAGATCTGATGGACGCCCTCCCCGAGGCTTTCACCGATGACGCTCTTCTATGGTTGACAGTAGAACGAGAGGAATGAAGCTCGTACGAGGAATTGGTGTTCTACTTTCGGGAACGATTTGGCCATGGCGACCTGCAAGAACGCCTGCGAAAGGAGATCGAACTCCGCACGCAGGGGCCGGGAGAGCCTATGGCGGAGTTCAACGTGAAAATCAGGACCCTCTTCAAGTACCTGAGCCCACCGTTGAGTAAAGAGATTCAACTGGATATTTGCTGCGAGAATCTGCACCTGGATTACGCCGAGCACATTCAGCGGAAGGATGTGAGCAGCTTCCTCGATCTGCAGCGGCTGGGACGCAGCCGGGAGATATTTTGGGGAAAGGCGAAGGCATACCGGGCACCACCGAAGAAGGGCCTGACACTCCTGCCCTCGGCATCGTATGAGCAGCGTGGCCGGGAGGCTCGCATGAAGATAGCCGCTCTGGAAGAGCCCGAGGAATACGAACCCGCCGAGGATGAGGAGCCCTACCCCACTCCCCCGCCTCCCCCACCCCCCATCGCCGAGCCGAACCCCTCGCCAGAACCCCTCCGACTCAGCCGCGAAGACCAAGGGTCGTAGCGGCTACCCCAAGAAGGCGGAGCAGCCTCAGAAACCCCCTTCCCCACCTAAACCCCCTTCCGCTCCTTGTTCCCCACATACCTGGAAAAACCCGCCAGCAACACCCCCCGCGAATCCCCCAGTAACTCCCCAAAGCCCGTCCCCGAAACAACCTCGGCCCAGCAATCCTGAAGGACCTGGCCCGAGATGTTATAACTGCCGGCAACCGGGCCACCGTTACCGAGAGTGCACGCAGCTGATGGGCCGATTCTGCAGAATCTGTGGATGGCCCGGATGTGATGTTAACTCGTGCCGGAATTACGAACGAAAGCGTTCGGAAAACGCCCGGTCGGGAGGGCAGTAAGCCCCTGTACCTCCCGACGGTTGTCAAAGAAGGAGAACCTCCTTCAGATGCCCCGACCCCAGCCGCAGCTTGACTGTGCCATGACGAGCATAGCACCAGAGCGGCAGGCAGAGTCCAACCCGCCCCCAACCGAAACAGACTTGTTCCCGTGCGAACATATGGCTTCCCGAGAAGAGGAAGGTGTGGCTGAACGAGAAGAAATGTTTATCGGAGCTTTAAGTATGGATGCTCGCCACCACTTCTGGATTAACGTGGGTGGCGAGCTCCTATTGGCGTTGGTAGACCCTGGATCTACGAAAACGTACCTCGGGCTGGAGGTAGCAAGGAGGAGAGGACTCCTCTTGCAACCAATAGTGGAGGGCGTTCGGATCGCCAACGGGGCAGTAGTTCTGGTAGACGGGGCAGTCACACTGACCTTCGACCTCGCAGGAAAAGTACAATCCCTCGCGGTACGCGTAGCCGCGTTAGGCTACGAATTTGTTATGGGGATTGACTTTTTGAGATTGTTTGGAATGCGTGTGGATTACAAAACGGATACGTGGTCCCTCCACGGTGGTCCGGAGCGTAGCTTCGTGATACCGGGTGGGCCACGTTGGAGCATCCCCGCATTCCCCGAGGCTGCAGGCTTGGAACCTGCCTCGTTCTCAGCGAATAGACGTCTAGAATCCCTTCTGGACGAGTTAGTATCTCCCTCACAGGTCGGACAGTTAGGACGAACGAACCTTACGCAACATTAGATCGACGTGCAAGGGCACCCCCCGATCCGACAGAAGCCCCGTATAATTTCCCCGTACCTTCTCCGAATAGCCCAAGCCGAAGTCGATAAGATGGTCCAAGAGGTAGTAATCGAGAGAACGAAGAGCTCTTGGCTGAGTAACCCGCTGATCGTCCCGAAGCCAGGCGGGAAGCATCGCTTCTGCATTGACTATCGCGACGTGAACCGGGTAACGATGAAGGATGCATACCCTCTTCCTAATATGGATCGGATCTTGGATGGCCTTCGGCTGGCCCAGTTCATCTCGAAGTTGGATCTGAGCCAGGCTTATTTCCAGATCCCTGTAGACCCCCAAAGTCGTCCTGTCACTGCCTTCGCCGTTCCTGGCCGAGGACTTTTCCAGTTCAGGAGAATGCCGTTCGGGCTGACGAACGCACCAGCGACATTTCAGCGGGTGATGGATCAGCTCATCGATCCGGCATGGGAGCCCCGTGTCTTCGCGTATCTCGATGACGTGATCATCGCCACCGATACCGAAGCCGAGCGCTTCGAGTATTTGAGGGTCGTCCTGGAAGTCTTCCGAGCCGCGGGGATCACCATCAACCGGGATAAAAGCGAGTTTTTCTGTCCGGAAGTGACGTATCTAGGATACGCCATCGGCCGGGACGGATGGAAGGCAGACCCGGAAAAAGTTGCCCCCATCCTAGTATACCCTCCACCTAGGACCCTTCGGCAATTACGCCGTTTCCTGGGAATGGTGGGGTGGTATGCCCGATTTTTACCCACCCTCTCGCGGGATGAAATTCCCCTGACCGAGCTCCTGAAAAAGGACGTTCCCTGGAAGTGGGGGACCGAACAGCAGGAATCCTTCGAGTCTCTCCGCGAGGCCCTAAGTCAGACCCCTATCCTAGCCCGCCCCGACTTCACGCGCCCTTTCGTCCTCCAGACAGACGCCAGCGACTCGGCCGTGGGAGCCGTCCTGACGCAGGAATTCGACGATGAAGAACACCCGATCGCGTTTGCCAGCAGGGTGCTGTGTAACGCCGAACGTAAATACACCGTCACAGAGAAGGAGTGCTTGTGGGTAATCTGGGCAGTGAGGAAGTTTCGACCGTACATCGAAGGCACTCACGTTACTGTCATCACCGACCACAGCAGTCTCCAATGGCTACGGAGTCTGAAGTACCCTTCGGGACGATTAGCCCGGTGGGCCCTCTCTATGCAAGCATGGGACCTGACGATCGTCCATAGGAAAGGAACTCTTCATGTTGACCCTGATGCCCTTTCCTGCATGTACAAGGACACCGACTCGGCCTTAGCCGCACTCGGAGAAAGTACCGAACCCTGGTACCTGGACAAGGCACAGAACGTCCATGAATTCCCCTGGAAATACCCGAGCTGGAAACTCGAGGACAACAAACTGTACTACCATCAGCCGCATTCGATCATCGATCCGACGATTGTGGATTTGGACGCCTGAAAGCTTGTCTTGCCGGCCGAGGCGAGGCCGCGAGCAATGGAGGATGCCCATCAAGGACCCCAGGCTGGCCACCTGGGTACTGATAAGACGTTTCAAGGCGTCAACCAGGATTTCTTCTGGCCAGGCATATTCCAAGATGTAGCACGATACGTTGCGCGTTGTCCCGTATACCAGCTCCACAAGGTTTCGCAGTTACCCCCGTGCGGCTTGATGCGAGAGCGCACCACGGAAGGTCCATGGTGCGTAGTCGCTGCCGACGTGATGGATCCGTTTCCCCCCAGCAAAGCCAAGAACCGTTACGTCGTTGTCTTCCAGGATGTCTTCATGAAGTTCGTGAAGGCTAAATAAAGGCACAATAATGAAGGCATTCGAGACTCTAGTGGTCAACCGGTACGGTTGCCCACAGTACTTCCTGACCGACAATGGAACGGAATTTGTGAACACGCACGTAACGCAGTATTTGGACGAGCTCGGAATCCATCAAACAACGGTGCCGCCTTACCACGCACAAGCGAATCCGGTTGAGAGAGTCAACCGGACACTGAAGACAATGATAACATCGTACGTGGGAATGGATCACCGAGACTGGGACGCCCACCTACCGGAATTATGCTTTGCGATGAACACGGCCGTGCAGTCCTCCACCCAGATGAACCCCGCATTTTTGCATTTTGGCCGTAACCCCCGCCCAGCCAAAAGCCTCCGAGACGAAGCCCCTGAACCCCCCAAATTTACCCCAGGAGACCCGGAAGCATGGTCCAATCGGATGCATCGGTTACCCTTGCTGCACGACTGGGTTCGGAAGAACCTAGAGGCCGCCGCGATAAGGCAGGCCAAATAATACAACCGGAACCGAAAAGATACGAGGTATCAGGGGGGAGATGCAGTTCTGCGGAAGAACCGAGTTCTGTCGTCAAAGTCCACCCTTCGGCGTCGTCAACAGCGGGAGCGGGCTCTCGCCGCCGCAACCGTCGTCGAAGGGGGCCCCACTCGCCTCTCGGCCCAGGCCGACAGAACTCCTCACCCCGCTCCTCACCCAGTCCCGAAAGTGGTTCGCCCGCCCGTCCCTCTCCTCCGCCCCTCTTCCGTCTGATCCTCACCCCCCAACCCCGCCCTCATGACCCTTCACATCCCCCCACCCCAATGCATGATCCCCAACCCCCGTGCCATCCCTACTCCCGCACCGCCGCCCGGACGCATCGGGATTTCCTGATGCTGGGCGTGCGGCCAAACCGGCCATCGAGCCGCGGAGTGCCCAGACCCCTGGAGAGGAGACCCCATCCCCCTCGTAAAATCTCCTCTCCAACTCCCATCCGCGCCTCCCGATGTCCCACACCCAAATCCAATCCTGATGCCCCAAATCCCCCCTTCCCCTACCGACGTCCCACACCCAAATCCAATCCTGATGCCCCAAATTCCCCCTTTCCCTACCGACGTCCCACACCTAAATCCAATCCTGATGCCCCTAATTCCCCCTTCCCCTACCGATGTCTCACACTCAAAATCCTATCCTGATGCCCCAAATCCTACCCCCCACCTATTGTTGTCCCAAACACGATATCCTACATCCCAAGGCTTGGCCCTGGAACTGCTTCACGAACGGCCAAGGAAGCCGCGATAACGAAGAATCCAGCGACCAGCGAGTCAACGTAGTCAACTAGAGATTACCTACGGTGAAAGGCCCAGGAAGCCTCGCCGCAGGTCCCAGCAAGCATCGAGATACTCATCCGATGGCGAAGCTACAGAACGACTGACGACAGTACCTGAGTATGCGACGAACGACTACCAGTAGGGCAAAGTTATCGCAAAGATTTAAGAAACTAAGGTAACCAGTCTGTGATTTAATTGTAGGAAATGTATCGCTTCAGTATTACGAGTAACTTCAGCCAGCGGATATTAACAGTAACTGCCGCCAGCCTAGTACTCAAGTACATCTTCCTTTAAATTCCCATCTCGACCTCCTCCCCTGAAGTAAAGAAAGCATAACTGAATAACCGCTCTTGCAGGAAAAGGGGGGAGTACTCCAGTTTAAGCAGGGGGGAGTTGTGACGTTGCGTCACAAGGAAAATAGAGAAAAAGTCTGTGTGACCACGCTTGGGCTTAGTCTTCGCTACGCACCTTTATTAAGAAAATTTAATTGTTAATTTTAAGGTAGTTTTAAGGATTTCTTTGTATAGAAGCCGTGACACTATCCCCCCCCGTCCTTCCCGTACCCCCTTATCATGATTGCGACACGACCACGCGGACTGTCGACGGAGGCTACGTCGGTCCGGCCGTCGACTCCGAGATCCATTAACGCCATCTCCCACCGACGCGTCATGTTTTGCATTGATTAAATTATATTTGAATTTTATTTGGCGTTGAACCAGTGTCCATTTCCTCTTCCCCCTTCCTCCGCCTACGTTAACACGCGATACCCATCACAAAATTGAATCCCCTCCTTAAAAAGAGGTCTCATTGAGCTAGCCCCTCCCTTACCCTTCCCCCTTCCGTCCCTCAGACAATCCCCGCGTCTGTAGTTCCCCTTCCGTCTCTCAGACAATCACCGCGTTTGTAGTACCCCTTCCCCCTTCCGTCCCTCAAACAATCCCCGCGTCTGTAGTACCCGTTGCGTATTGAAGTAGTTTGGGCAAACATTTTCGAGTCGACCCTCCAGAGCCGGATCGTCTCTGGCAGGGGGGAGTTGTAACATTGCGTTACTATATAGAGACTATCCGAGAAAGGTGAGGTAAGCGGGCTGGCGTAGCTCAGTTGGTCAGAGCAGTCGACCGGCAATCGAAAGGCCCCGGGTTCGAATCCCGGCCCAGAAGCGCACCGCATTTTTTTCGGATAGTTCTCCTGAGTTTTTTCAGGGGATTATATATATATATATATATAATATGCTTATTTACTACGATAGAGAATGAAAAAAATTACATTACACATTTTTTTTATTGAACAACGACAAACTAATAAAAATATTTTATAATATATTTAGCACCGGTGGCTGCGCGCACGAGATTCGTCGCGGAAATGATGTATGGCAATAAGTACAACAAAATTTCATCTTTCGCGTCTTGAGCAATGTGTGGTATAGCGTGAAGGAATCCGGCATCGGCACCTGCTATTTTTTTGCAATCCTTAATGCTTTCGATCAAGAGGTCTCTCGCTGTATCCCATCGATTGTACGAAATTTCTTCTCGGTCTGAGTATGAAGCATCGAAATCTGATGCAAGCTGTCAAAAGTTGAAATTTTTGCATTATCAGCTAATAGAATAAAGTACGAATATGTCAATCAACTTGGGATAAGAAATTCTTACCAATTTTTCGCCCAGGATGGTTTTTAAAACAGGAAATTACTCGAAATACGAATGCACGGTACAACTTCGATGTAACAAATTTTTTCGCTCTGCACGCGATTTTCCCAGCCCAATTTCACAGTATCCGATGTCCGGAGATTGTTTGCCAACCAGTCAATGGCGCGTTGTTTTTCCTCTGTGAAAAAATTCAAGTGAAACAGAAAATAAGAGAATCCAAAACTGAACTATCCTCTATTTCTAACGAATAATTACAAGACCAAAATTATTACACAAACAATACATACCTGTTACAGTTTCTGGTATTTCTGCATTATCAATTTCGGCTTCAGTTGTTGCGAGCAGACCCTGCTTACGCAGTTTACCGAGGAGATACCCGTAGTGCTCGAACAAAGTGCCAGACGCATTTAATTTTCATTTTCGCCTGGTTCTTTTTCCCTCACTGTTTCGACAGACAATTCTTTATACGGCGAATAATATACGTGTCGACATTCCCCGGGCAAAAGATCTTCAATATTTTTCGCCCAGGTAATAAACGTAGCTTGATTTATCCTTGGAAGCAAAAAAAAATGCATATTAATATTTACAAGCCCACATCTTAAGAAGGAGAAAATAAGCTAAATCTTAAACTTACTTGAACGTCGACAAAATATTATTCTCAGCAGTTTCCGAAACGCCCTCTAACTGGCGATCCTTTTCGGCAGTCACTATGCAGCGAGTCAGCCTATTCCGTACATTTTTTTTCAGTCGGCCATGCTGCTCACAATATTTGATAACGCTTTTTCCTTCCCCAGTCCTCAAAAGCGTTTGATATACTGGCTGTAAATTTATTTATTTTTCTATTTAATTGTGTCCAATAATTTTCACATTTTTCCCGAAATTGTAATGAATTAGTCGATAATTAAAGTATAGCATATCTTGTTATATCGAGTTCCGGAGTTTGTTAGAATAATTTTATATTTTTCATATTTTTATACGTCTGTACTTTTTTCGTTCAAGAATTCTTTTCCAAAAGTTTATATATACCAAATCGAATCGAGTGCATCACGATAGTATATTATTGACATACTAAGAAAATGAAAAAAGCCCCATAATATATTTTCCCAACGAAAAAAACCCAAAAGAAATATTTAAAAATACTGTAGGGGAAAGGGGGATGCCCGGCCATTTCAATGTATGTATCTTGTATATGTATAAATGTATAACAATGTATAAACGTATGTTTCCTAAGCAAGCAATGGGCGAGGCAACTCGCTGGACGGGGCTATATTTTTATGAATTTAAAGATTTACCTTTTTCATGAAATGGAATTATTCATTAATACCGGAACATAATATATCATTAAATTCATTAACTTACATTTTCTCTGACGGTGGGTGTCCCAAAATGTCTTTGTATTGGGTTGGTAAGAAAGTCTTGCGACACTCAACATGAGTAAAATATAAAAACATTTTATTTTAACAGTAAACTATTATTCAGTAATGTATGCTCCCTCTGTATCTACAACTCGTGCCCAACGCTCTGGTAGACTTTGCACGCCTGCACTCCAGAATTCTTTGGGTCGTGAATTGAAAAAGTCGACCAGTGTATTTTTGAGATCCGCAACATCATCAAATTTTTTATCCTGTAAATAATTTTTTAAAGCTCGAAACATATGGTAGTCGGTAGGTGCTAGGTCTGGTGAATACGGTGGATGCGGTAGAACTTCCCATCCCAGCTGCGAAATAGATTGTTGTGTCATCTTAGCTACGTGAGGTCGAGCATTGTCGTGGAGAAGCCGAACTTGGACACGTTTACGCCTTTTTTGTTTGATAATTTCAGCCAGCTTTCGCAGTTGTGCAGAGTAAGTATTTGCATTTATCGTGGTGTTGGATGGGAGCAGTTCGTAGTATAGCATGCCCTCAGAATCCCACCAACAACAGAGTAAAACTCTCTTCACTTCACGGGGCAGTTTAGGGGTCGGATCTGGTTTTTCTCCTTTCGATAGCCATTGTCGCTTACGTGTGTAGTTAACATAAAGCACCCAGCTTTCATCTCCAGTGACTATTTCTTGAAGAAAATCCTTTCTGTGTGGACGTTGCAGGAGTGAAAGACAGATGGACATGCGTGTCGCTTTGTTTGATTCGCTGAGATCGTGTGGTATCCAAGAAGAAACAACTTTTCTGTATCCGAGATTTTGAAAATGTTGGAGAATCGTGGGATGGCTACAGCCGAGTTTGTAAGCTAATTCCCGTGACGACGCATTAGGCTTTGCCTTTGTAAGTGCTCGTAGTTCTTCATCGTCAACAGTTGATTTCCTGCCGGACCTAGGTTTGTCTTCAAAAGATGTATCGCCAGAACGGAAACGCTGGTACCAACGGGATATCGTTGAACGATGAACTACGTTGGCCTTGAACACACTACACATATTAGCGGCTGCGGTTCTTGCAGAACGCCCTTGTAAAAATTCGTAATATGCAATCGATCGAAGTGCACTATGATCCATCTTCGCTCGTACTGTCTGCGCGGAACAACTGACTCGCTTATACGGCATGGAAGGTTCTAGACTAGTCTTGAATATACTACTCTCGAATGTTGTAGAACTTCGTTAGAAGAAAACATATTTTAATCGAAAGGAAAGTGTCGCAAGACTTTCTTACCAACCCAATATATCCTGTATAGAAAAGAAGGAACAGGCATCATACGTATTTGTAGAGATATAACAAAATACTGACAACGATGAGAAAAATGCAAGAAATAATAAAACCGAGCAGTTCGTTTTATATAGATGAAAAATTAACTAAGATGGTAACCTCGTTCGATTGTGTCATGTTTTCAACTTCAAATAACTTGATCTTCCCTGACCGACGCCATAAAATGATAAAAAAGATAACACGATAAAACGATCATGCGATATTCTTCGCTATGCGTCTTCTTTCAATACGGTAAATTGTATAATTAAATTATACTAACGGATTCACTTTCACTAGATGTGTTGCACTTATGTCACACACGGCCACTGAAACTCGACTGGCCACTACAGTCCTCTCTCCGTGAGATGCCTTGCCCCTTCGATTGTGGGACGGGAGGGGTGGGCCGGGGTGGGAGGCTTCCGTAAGATTCCACAGAGCCCCGAGTCTGGAATCTTAGGGAGGCAGTACTGTATATTCTATCGCGTAGACAAAGAGGCGTCGTGCACTAGTGGGAGTATTCGGTATATGCACGCACACTTTTTCTCTCTTGTAGAGACAGGAATGAAAAAAATTTCAAACTCTCGGATTTGCCCAGCTCTGGAAAAACGGTTTCGACCTTCATGTGTACACAAAGATTATGATCTGGGTCGCTCCCCATCTCGCAGAAGCGTTGCGCGCTTGTACCCTACGGTACAGCATTTTCTAAGAGAGCACGTTAAAAATGGATCCACTGTCTTGGATTTATTTCCGATGAGACCATCAAATTTTCTGCGTTCGCAAATAAAAAAATTGGAAGCTCCAATTTTTACTGTGCTGTTTATGAAAATTTCGTTATTATATTTTAAATTCTATGATTCCGAGAGACATTTTTTCTGAAATGTGTAATAAATGTTCTGTAACAACATATGAAAATTACAAGGTCCACATTTTTACGGTGCTGCATCAGAAAAATTCGTCGTCACGTTTTAAATTTTGTGCTGCGAAATACATTTTTTTCCTAAGCAAGATATTATTTTTTTTCATAAAAACCCATAATTTTTGTAACATGCATCTATAAATACTGCATTACGTGTCTTTTACATCACGATTATAGCAACAGCACGGTAATTTTCAACAGATTTTTCTCTCCGTGTACTCGCGTTAGTCTCCATATCATTTGTATTAGTATACAAGAAACGACATTTTTGGTATACAAAGAAATTCCCTAGTATGGTCTACCATGGCCAAATAAGAGGCAGTGCTATATGTGATTGCCGTTTTCACTACGCGTCCGCAACATACTTTACTATCCGGGTTCTAGAAGAAGCACATAGTTAGATATTTTAAGTAGGAATGTAACGGAGTACTAACGAATATAATGTATGAGACGGTGCAAACATGCTCAACGTTTAAACTGCACTTCAGTATGATAGGTGTTGATATAGTGCATGGTCAGTATTACTATCGCCAGTAATTGATTTATTAACGAAAATGACAAATGCAACTATGAGATGATCTAAATTGCCTAAATTGCTTATTGCAAGATTCTTAAGTCTAAAAAAGCTACTTCCCGCAACAAGAGGAGCAACACGCGGATTGCTTCATATGGTGTGGATCAATTATAGAAAAAATGTAGTCTCAAACGGCTATATACAGTGCGTTATATTATGAAAATGTATTCCATGCCTTGCAACAGAAATAAGGCAAAGTGACCACGGTACACATTATGAACATACCTTTTGTCTGGGATTTCGGTTTATTTTTGTAGGACACACATTACTATACATACAGCAAGTCATTTCATATTATCAGGTTGATAAAAAAGTTTTGTCGCAAAAATTTTAAAAATGTCTTTTTACGTATTGACGCAATATGACATCGACCTATGTCGAGAAGATTCTAGAATGTTTTCTACTCTTCCGCGTGACAGGGTATAAAAGGGCGAGCGCGCGTTCTAGTGGACAGAAATGGCTTCGATCTCGCAGGAGCAACTTCGAGCGATCATTTTTTACGAGTGGCGGCGCGTCACGAACGCAAGCACAACTGCTAAAAATATACAGGATGCATTCAGCGAGAACGTAGTTTCTCATCGAACAGTCCAGCGTTGCTTCAATCGTTTTAAATGTGAAGACACAAGCCTTGAAGATAAGGAAAGTTCCGGACGACCGTCGACCATCGATGATGAAGCTGCATCAAAGAAAAACCGGAAGCAAGGACGCACGAGCTAGCAAGAGAACTCGGCTGCACCCAACCGTCAATAGTCAATCACTTACGCAACTTGGGATACAAGAAGGTTCTAGCTCAATGGATACCCTACCGTCTCACCGACGACAGTAAGAACTGTCGCGTGACCATCTGCCAGTCTCTCCTGCTTCACCACCATCGCAAAGAGTTTTTAGAAGATCTTGTGACGGGAGATGAAAGCTGGGTCTTGTATGATAACAGAACGCGTTTAGCCTACTGGCTTTCTATCGGAGAAAAACCGCCACACCAACCGAAGTCTGATCGTCACTCACAAAAGGTTTTGTTGTGCTGTTTCTGGGACGCAAAGAGAATGCTGTTTCACAATTTTCTCCCTGTAGGTAAGACGATCTCCTCTACACGATACATCGAGAATCTCCAGGAATTGGCAAAAGCTATAAGCAAAAAACGGCCAAGACGCGCGACTGTGCACCTTCTCCATGACAACGTGAGACCCCATGTCACAAAGGAAACCCACAAAACAATCACTGAGCTTCACTGGAATACCGTTCCTCATCCACCATACTCTTCCGACATCGCGCCATCTGACTACCATTTGTTCAGACATTTGAAGGCATATTTGAGAAACAAAACTTTCAAAAACGTCGACGATCTCAGAAGGGATATTTCAAATTTCTTTGAGTTCCAGCCGCCGCAGTTTTGGGCAAAAGGAATAAATGAGTTGCCAACTAGATTGTCGAGTGTCATAGAAACCGATGGCGAATATATTGTTAATTAGAAATGTTTTGTATAAGATATATAAATAAATAAATTATATTGAAATTATTGTTTGGGTTTGATATATAGTACAAATCACTATGAACAACGTTGCAATTCACAAGCGATATTTTTATTATCAGTTTATATATATATATTCGTACTGTCCACTATTGGGATCTTAGGGGAGTTCATTTTTTTCGTTCAAGGGAATATCCCTTTTTTTTAAACCTACTATAGTATGAAGTATTCGCAACCAATGTATGGTTGTAAGCTTGGTGGTTGCCGTTAACATATGTACATAATTTATGCAACTGCTAAAATGTCACTAACAGTACTATATTTGTCGTCGTAACGATGACTATAAAATATTATTGTCCCCTCATGGTAATATAAAATATAGTTAAAATGTAGTTGGGATTACCATACAATTCTGTCAGTGCAAGGATTCACCAAGAACTAATAAAATGTCAACAATTTCGAAAGGAGAGTATCAGTCATGACTATTAATTTGAAAGTTTGGATTACATAGAAATCGCGAATTTCGTATTCGAAAAATAATTTTGAAATTGCATTCACAATTCTGAAGTATATAAATCCATCACTTTGTTCTTTTTCATGGAAAATAAAATAACACGAAACACGTTTCCATTTAAATCAGTATCCTCGTCTAGAGACCTAAATGACGGGCATTTTTTCGGGCTTGATAAAAAAATACATACATTTTAAGTATCTATTTTTTTAGTATACTTTATTGATGCTTCGAAAACTTACATACAGATTTTTGTCCAAAATAAATTCAAAAAGCAATGTGCCTCTAAATATAGCCCTGAAAACAAAGTTGAGCTGGTTGCTATGATTCCAAAGCTCACATTTATCCAAAACAGGAATAAAACCAATTTTCTTGATCAATAAGAATGCCATAATAGTAGGTATTAAAGAGTATTTTTTATGGCGATTGCAAAAAAAAAGAATTTGGCCCTATTTTTTCGAATTTAAATTAGTTAACAGTAAAATAATAATCATTTGATAAGGATCGAGACAGGGCAAATTGAGGGATATATACTGAAAGTCCATACCAAATTTGAAATCAATCGGTTGAATAGAACTCGAGATTTTATGTCAACCATGTTGACGAAAGTAGTATCCAGAAAAAACGCGTTTAAAGTTTTGAGTACAATTTCCGACAGCCGCAACTATCCAAGTAGTACACTGGAAAGTTTATACTGACGATATATGAATCGACCATTCCTGCCTCGTAACGTGTGTCTTCCTCTATTTCGAAATAATGATTTTCTGAAGCTCGTTTTTCCCTGTGAGCCAGTCTAGCTTCCTAAGAAGCTTCTGAAGTTCGTAGCTCCGATCGGCCGAGCTTATTCTGGTCTCGTTTTTTGGCGTAAATATTGGGAATTCGATACATTTTTTAGGACATATTCTTAGAAGTTTACTTAGACTTTAAGAAAATGCCAAAAAATATATATTTTTCAAATTTCTCGACTAGAAACTGCCTTAAGAATAAAAAATAGAATTTTAAATTATCCTAAAGGATTTCACCACAGAATTTATCAAGCACACGATGTGTAATTTTTTTGCATATATTCCATATCTTTCGAAATATTTCCCCTTACGTTGATCTTACTTTTTCTAGAACATTTCTTCTCTCACTCGTGTATATATACAGGGTGTCCCAGAACTCAAAGTCAAGCCGAAACGGGGTGACAGGATTGATTGTAACCATCATGAGAAAAATCAGAAAAAAATCTATCCCATGCAGTTTGAAAATTATGGGCATTTAAGAAAAACCTAGAAATTTGGTCAAACTGTAACAGTTTTTCGGTTATTGTGGTTAATTTTTATTACTTTTGTTCATTTAAACTTTTAAACCGTAACCCTAAATAACATTTCTAGAATCACAGTAAAAAATAATGACACAATTGGCCCAAGTTTCCTAGAATTAGGACTATTTGTTAAACTATGAATTTAAAATTTTCAAAATTTGTCTACTTTGAAAGTCCCTGCTTTAAAAAAAAAGTACTAGAGTACCTTGGCAAGTGCCATTAAAAGTTGATGCATTTAATCAGGATTGTAAAATGGTACAATACTTGTTAGTTTCATACTAAAAGAAACGAGTAAAAAAATTAAAACCTCAAGTAACCCGACTTTTGCTAACCCATTTTACTCAGTTAAAATGTTTTTTATTCGCACAAGCTCTTGGTAGGTGCTTAATTTTACGGCAAAATAATGAGAGAGATGGATAGTGGATATGTTTGTTATGAGTGAGAGAGACAGATAGTGACGCCACGTTTACCAAAGTCAACAAAAGTAAGTAAAATTAATAAAATAATGAAAAATCTTGACCTAGTTTAGGTTTATTGGAATAAAAGTCAGATACATAGGGAAATAACATTTTTTATTACAGCTCCGTGAGTGAACGGGGCACATTAACAAACACGCGGTGATCCGGATAGCGCTCTAAATTTGGATATCTTTCACGATAAAGTCTAGCGGCGGCACTTGCGTTGCATCTGCATTCCCCATAAATGAGGTGCATGTTCGCATATTCTTGTGAAGTGTAGCGCGTATTATTATTTCCCCCCACCACAAATTCAAAAGGTAACCGATTTTGGGTAAGCGAGAGACGGATCGAGGCAAAAACAAGGTCAAACAGCTTAGACCCACAGAAAAACGGGTAAACGCCAGAGAGACCCACTAATTGGATTAAGGGTAGACCAAAAAAGTGGGAAAGTAAAACCAGTGAAAACCGGACACAACGACTATTTGAACTACAGGGAAAGAAAAACCGGTAAAATCCGGATAACCACTAATTTAATTAAAGAAAAACGGAAAAGAAGGGGACCTGAAAAGCGTTAAAATCTGTGTATAAAAGGACGAGAATTTTGAAGGAAAGACACTCTTTGAATCCCTCGTGGGTCGACTAGTACTGCTTGGCAAAGTACATCCCTAGTGGAAGGAAACGCTGAGAACACGGAACGTTGAGAAACAAGAGAAACAAGGAGTCGCGCCTAAAAAGCATTAGAAAGATCACTTCTTTCATTTCTCGTGGATCGACTAGTACTGCTTAGCAAAGTACATCCCTAGTGGAAGGAAACGCTGAGAACACGGAACGTTGAGCAACAAGGAAAAAACTGAGTCGCGCCTAAAAAGCATTAGAAAGCTCTCTTCATTTTTTGGAAGATAACTAGTACTGCTGGGCCTAGTACATCCCTAGTGGATCGGAAACGTCTGGAACACGGAACGTTAAGGAACAAAAAAGAAGAAGAATTGGAATAACTTTGTTTTTTTTAGTCTTAAGTGAGAAAATTTTGGAAAATCAAATAAAAATAAAAAGAGAGATACGGAAGGTCGATAAATAAAGCGCTGAAATCAGTTATCGCAAACTAAGTAGAACAATTATATTAGGAGAGCGTAAAGGGCGAAGAGGTATTTTTAATCTGCGAGCGTCACGATACTCAGGCAAAAACACAACAAACATACGCACATCTCCACCGATACAACGTAAACATTGAGCGAGCCAGCGCGTCACGATTCACCGCGCCGCGATCGATAGGACGCGTAAGAAAGGGGGAAAATTTATCGGCCCATGATAATCAATGCGGGTTGCGCCCGGAAGGGTTTACCATCCGAGTAATTACGCGAAATGAACATTTACCGACCGAGAAAAACATTGCGGAAAAATACAAAACAACACAAACTACATACTACACTTATACATAGCGTTATTTTTAGGTTATATCGAGCCATAAAAAACTGAATAAAGCTTATTTTTTGTTAAAAAATACCCGAAACACCTGAGTTTATATTAATTTCTTCCCTGTTCGAGTCCCGAACCTATAAATTTATTTGTAACGAATTAAGACCCGTTACAATATATATATATATATATATATATATATATATATATATATATATATATATATATATATATATATATATTATATTATATTATATATATATTAGGGTGTTTCAAAAAAAAAAAAAAATTTTAATTTTCTTCCAAACAGGTTTAAAAGTTTCATTTAGGTATACAAAGACGCCAGTTAAAATTTAAGATTTTAATATTGATATTAAGGGGAACCGATGTGTTGGTCTAGTGGTTAGCGTACCTGCCTCTGAAATCAACACATCGGGAGGTCGCGGGTTCGAATCACCGTCTCGTAGTTTCGTCGAGAAATAAAAACACAGGCGTGACGTAGCTCCAGTTCTACGCAGATGTCGCGCACACGGACCGGTACGTGTGTGTGTCGGATGGGTATGGCTGTTGTAGCTTGTGAGCTATTTGTCGACGAAACGCGACTAGCTCCGAGGCTGGGAAGCGAACTCGTGACCGGCTGTATTGGTATATGTTTTCCGCAGTTTCCCTATACCCATGACAGAAATGTCATGATGAATATAATACAGAGGGGGAAGTCGGCTGCGGCCGCAATGGGGAGGGAGGATGATGGAGAGAAAGAACAAGTGTAGAGCGGTGGACATATAAGTGGAGCCTTGTAAAAAGCCGAAAAGGCTGTGCAAGTAAAACTTGAAATAAAAAAAAAAAAATATTGATATTAAGGGGTGGCGCATCGCACTTTTCGATTTCCCATAAGAATAACATAGGAAACATTTTCTTTGCTGCTTCTGATTTTTATAACTAGCTAACAAAGCATTGTACCAAATTTCTCAATACATATTTTTGTAGGAAATTGAACGCTCTACAAAAAAGGTCTCTTGTCAAAATTTTGTAAAACTAACTGTATCAAAGTTACAGCCTGTCAAAAGTTGAGTTACCTACAATTTGACCTTTTTTTAAATATTACAGCGAATGCAGGTCTTATAAATAAAGTGGACATGAGTTTCATTGTAAAGCATGCATTTTACTATGAATAAATGATCACTTATAATTACAGCAACAATGAAACAATTTTTCAATGGAAATTTGGTCAGGAAATGTTTTTATCGTTTTATTGATTTATTTTTAATGGTAATTTTTTTTTCATTACTGTAATTAACGGATGACATAAACAAAGAGACAAACGTTTTCCTTTTATAAATCTATTAATTTTAATTATTTGAATTGCTATATGCCCTCAAATATTTATGCAAATTTACATTAATTTGTTATATGAGATTTTTTTATAACAATTTGGATAACATCGCTGATGCTTGCGGACTACTTGTACTAGGTATTGCAGCTGTTCTTCATCCTTAGTTAGGCAGCTTGAATATTCTCCGATTAATGCAATACCTCGTTCCGCTACATCGTTAGTGACGCTTAATTTAAATAAAAATCGACATTTTCTTTATAGCTATCATCCCTGGACCATATTGAGATATCTTTTTCCAAAAAATCGTATGGTAAATCGAATTTTTTAAACAGTTCCAACGAATTTTTTGAGACGAATTCGCTCAAATCTTTTTCTAATAATGAGTCCAATTCGTTTTCGTTTATATTGTACCGCAAATTAGTTTCCGTAAATCCTTTTCGACTAGTAATTGCGACTACTATTTTTTTTTTTTAATATTGATGGAAACATGGTCGTCAAATAATGAGAGCGTAGCTAACTCTTCATTGAGGTACCACAAATGATCCATCATTTTTTTACAAGCTTGGTGTGAGACTGTTGGATTAACTTTTTTATCCAAAATCAATTTTTTTATGAATTCCAAATCATTGTTTGGCGCCGAAATAGCAGACGTCGAAGTATACCAAGCTTTTATATAAATTAAATTTTTTTTTCAAAATAAATCAATTTGAAAAATTTGAAAAACACTGAAATTTTGTTTCATTATTGCAAAAGAGAATTATTAGTGATCATCTATTCATAGTGAAATGCATGCTTTACAACGAAAGTCATTGTCCACTTTATTTATAAGACCTGCATTCGCTGTAATATTTAAAAAAAAGGTCAAATTATAGGTAACTCAACTTTTGACAGGCTGTAACTTTGACACAGTTAGTTTTACGAAATTTTGACAAGAGACCTTTTTTGCAGAGCGTTCAATTTCCTATAAAAATATGTATTGAGATTTTTGGTACGATGCTTTGTTAGCTAGTTATAAAAATCAGAAGCAGCAAAGACAATGTTTCCTATGTTATTCTTATGGGAAATCGAAAAGTGCGATGCGCCACCTCTTAATGTCAATATTAAAATCTTAAATTTTGATTGGCGTCTTTGTATACCTAAATGAAACTTTTAAACCTGTTTGGAAGAAAATTAAAAAAATTTTTTTTTGTTTTGAAACACCTTAATATATATATATATATATATATATATATATATATATATATATTAGACAGATTCAAAAAAAAAATTTCCTTCTGGATTCTCGTGCTATTGTTGGGCACTGATAAAACAAAATTTCTCTAAAAAGATGGGCGCGGTCACTCAATTTTTAGAGGTGGCTATCTCGACTTTTTTGTATTTGAATTTTTTTAACGAACGTATTGCATTTAAGCATAGCATCCGAAATGGCTTCGGATTACGGATAAAAATCACATCCAGCAGCTTTTTCGTAACAAAAATAAACTCTAACAATTTGAAAAGGGTGCAATATTCACAATTCAAATCCAGGTAGATCAATAATGGCGTCTATACTACTCTCGTTATTCATGTAGATTTATTTATACGCATTAACATTTTGCACTTTTTACGAAAAATTAAATTATAAGCTTTTATTCATAAATCGTATATTTACATTTTCAAAATGCTACGCTTATATTATCTTCAAACTCATTTACATTTCTTCCCAGCCATTCTCAAGTTCGTTAACATTTTGGGCAGAAAGAAAATGTGCAACGTTGAACAGTTTGTCCAAATCTCTCTTAAATTTACGCTCCTTCGATATTTGTGACGGCAAATTCTTTTTAACTCGATTTTTTAAAAGTTGTTTCCAGACTAGATGGAGTTTTATTGATTTCAAGATTGCGTTATTCAATCGACGCGTTGGAATTTCAGCACATTTCCATTGTTCGAAAATTTCTTTCATCGTTTCGTGTGCACTTCGACGTATGGTCAGTTTTTCTCTGTTATGTTTGTAAAAGAACAAACTCAAAACTTTTCCGATTTTTATCCGTAATCCGAAGCCATGACTATGTTTAAATGCAATACGTTCGTTAAAAAAAATTCAAATACAAAAAAGTCGAGATAGCCACCTCTAAAAATTGAGTGACCGCGCCCATCTTTTTAGAGAAATTTTGTTTTATCAGTGCCCAACAATAGCACGAGAATCCAGAATTTTTTTTTTTTTTAAATCAGTCTAATATATATATATATATATATATATATATATATATATATATATATATATATATATATATATATATATATATATATATATATATTAGACTGATTAAAAAAAATTATATATATATATATATATATATATATTTTATATTTTTTATATATATTATATATTTATATTTTATATTTATATATATATATATTTTTTCTTTTCTTTACGAAAGCAATTTCCGGTATTGGTTTGTCGAGTGTAGCGGAGATGGGAGAATCGCAGTGTATGTGCGCATCGAGGGGCGAGATTCATCACGCGAAGAGAAAGAGAACGGAGTAGTCTCTCTCTCTTTCTCTCTCTCTCTTTCTCTCTCTCTCTCTCTCTCTCTCTCTCTCTCTCTCTCTCTCTCTCTCGCTCCCTCCTCTTCATTCATACGTTGATGATTCTCTTATAAATATTGATGATTATTTCTTTGTTCGTAATGACAGGGAGGGAAAACAAGGTGGCGGAGTAGGGTGTTTTATACATAAATCTCTTCAAGTGAAAGTCTTGGCTTCATCTCCCTGTGAATATTCAAATGCTCCAGAATTTCTTTTGTTGGATCTACATGTACAAGGTGGTGACTCCCTTTTGTTCGCCTCCATCTACGGTAGGCCTAAAGGCCGTTTATTGGATGAGTTTTTGGAAGTGTTCAATCATCACTCGCATGCTTATCGAAATTGTATTATTGCAGGAGATTTGAACTGTAATCTGCCAATTTTGAATCGAGTTATTTACGAGACATTGTCTACTCCTTGTCTTTGTACATCGTAGAATCTTCCGCCACTTTTCATACTGCTACCTGCAACTCTTGGTTGGTCGTAAATATCACAGATAACCTTGACAAAATTACATCATTTGCGCAGTCTGAATCACCCTTCATAAATGGTCATTATCTGTTGAAATTCACCTTTGCATTTGATACCAGCGTAAATACGTCCAGGACCATCACGAGACGGTGCCTATCACGATTTGACCAGAGAGCATTTGCTGAGTCGATAGCTTCATCGCTTAGTAAGTCTTATGCTACTGATTCTGAACTAGATTACTCTAACATTATCGAATTAAATGTCGAATTTTTCACGAAATCGGTTATTTCGGCTATGGACGTTTGTGCCCCCAGGAAAAGTTTTCCGGTAAATAGGCCACTTGCGTGTTGGTTTAATGATGGGCTGAAAATTAGAGTAAGAGAACGCAACCCTCTGTTTAAGAAAGCTAAACGTTCGCAAGGGTTGTTAGATTTTGAAATTTATCGTAACTTTAGAGACAGTCTCACTAGGGATGTTCGGAAGGTCAAAAATGATTATCAATTTAATTTACTCAGCTCCATTGAAAATCCTACTCGCCTTTGGAAAGAATTAGCAAACATGGGACTAGTTACGGTGTCAGCTTCCTCTCCCTTAAGGTAGGTTTACACTACGACACTTTGGTGTATACACTCAATGTGTACATCGAGTGTCTGTGTGAACTCCACTGTCTGATCTCGCGACATTTATTGCGACATCTCGCTAGGTGTCGCGCCGAGCACCGTGTGAACAGGTTGTGTCGGAGTGTCTGCCGCAGTGTTCAAGTTTTCGAACCGACACGAAATTAGCCAGACACTCGCGACCCGCGTTAAATCAAAATGGCCATTACGTGGAGCAAGGAGAGCATTGAAAATTTGATATTTTTTGTGGAAGGACTGCCTGAACTTTGGCAAATATGTTGTGCTGATTATAAAAATAGAGTTAAAAAATAGGCAGCACTTCAATGCTTGGCGAAACAGTTTGGCACAATATCGGCTAAAGTCGGCAGAAAAATTCATAATTTAAGAACACAGCTTAAGGGGCTATACCAGTGTGAACGCTGGAAATTTGGGTGATTTTCAGGATTGGTTGGACGAAAAGTACTCAATTAAATCTTTTGGAAAATTAAAAATATATTTGACCTATATTACATAATTTTTTCATAGAAAAATATTGAGATTCAAGCGACTTATGCGCTGTGATCGCAGGCGCAAAAAAAAAGTTCCTCAACTGCTGACATGATTCCGGCTGATTGAGTAGCTGAAACCAAAAAAGAAAAAAATGTCGTTAAACTAGAAGGTATTTCCTGTACAATGACGTAGGATTTTTGAAAAATATCGAAATCTAACGAAATGGCGTAGTTATGAAAAAGTCTCTTTTCTTGCCTAAAAAATGGTCGTTTTTTTCAATGTCAAATCGTCAATTTTCATCCAATCAAAAATATCCTACGTCATTGTAGAGTAAATATATTCAAGAGTACTCACTTCAAATTTCACGTCAATCGGATCTTTTTGAGTTACAGTGTCAGCAAATTTGAAAAATCTCATTTCGAGAAAAATGCGTTTACAGATTTAACTATCGATTTTTGCAAGATTAAATGATATATACATATATAATATAAATGATAATGATATTCTTGAAAGAATAAACTGTCGAAAAAGGCAAGAAAAATAGTTTTTTTTAACGTGTCACACTGGTATAGCCCCGTAATAACAGCGCACAAAATTACGTCTACGGCCGCACGGCGTTTCTCCGTGGCGTCCGAGCGGGTACTGCAGACATGTCAGTAGTTTTGTGTGTGAACATCTGAGACACACAAAACTGTGTAGCGACATCACAGTACAGACACTTTCTGGGACACCGAAACCGTCTTATGTGTGAACAGAACGGACATTCGTGTCAGACATTTGCGTCGCAATAAGTGTCGTAGTCTATGCAGACCTTTACACTTTTTTGATGCGGATCTACTCAATACTTATTATGCGTCTATCTCCCGGTCAGAAAGCGCGCTTGACACTAATGCAACTACCGAATTCTTATTAAGCTGCCCCAGGGGTGATCCAGTTTTCAACTTTACTCAAATAACGGGAGCCGATGTCGTCAAATTTGTGCTGGCCAAGGTATCTCTATCTCTCAGCTCGGGGCCGGATGGAATATCGGATTTCTCTTTAAAAAAGTCTGCCACTCCGATTGCAAATCATCTAGCTGGCTTATTCAACTCCTCTATTGTGAATGCTTATTTTCCAAAGCTATGGAAAAAAGCTTTTATCTGGCCGCTACTGAAGATAAAAAAACCGACATCGCCATCTGACACGCGTCCCATCGCAAATTTATCATCTACAGCGAAACTGTTGGAAAGGATCATAAAAGACCAAATTACGGAATTCGTGGAAGCTCATGAAATTTTAGTCTGTAGACAATCTGCCTATCGTTGTGGTCACTCCACACAGACGGCCTTGCTTAGGATTTGTGATGACGTAAGGCGTGCCGCGGACATTGGCAAGTTAACTATCCTTGTCCTTTTTGATTTCAGCAAAGCATTCGATACTTTTTGTCATCATCTACTTCTTAAAAAACTGAAGAGGATTGGCTTTTCTGATTCCGCGCTTAAATGGGTACATTCATACCTTACTAGACGAACGCAATCTGTCATTGATGATTCAGGGAATTGCTCGAAATGGCAGACGACAAATGTAGGTGTACCCCAGGGCTCAGTCCTTGGGCCCCTCTTTTTCAGTTTGTTTATAGATGACATCTCCTGAGTCTTTCTTTCTCTGATCATATGATTTTTTCTGACGATCTGCAGATTTGGCTTTCTTGCGATCCCTATGAACTAAACCACGCGCTTTCCAAGATAAGGCAAGATGTAGATGCGATTTATAATTACTCTAAAATGAATGGACTTACGTTGAATATTGGGAAATCAAAGATGATGGTCCTCGGCTCAAATGCCCGAATCAGAAATATTAAACTGAATGAGTTACCAACTATCTCTCTAAATGACACCCAATTACCATATGTACAAAGCGTCCTGAATCTTGGGGTTCACTTGTCAGCCAACCTCTCGTGGCATACTCATGTGTCGAACATTTCCCGTAAAGTGTTCTCAACCCTGTATAAGCTAAAATACCACCGCAATGCATTATCAGTTGAGCTTAGAACAAAGTTGGTCACCACCTTGATTTACCCGCATTTTGATTATTTTTGTTTGGTCTATCATCATCTAACGGAGGAACTCAATATTAAATTGCAGATGCTAATGAACGCTAATATTAGGTTCATTTTCGATTGGCGATCTGATGAGCATATTTCACCCTTCCGCCGGCGACTAGGCTGGCTTACGGTGAAAAATCGGCGAAATTATTTCCAAGGCATACTTGTTTATTGTACGCTGCATGAGCGTGTCCCCAAGTACATTTTGGATCTCTTCATCAGCCCGGATGTAAATTTGCGAGTATCAGAGCGACTTCCTCGGTCAATATTCAATATCCCTTTGCATCGCACTGTCATGTATAAGAATTCACCTAGCATCTCGTGTGCTTATCTTTGGCATTCGCTACCATTAGATATCATCTCTGCGCCGTCCCTTAGTATCTTTAAGACTAGGTTCTTCAACTACCTAATGC
>OZ023316.1:8109718-8190499 GCA_964007375.1 Ophion obscuratus | reverse complement strand
GGACAGCTAGGGGTTCTATCTATGTGCGCAAATGAAAAATGGACAACCATTAATTACTATTCGCAAAACTGAGGATATCGATAATCTCGAATGACTCGCGCAAATATGCCCCCCTCGTGATGTGGCCCAATGTATCACAACTAATGAAATTAGCTCTATTCTAAAAATTTGCCACTTCAATGCTAACTCCCTCGTTGCCCACATCGACCAAATTAGACTTTTTTTTTCAAGAAAATACATTCCATGTAATCTCCGTTTCTGAAACGTGGTTACACTCTCGTATACCAGACGATCTTGTTGCTATTAACGATTTTTTCATCATTAGAAATGATCGTGAGGGTAAGATGGGAGGAGGCGTCGCATGCTACGTTAATAAATTGCTTCAAGCTAAAATTCTCGATTCATCTCCTTCAGCTTTTTCTAACGCACCAGAGTATATATTGCTGGATATATCCATTACGAAGGGGAATTTGATACTTTTTGCATCAATCTATAGACGTCCAAAAGGCCTGTTTTTTGCAGAATTCATGGCAAATTACAGCAGGTTCAGTCACGATTACAACAACATCATTATTACCGGTGACCTAAATTGTAATTTACTTTCAAATAACTACGAGGCGGGTGTCCTCAATGAGTTAATCTTTGCACATTCACTCTTTTTGTCCCTACTGAGGCATCCTACCATACATCGTATTATGACTCGTGGCTTGACGTAATGGTTGTTGATTCCGAAGACAAGCTTCATTCCTTCGCAAAATCCCCAGCTCCGTTTATAGCTGATCACGATCTTATTGAAATCACCTACGATTTACCGCTTCCCTTACTAACCTCGCGCCTTATTTCACGCCGCTGCTTAAAACAGTTCAATGAGCAAGAGTATTGTGCGAAGATTGACTCTGCGTTACCTTCGATCACGGGTTTGATCTCTGAGTTTGACGGCACCCCTACTAACCTGGATAATCTTACATTGTCGGTTACTGGTCTTATTAGCGATGTCTTTGACTCGGTTGCTTTGTTACGACAATTTCGTCTTCGTAATTATTCAGCACCGTGGTTTACCATTGAGCTCAGGGATCTGATTCGGACGCGTAATAAATTGTATCGATGGGCAAAGCGTACGGGAATCGCAGAGCGGTATAATGAGTATCGTCAGTTCCGAGATCGTGTTACGATACAATTGCGTAATGCTAGGGAGCAATTTTTATTTAATAGAATTAGTTCGATCGATGAACCAAATCGACTTTGGAGGGAACTTGCGAATATGGGTCTCATTAAAATTAACATCTCTTCTCCTCTTAATCACTTCACTGCCAACCAGTTAAATATCTACTTTGCATCTATCTCTGGACCTGGTAGCCAGCTCTCAATTACCGACTTCTTAAATTCCATTAACTCGGTCCCGTAACCACACCATGACTTTTCATTCTCACTTATAACTCCCGACTCTGTTTCTAAATACTTGTCTCCTTTGGTTTCTTCCTCGCTTCGCACCGGTCCTGATGGCCTCTCTCCATTCTCCTTAGTCAAAGCTAAGTCGTCCATTCTACTGACACTAACAACTTTATTCATTTTATCTATCCAACACCCACATTTCCCATCCGTTTGGAAGCATGCGTTTATCCGACCGTTATCCAAAATAAGAACTCCTTTGTCTCCTTCTGACAGTAGGCCCATCGCTAACCTTCCGGAGCTCTTTAAGTTATTCGAGCGCATCATTTATCGTCAAATCTCATCTTTTTTAAATCAGCACAATATTCTGAGTGAACGCCAGTCGGGCTTTCGAGAGTCTTTCAGTACTCAGACAGCGCTAATTAGAGTTTCCGATGACATACGGCGTGGTATTGAGTAGAAAATGCTGACGATACTTGTACTATTTGATTTCAGCAAAGCCTTTGATACAGTGCCTCACTTGCAATTACTTGTAAAGCTAAGATCCTTTGGTTTTTCTGTTCAAACGGTAAAGTGGTTTTTCTCATATCTTACGGGAAGAACTCAAGCCGTAGTTGATGATTAGGGAATGAGCTCCGAACGGCTGCCCTCTAGCAGGGATGTCCCTCAGGGCTCTGTCCTTGGACCACTACTTTTTACCTTGTACATTAACGACATTGGTCATAATCTCCGCTTTTCTAGCTTAATGACATTTGCATATGATACGCAAATTTATCTGAATTGTCACCCTAACAACCTTAGAGCAGCCATTGCCATGATCTCTCATGATGTTAACGCGATCTCAACTTTTGCAGCGAATAACGGTCTTACACTCAATACATCTAAATCCAAGGCTCTAATATTTGGTAGCACAGCTCATATCCGTGAGCTTGATCTTGAAACTTGTCCTCCAATATCTGTTAATAACAGCATTTTACCATTTGCAACCAATGCTCGGAATCTGGGCTTACTTTTCACCTCTAATCTGTCTTGGCACCGTTATATATCCTTCTTGTCACAAAAAGAGAATAACGTTTTATTTAGGTTAAAATTTCATAGGAGCTCGCTTTCTTCGCGGTTCCGGGCAAAATTGGTTATCTCGTTAATTTTTCCTATTATTGACTACTGTAGTCTCGTCTACCATGATTTATCAGATGACCTTATTACTGAATTACAAAGGCTTGTGAATTGCGCCATTCGGTTCGTCTTTAATCTAAGACTGGACACTCACATAACTCCGTATCGTCATCAATTAGGCTGGCTCTCGGTGAAAAATAGGCGCCTCTATTTTCTGGGTATCCTTACCTACTGGATTCGTTACTTATCTGTACCTTCACATCTTGGAGAGCTTCTCCCTCTCGGTGATCCCACACTACGTAGTTCCTCTAGACGCCCACCTTTAACATTTGCAATCCCTCACTACAGAACCACCACCTTCCAGCGGTCTTTTGGCTTATCTGCTGCTTATTTCTGGAACTCACTTCCAGCCAACATCGTAGAATCCCCGTCTATTGTCATTTTTAAAAATCGCTTACACTCCCATTTGTTTCAATTGGAACTTGTATAACTACATAATCTGCTCCTTCGATTTTCCTGTCGCGCTTTGTTTTTCGAGCTCTTGACCCTTTTGTCTGGCTTTGCGCAATAAATAGTATTTCAGAATTGCACCTAATCATGTTAGTTCTAAGTTCGATCATTAAGTAATTAATTAATTAGTACATTACCCTCAAGGTAATGAATTGTTGTTATCAAGTTAGATTTAAATTATTTTGCCTTTATTGGCTCCGTTTATATAAACTCTATTCATATTGTATAACTGGAGTTGTAAGCAAGCACTATTATCTTTAGCTTATTAAGTAAACACTAAAACTTAAATGAAGTTGCATTCTTAGCGCGAAAGCAAGCTCAATTATTATTTGTCTAAACTATCATAATTAAATCTTATCGACAGCGTTACCTTAAGATATGCAAACACACCGAAGTTTATAGTTTATAATAACATTGTCCGAAAGTTCTCTAGGACATAATAAATAATCAATCAATCAATCTCTCTCTCTCTCTCTCTCTCTCTCTCTCTCTCTCTCTCTCTCTCTCTCTCTCTCTCTCTCTCTCTCTCTCTCTCTCTCTCTCTCTCTCTCCGCTCTTGGCTCCTGTGAGTATCTCTGCACGCATCTACTTCGGCTCCGTCTTCTATCCGACTTCTCTTTGCCGCGTCGTGCCTTCGGGCGTTTTTGTTGCAGTAAAAGCATGCCCCATTGTTGCTTTTGTCCGAAATTGCATCGGTTGTATCACGCTGCATGCTAAATTCTCTGGAAATTCGGATAAAGTTGCAACGCAAGACGACATAACCTCAACCTGTCATCCCGAAACCTCTATGCGTGCGTCTCGCTCTTGCTGTGGGATATTGTGGGAATCGTCCGCGCTCTATTGATTAGTCAACACCTACTGGTCGAGGATCTGTTTGACCTTCCGCTGATTCAAGTCTTCATCTGCCAACTTGTCTCGCAAGTACTATCTTCGACCGACAATACTTCCGCATCTCATCGGTCAGTTCGCCCTATCGCCAGTCGATAACTTATCATCGTTTACGTTACGACTATCACTGGTCGATAATACACCATCGATTATCAGTGCCGAATGACCCGCGATATCGATTGCTTATGTACAAAGTGCGGCAAAAATATTGCAGGAAACAGTCACGATTGCACTACCTATGGACAGCTATTCCACCCGGGATGTGCCCGTAGCTATTTGCTAACGTCTTCTGTCCTGGACTGCTGTCTTCTCAAACTCTCGTCCTTACCCTCGTCGCCAAATACTAGCTGACTAGCCGCATCCCGGAGTACTTTAAACATTCACCCATCTAGAGACCGTGCCCTTTCTCTATCCCCCTCCCCAGCTGCGCCCTCTCCAGCCATACCGCTAAATTCTGAAAATACCCTCGCCAGACTGGTCGCTATGCATGAAAAAACTAATTCGACCATCGAGGCTTTCTGTCGCTCCCAAGAGAAAACCAATAATGAATTCCGAGCTAAGCTAGAGCGCATTCCACCCATGGAAGCCACTCTCACCGATCTTGTGCGTCGTGTCGATGAGCTTGAAACCGCAAATATTGCCCTGAGAGCCGATGCCGCCGCGCGTCGGCAAGTTCGCACTCCTGAAGCCTTTGCTACTCCGCCGCCAATCACCGCTGAAGTCATAATACCTGGCTTGTCAATTCGCGACACTCCTACTCCCAAGGATTTAATCATCAGCGTTTTCGAAGCATCGGACTTGTCGCACCACATACTGGCGATCAGGAAACTTCCCATCAAACCCTCCCGTGCAGTCGGCGAGGCAGTCGTCATTGTTAAGTGCTCCTTCTTCTTCACGATAACCTCAGGCACTGTCAGGGACATCCTTATCAACAAAAAGAGGGAAACTCGCGACCTGAAATGGTCTGCGGTATTCAATGATTGTTCCATTGCGACGAAAAACTTTAATATTTTCGCAAATGAGCTACTTCCTGCGGAATTATACAAGCGATATCGGCGTGTTAAAGCTAAGGCCCCAGTTGCAGGATACAAATATGTTTGGACCAGGGGCGGACGAATCTACGCCAGGAAAGCGGATGGCCAACCACGGATTGAGGTTCATTCCGAAAATGACCTCCCGGAGTCGGATTGACTCGCTGCGTCAGCAGCACACCCGCTATATCGCCGTGCAGATAAGTCGGCCGTTTCTTTATTGCACTCTCCATTACGAATCGCCCAATTTAATGCATGCTCCCTGCTGGCTCATATTGATCAGATTCGTATATTCTTTCAAGCCAATTACTACCACGTAATTTCTATAGCTGAGACCTGGTTACACTCTCACATTGATGATAGTCTCATTAGTATTGATGGTTTTTTTGTGATCAGAAATGATCGCGAGGGCAAAGAAGGAGGCGGGGTCGCGGTTTTGATTCGTAATTCTCTCAAAGTAAAAGTTTTAGCCACATCCCCAAGCCTATTTTGAAATTCCCCCGAATTTATCATAATGCAAATAAGCTCGATTGGCGCGGACCCACTATTGTTCGCGTCTATTTATAGAAGACCACATGGGCTTCTCCTCGATGATTTTGTCAACATATATTTCGATTTCTCTCACGCTTACAAGAATATCATACTCGCCGGGGACTTCAATTGCAATTTATCTCGCGAGTGTTACGAATCTAAATATTTAAGAGACTTTGTTTTTTCGTCACCTTTAAATCTTGTGGATTCGGGAGCATCTTTTCATACGGGCCTATCCAGCTCGTGGCTGGATGCTATAGTGGTTGATGATCTTGAGAAGGTTGCTGCTTATTCTAAGTCGAATTCTCCATTTATCAACGGGCACGATTTGCTCGACATCGCATACTCTATCGGGTTCAGTGAACCTACCTCTGGCCAGCTTCGACTCCGCTGTTTAGCGGACTTTAGCGCCCAATCCTATGCGGAATCAGTTGCGTCCTTTATCGGGGAGACAAATCCTTCTCTCTCGGAATCTGAGATTGATAGTGGAGTAATTAACTTTTCTTCCGCATTAGTGTCAGCTATGGATTTACACGCTCCTTGGAGGACCTTCCCAGCATCTCGGCTGCCTGCTCCGTGGCTAACGGATCAACTACGATCTCGTATCCACTCCAAGGATCAGCTGTATCAGGCGGCGCGTCGTTCAAATAGCTTACTCGGACTAGCTGAATTTCGACGATACAGGGACCAACTCACACGCGACATTCGGGTAGCTAAAAACGAATTCCTCAGATAACGACTCACTCAGATATCTGATCCTGCAGCTCTATGGAAGGAGCTCAGGCGCCTAGGCCTTATCAAATCGGCAACGACATCGCCACTCAACTTTTTCTCTGCTCAATCCTTAAATACTTACTATGCGTCTGTCTCTTCCTCATCTGTCGTCCGTAACTGTCAAAATAAAAAATCATTACCAAAAAATTTTTTCAACAAAAGTTTTTAGTTTTCAGCTGACAAATTTTTTGGCAATAAAAAAAGTTATGTTTCCGTTTGAAAAAAACATGTCAGCCTTTGTAACGCCGCCATTTTGAATTTTCCCTAGCAGTTTTGTTCCCTAGAAGTTTTGTTCCACACAATATTTCGTCCGAGCAATATTTTTCGAGAAAATTCAGGTGTAAGATTAAAATGGGACACCCTGTATATCGATTATCGATTAATTGATCATCGATTATTGATCTTTATTTAAAATTTATTGTTGATTTATTTTGTCTTATATTGTGTACTTCATGGATTTTATTATTTAGCGACTGTCGCCAGAGAGCCAAGTTGGTTGACCCGTGTCGCTGAAAGCAGCGATCGGATTACACCTATGCATGAGAGAGAGCGAGAATGAGAGATGGAGCGACCGCATCGCATGCATGTGAGATAGAGCAAGATATACATTTAACTTCAGACATTCACCGACTAAAGCAGTTGGGTTTGTTGGGTGAAATCCCAAACAAACCCAAACAAACCCAAACAAACCCACGAACGTCTTCAAACATCTATTGAACACTTTCGAATGTCTCCGAACGTCTCATGAACGTCGCCCGAACGTCTCACGAACGTCTCTTGAACGTCTCACGAACGTCTCCGAACGTCTCACGAACGTTTCATGAACGTCTCACGAACGTCTCCGAACGTCTCACGAACGTCTCTTGAACGTCTCCGAACATCTCATGAACGTCTCTCGAACGTCTCCGAACGTCTCTTGAACGTCTCACGAACGCCTCCGAACGTCTCATGAACGTCTCCGAACGGCTCACGAACGTTTCATGAACATCTCCGAACGTCTCATGAACGTCTCACGAACGTCTCATGAACGTCTCCGAACGTCTCACGAACGTCTCCGAACGTCTCACGAGCGTCTCATGAGCGTCTCCGAACGTCTCATGAACGTCTCACGAACGTCTCATGAACGTATCCGAACGTCTGTCGAACGTCTCACGAATGTCTCCGAACGTCCCCGAACGTCTCACGAACGTCTCCGAACGTCTCCGAACGTCTCACGAACGTCTCCGAACGTCTCTCGAACGTCTCTCGAACGTCTCATGAACGTCTCCGAACGGCTCATGAACGTCTTACGAACATCTCACGAACGTCTCCGACCATCTCACGAACGTCTCCGAACGTCTCATGAACGTCTCACGAACGTCTCCGAACGTCTCCGAACGTCTCATGAACGTCTCACGAATGTTTGACAGCAATATTTTATACAACTGTGTAATCTCATAACAGATAATGTAACAAAGAAAGGGGTGAGGAGATTTAAAAAATCACATAATGTCACATTTCGTTTATTTGCATGAATCGTTATGATTCAACCACCAATTAAACATTTTAAATACATTTTGTAATGCACAATTTTTTTCATGCTTTTCGCATCGTAGAGTATAGCTTACGTCTAATTTACTTAAGGTATCCATATCGCCAAAGTCCACGTCCAACGTTTCAATAACTAGATCATTTTTCATATTTATTATATCAGCTAGCCATTCTCGTTTTTGATGGCCGTCAACATATACGATAGGATACATATCGTCTTCCGTTGGACCCACAACTGCAGTCGTTATTGAACCTTGAGCCATGCTATATGGAACGTTCCCATAGGCCCACTTTAGACCATGATGATTCCGAATCAACTATGACGCTTCGTATCTCTGAAATTTTGTGAGAAGTCTCCATGGTATGATACTCGCGAAAATATAATGAGAGAGCACACATTCCGCTCTCAGAATCGCTACTTCCTTCACGACAAAGTTTCTCCCAACAATGAACCCTTGTAGATCGACAAATGTAGGTACAGACATAACGAAGATGGCTCGATCAAGTCGATAGCAAGATCAATTGATGACTGACGTCAATATTTAAGAAACTCGTCTTTAAATCATTTATTTATCGAGCGGGGGGTTACTTGCTAATCTATACAATTTTACGAACCATGTTTGTCAATGGACAATATTCAACAACGCGATCGTGCAAGATCAAACAATAGGCAGTAGTATTTGGTGGCAAATCTTCCTTACATTCAAACTCTATTCGCACATCCACGGTTGCATTTTTCACAGACTCGTTCTGACGCGAGCAATCGATAACCGTGAGAAGGCCGTTATATTGAAACTTTACAATAGTGAGCAAAGAATTATCACTATTACAGCCATAATAAGATTTACGCAATTGAGAGTACATGTTGAACAAAATGGCGAATCTGTTTTTGTCAAAGTCCAAATTCAAGTCATCGTAACGATAGGATTCCGAGTTGAGATAAAGTTGAACATTGGCGAGCTTGCAGTCGTCGAATAGTGTAATGTCCTTTGCCATAGAATTTTTTTTGCCAGTCTGCAGCGCAAATATTACATATCTTGGTTTCTCTAGCTGGGAGGCAGCTTTCACAGTCCATGAGTGTTTCGTTGTGCTTTGAAGCAGTGGATACTCGTATAGATCCCAAGAGCGAAAGGTCATATTCAAGTATCGCCCACTCTCCAATGTTCGAAGTAATGACAATTTAGTTATCTCATTGAATATTACGTGAGGCATACGACATTGTATTTTGAGCAATTCAACTTCTGCCTCTACTAATGGATGCTGACTGAATACGCAATTGTTATCATTGCGCGAACGTATCAGAATTAGCTCATGACGAGCATTGATAACTACGCGCTTGTAATCTTCACAGAATCCTAGCAATATGTTGAGAGGTACACAAAAATTGAAATATTTTCCCCCATTATTATGTGTTACATCCCACGCAGTATTTTTCAAAGTATGACTCCTTTCAGGGCTTAGAGAGATGTAGTTTTTAATCGTGGTTGTTATTCCAACGTTTCGATTGCGATCAATCTCCACACCATCGAGCTCATAACGAACTTCATCCAACATGAATGCAACGCAATTGTTTCCCAATACTACAATTGCTTGATCATCTGGTTTTTTAAGCACCGTGAACTTTCCCTCAACGTAGAGAAAACTTTCAGATGGTAGGGTGTACAAGTCTTGGTGTTGTATAGGAATTCGTATTTCATCGCTGTGTCCAAACGTTGAGTTGGCATACGGATTGTACGTATGAGTCTCAATTTTGATGATACGATCGTCAAAGATTGGCTCCCCACTGATATTCAAAACGTCAGTCATTCTTTTGCCTCAAGTATGTCGTACAGTAAATCCCAGAGATTCTAAAAATTCACGATTCGCTGCACTGAGTTTCTTCTTTGCGGGTAATTTAACACTCAATGCCGCTTGTCTTCTTGCAAGAGTATTACCGTGTGGGATCGTATTATCTCGCGTAGAAATATTGTCTCTGGCGTATTCCGTGTCGTACAGAACGAGCATCACAAGCGTCGCTTTCGTATGTGCAATCTCACCGTAATTTCTTTTCCTCGAAAATCGAGTAGTTTTCCCGTTTGATCCACGATATGTATCGTTAGATCCGTAATGCTCTGCACAACGATCGGAAGATAAATGATTTGCGCAGGCGTTTCCGATATCTTATATCCTGGTGGTACGCTCGGTGAAAATTCATGTATCGTGTGTACACGCTCGCCATTGCAGTACGCACCAGTGGTGACACTACATTCTATGCGGATAATGTTGACATTCATTATGTTTATCGGTACATCAGATTCCTGCCATTTCCAGGGATGCAGTATTCGATTTGATGAAAATCCCAACAGGGATCCTACGTTGTCAGATTTACTGAAATTTTTCTGTACGCACATTTGATTTCGCTCTGTACTGTATTATGATTAGCGCGTAGCGCGATTGGGTATTCGCCATTTTCATCGAGGTCATCGTTATCAACCTTTCGAGGAACAATTTCATTTTCAGCATCATCACCGCTATCAACCCCTTTGAGTAAAATTGCACGATTCAGATACGCATTTATGGCTCTCAGTTCATACGATCCTTCAGGGATTATAATTTCCTTGTCATCATTGTCGAAGTAAAATTTGTTGTTTGATGAATTCACATTTGGTATTGTGTGATAAGTTTCGAAATCCGTCAAACCGAGCTCATAACAGCCATCATTGAAATCTATAGCGGGAAAAAAATTTGCGGTTAGAAGGCTACTCTTGCCGGTCAATGTAAGCGTCAGTGACATGTTTCCCTCGAATACTGAGTTGATTGACACATTGTCACGGCTTAAATACATATTGATCATCGACGTTTTGGAGAAATTGCGACCACAATTGCCCGCAAACACTCTGATTATAATTCTGATAAGATGTTCGATTGTATTGTATTTTTGTGGTATTTGGTCCAAAATATCGCACCAACTCCTTGGGCGATCGAAGATTTTCAAAACTATCAAAATATATTATATGACTCCCTCTCTTGGCATAGGCTACCCAATGCGTACCGGGGCCATCGGCATCATCCAAATTTACTATACCGCTCGCATCCAGTTGCACGCCACCATAAACTGGTAAATTATTGCGCATGAAGACCCCTCTGAAGAATGGTATGCGCATGCGCCTGGCGAAGCATTCCAATTGTACATTAGTTGTTACACCCATGGGCATTTTCACCGAGTTTTTGCGTTTTTTTTTCTTAGTTGAACATCCTTGTCCACGCTTGTAGGGAGCGAGAAAGATAGCCTTCTATAGCTCGATTATGACATTGTATTTCCTCTAGTTGACGTTGCGCCGCTTTGCTATCATTCACAGCCTTTGCTATCCCAGCTGCCCCACCAGCCAGTGAACCAAGAACTCCCAGTAATGGTAACATTGGCAAATTCCGCCACGCTTTGCTATCGGCAGTATTCTCTTCTTAACGGGTTTTTTCTTCTTTGTCGATGAGTTCGTTGTCTTCATTCCCATGCCTAATTTCGTTTTTGCTTTCATAGCTGCCCAAACAGCGGTCGCTGCTGTTTTCTCGCCAAAAGTCGAATCTCTCGCAGTAATACGTTTTCGTGCCGTTGTTGCAAGTATATTATCCGCAACGTGTCTTTCGCCTAAATGATTGCTTCGAGAATAGGGTATATCGTGGTCGCGACAAGCTGCATCCAATGGATTTATACCACGATCACCCCGTGCCAATCTCTGCTCTAACTGAGTGCCTGGTCCACAAAATTGGTATCCGGGAATATGTAACTCGATCGGAAGTGCATTTATTGCACGATTTAACAAACCGTTGCCTTTTCTCTTTGACATTCGGCACAATTATTTATAAACGGTGCTGGACCGTCAATGTGTATTAGCTGTCCCGGTAAATTCCAATGGCGCGTGCATCGGCGATATTGCTGTACTTCCAAATCAGCCTTTATATGTTCGGGAAGCCTGTCCCACAAAATGTCAACGAAGTGATGAAAATTTTGTAACAAAACAATTTTTGGGAATAAACTGTAATTAATGAGCCGTTAAGCGGAGAATACTGCAGTCGTCCGCTAGGTACAAAAACATTCTCAGTACTGAGCGGATTTGGCTCGGTGCACTCCTATAAATACTCCTCACACGACGCATTTTGGGCGAATGTGTGTTTGGATTCGAGAGAGAAAACATGCGTTTCGTGCAACAAGCGACGGTGATTCAAGTGACCAATTTCGACGATAGAGTAATGGAGGGCCAACAAGTACGCAAGCATGGAGACATGCTGCCACTTACGATACGCAGCATTATTTGCGGTCCTTCAAATTGTGGAAAAACCAATGTTTTGTTAAGTTTAATAGAAAGTCCAAATGGTGTACGTCTTGAAAACCTATATGTATACTCGAAATCGCTTCAACAGCCAAAATATCAATATTTGGAAAATCTGCTGACATCGATTAACGAAATCGGCTATTTTAAATTCTCGAATAATAGTGATGTTATCCCACCGCACGAAGCGCTTCCGAACTCCATTTTTATTTTCGATGACGTAGCATGTGACAAGCAAAATACAGTAAGAGAGTACTTTGCGATGGGCAGACACTCGAGCGTTGATTGTTTCTACCTTTGCCAAACATATGCCACGGTTCCCAAGCATCTTATACGCGACAATGTGAATCTGCTTATTTTATTTAAACAAGATCGTACAAACTTGAAACATGTTTACAATGAACATGTAAATACGGACATGTCATATGAAGATTTTCTGGTGTTATGTCAAAAATGTTGGCATCACAAATATGGTTTCATGGTGATTGACAAAGATAGCTCATTGTCCGGTGGTCGATATAGAAATGGATTTAACGAGTTTGCAATACCGTAATGTAGTCAGTCGGCATTAAGACATCAGCTGTGCAACGACCGACAAATAATTTCGTGTGGGCATGATGACGACGATTGATACTGATGAAAAAATTGCCAGGGAAACTGCGAAAACAAGCGACTCAATACGCAAAAAATATCAAGCTTTGAAGACTGGAAAAATGGAAAAAGATCTTGCATTGGAGAGACACTTCAAGCCAATCACCGAACCTCTCAAGCAGATTGTTGAGCAATCAGCTGCTGTTGAATCTCTTGGGCCGGAAATCGAATCGTTGAGTATGTCGGAAGCAAAGGACCTAGAGAAGGATGTGAAACAAGGAACAAAGCGCACACGTTCGTTATTTCAAGATTCGCTGGTAATTTCTACACCGAATCAGTTGAAACGCAAGCGACGGAAGGAATCTCTGGATGATACGTCGATGGCTGCTGTACCCTTGCAACCAGCCACCATTGTTGAAGAAGACGTTTTTGAGACTACACCCGAATCATTCGTGTCTACAGTTCAACGTCAATTACAAACGGCTGAAGGTCAAAATACATTGCGCGAACATTTCGGTCCACTCGGTCAACAATATATTTCATCTATTCTTTCACAAGACAAAAATTCCAGCATGGATTACGTGTATGGCGTCAAATTTATCAATGAAGGAATGATGTTAGGCGATAAGCGTTTCGATGTGGATAATGATGATAATATATTCATCGATGGCATAAAATACTTGGGAACCCCTGGACTCTATGAGCTTATTTTCAAGAGAATTTCCGACGATGCAATATACACCGAGGAAGACAAAAACAAATATGAAAGTATATTGTTAGCAACAAATGCACATCGACGTGATAGCAATATACTCAATCCTGTATTGGGTAACAATGGCTTCAAGTATAAATATATAATTGGACCAGTAACTTTCGACCGAAAAACTGGAAGAGGTATAGAAATACCGCTCGCCATGACGTTAAATAACAACAAAATCGATTACGTGCATTGGAATGATCCCAATGAGTTGGTCGATCGTTTGCGCTTGTTGGAAGCTTCACGACACGCGGGTAACAACGCTCACGACAATAAGATAATGTCGATTATTGAGGAACTTCGCGAAGCGGGTCTCATTATAAATTAACCTATGCATCGATGATAATGATCATTCCTTCATGGCTATTGATACCGAGATGTCGATCAATAAATTCGGATCATCGCTTGGAGCGCAGGATAATTCATACTATCAGTGGACTGGGCTAATAAGAAATTATACACGTGATAATGCTCTCTGTCTAACCTCTAGTGGCTTCGATGCAAGATCACGTAAAATAAGAGGCGTCGCCCTACCTGAAGGGGATTACGATGCTGCTAATAAACGTTATGTGGAAATGAAAACCAAGCTGTTAACAGAACGTCTGGATGAATTTGAGAAGAAATTCATCGCACTAGAGGATACGCTTCGAATAACTATGAACGATACGTCTAAAACGATTCAGTATGTAGCCGACGCTGTAGCTGACACAACGCAGGAAGATTTGTAAAAATCGTCTGGTCAAACACACGATATGCTCGGAGAAGAAAAAACGTCCGAAGAAAAGTAGCTCGTGGAGGAATTACATGCACCAGCAAGAAAAAACTTTCTGCGAAGACGTGTCATCGTACGTGGGTATGATGATTTGTGGCAGGCTGACGTAGTCGAAATGCGGCCGTATTCGCGTTTCAACAAAGGCTACAATTACATCCTCACCGTCATCGATGTGTTGAGCAAGTATGCATGGGCCGTACCCTTGAAAAGTAAAAGTGGCAACGAAATGGGTACAACGATCGCGAAAATCATACACGATCATAGCAGGTATCCGAAAAATCTTCAGCCCGACAAAGGAAGAGAATTTTACAATGTAAACGTGCAACGACTCATGGAGAAATACAACATCAATCATTATTCGACGTACTCTATTATGAAGGCCTCGGTCGTCGAACGATTCAATCGCACTCTCAAAAATAATATGTGGAAAATGTTTACCCTCAATGGTAATTACAAGTGGATCGATGCGTTACCACAACTCGTTATGAAGTACAATGCTCGAAAGCATCGTACGATTGGCATGAGGCCCATCGACGTTACTCCTGCGATCGCGGAGAAACTCTTAACCACCGTATACAGCAATGTAAAAATTGCGTCTCCTGCAAGATTCAAAGTCAATGATTTTGTGCGCGTAAGCAAATTCAAGACAATAATTGAAAAAGGTTTCACACCAAATTGGACCACCGAAGTGTTCAAAATCGTCAAGGTGCAGCAAACTTATCCTGTAACGTACCTAGTCGAGGACTCAAGTGGAAATCCAATAGCCGGAGGATTCTACGAATACGAACTGCAACGTGTTGCCAATACAAACATATATCTCGTGGAGAAGATAATACGCAAAAAGAGCAATGATGTTTATGTTCAATGGTTGGGAATGGATAAATTTCAAAACTCGTGGATACACAAAAATAACATATTGTAATAACTTGAATAGAGTATATGAAAAATTCAATAAAGTTTATTTACAATAGGCATACCATTTTATTTATGTATACATTCACCATTCCTTATCAAAATAAATTATTATATCCTGTAAATATTAACATACTCGCATTACATATAACATGCATATTTTCCAATATATATCAAATTTACATTACTAGATTCATTATATCTATCCATTTTTATTTTATAACAATATATACAATGTAGCCTAACAAACACATTTACAATGCTATTTTATAATGACCCCAGGGTAGTGTCCGTACTTTTTGGCACGATATATCGCTTGTCATCGTGTGGACTTAGAGAAATTTTTGACTCTGAAATAGTGTAAACTTCGTGCAGCTTCGATCTTATGCAAGACTGCTGACGAGTCATCTCAATTTCTTCCCGTAAACAGCGAGTGTAGTCATTGAAATTTATTGTTCGCGCGACGACATTACTTTTCACACCTTTCACCTTTTTCGTGTCTTTTTTACCATCGACTCGCAAAGCATACATTTTTGCTCTCAATCCCACAAATTCCGTCATTACCATACCATTATTTTCATCTTTCATGAGACCGGGCACTTTCTTGTTGACTAACGGTAAACCGTACACGTTTTCCATCGGGTAATCGCTCGTATCAAATTTGTCAATGTTACGCTTCATATCGTCGTAAACGTCGTCAGACTTGATGTGGTATATGAGACTATCGGTGTCGGTATACATGACCTTGCAGTTTTGCTGATACAGCCGCATCATGAATTCGTGGTGAAACTCATATAAACATGTTTTCGAAATGTCGAGTATACACATACCCACATAAATCGGCTTGTTAAATTTCACCTCCAGATTTCGCAATTCGACGGCAATAAGATTTTCCGAAAAGACACTTCGACTGTGAAAATTTGGTTTAGCGATCATCGCCTCTGCCCCATACCGTCCCTCCCACTTTGTTACAAGTTTCACGTCTACACGGTTTCGCACGTTTTCCATCGTTTTACCAAATACTGCATTGTTCATTAATTTATTCAAATTTTTCTCGAAATCATTTGTAGCACGTGTTCGAAACTGTGTGTTTAATTCGATGTATCAACCAGGGGGATTGAGTGAATTTCAAAATTCTGTGTATTTTCGCTACTTTAAGTCCATGACGCATACACTGCTGCAAATTACGATAGTGTATCACGTAACGCTTCTTATCACATACGGTTGCGAGCAATTTCTCCTGGCGCACGGTGGGGCAGAATCCCAAAAAGCTGGCCAAAATTCGGAAAGTGTCCAAAATGATCTCCAATTCTCTTCTCGGGGGTTTTCGGGGTCGCTGAATACGAATCTGTTATCAGAATTACGATTTTCAAAATAGCGGACCCAAAATGGCGGACATAATTCAACCAATTAGTCAAATAATTCAGTAAAAAATACCCAATCATATTTCTTAAGGGTTTTTGGGATCGCTGATTACGAATTTGTTATAGGAATGTTAATTTTCAAAATAGCAGACGCGATATATAGACGATTCCACAAAAATTTTCAATTTTTAAATATTTTTTAATATAAAATGTTTCATAATATTTTTAGGTTTAAATGAGTAGAAAATCTCTTGAGCCATGTTTTTATTTTTGAACAATTTCTTGAGTACAAAATTTGCAATAAATCAAATATCTGTTATTTACTTCTAGTAACAAAAATCTTGTATGTCATCTTCAATGTTGAAATCATTCGATTCGGATTCTGATGTTGACCCACTTGTATCCAAATCGGAATCGTTCCTCATCTCTTGTCTGGTGACTTCAGGTTGTTTTAACATTTCTATAGCTTCTTTATGTAAAGATTTCGCCGGTCTCTGGGGCAATTTCCTGATGCTTGAGAGAAATGGATCTGATGATACTAAGAGCCTATAGAAAATGTCTCTCATATTCGATTCTCGAGAACATTTTCTTGAATGATGTAACCTGTAGTTCTTTATGTCCTTATGGCGTGACTCTTGGGCCTCTTCAGAAAGTTGTCCGATCGGTAAAAGGGCATATTTTACAATTTCTGCTCCGTGCATCAACACTTTGTGCACAGATGTTGGCATGTAATACCATGGATATAAAGCAACGAATAAACGGGCAGTATTTACACAATAGTCTTTGAATTTTTCTTCGTCTATATCATACCCGCTCGAAATTGCCTGCAAAATAACATCAAATCGGTGAATTAAATTTTCATCGACTCCTGTTATTTCAGCAGATATATTAGCATTTTCGAAAAAGCGGCGGGCGGTATTTCCATCGTTTGAGCTGCCATATCCTGGCTTTGGTCGATCAACGATAAGCCCCAGTGTTGTCTTAAATTGAGTCTGTATGTCTTCCGTGCGTACTTTCACAATCTTTTTCACTTCCTCTTCACGAGCTTGCCACTTTTGAGTTGTGAGCTTATACGACAAATGCAAACAGCACTCGAAAAAACGAATCCACGCATGTAATGTAGATATGCCAAATCTTAAATTATCTGTAGTAATGTCCATTTTTATAATTTTGTCGATGTTATTAAAATCTTTAGAGGTGGCTTTGCACAGGAAGCAGCGTGGTGCAGAAGTGGTACCGGTTACAGCGTTACAGACTTTGCCGTCTATCATCGTAAACGACATACAATAGGTTACTGAAATTGATTTTTCATTTTGTTCAGTAGTGTATGGTGCAAGACCCGCAATCTGCTGTTCAATGTCGGTAACTTCTTTCAATGTTGATTGTACATCTTCATGTACAAACTGCAATCGTATTGGTCTGCAGAATCGAGGAGATGAAGGTCTAGGATTTTTCCACACAATAGTTCCTTCATCCGTCTCGTGATTGTTGTGGATTAATTGCAAAGGTACCAGAGAAGTATAAAAATGCTTTCATCAGATTTTCCAGCGTCATCAAATTTTTGCTTATAAACACTTTGACCGCTGCTTCCATCACATCCCCATTTACAGTGAAGTACTAATTTTTGCAGAATTTCAGAATTTAGAGTATCGATGACATCAGCCTGAAGTTGTATAATTCTGTATGTGGTATGATCAAGTAAAGCCTGTAGTTTAATTTGTGCGCACGACTCAGTAATATTCATGTACACAACTGATGGATAACAACGATTTTTTGCTTTTTCTACTTCATGGTATGATGGGTATAATTTGCATTCACGTGCTCTAGCTGCATTTCTTGATAGCTGATAAGAGCGCTTTGATTCTCCTTTCTCGATCATCAAAGAAAGTGCTTCGTCTGGGGTTAAAGGTGTCTCATTTTTTGACCGAACAGCAGCTATATATTTTGAGGCTCTTGTTGGGCTGGTTAATGTGACATCTTTAAGAGGGAATGACACCTTATCGCGGTCGGTATGGTAGAAAATTATAGATTCCCAAAAATCTTTTAAACGGCTCTTCAGATCCCGTCGAAACTTTGCCAAACGATGTCAAATAGATAGACGAATACCTGTCTGCCCTTCAAGTTTTCTGAATTTGAGAAAAAAAAACTAAATTGGCTTATGATAAGCCAATCTACATTTTTTTTCTCAAATTCAGAAAATTTGAGGGGTTGACAGCTATTCGTCTATGTATTTGACGTCATTTGGCAAAGTTTCGACGGGATCTGAAGAGCCGTTTCAGACATTTTTGGGAATCTATAATTGTTCTACCATACCGACCGCGATAAGGTGTCATTCCCTCTTAAGAACTTGAGCAGCATCCACTTGACCAGAAGTCCTTAAACTCATTTGAGCAGCATACGTCAATTCTTCTGTAGATAAAGTAGAACGTATTTCTTCAGTCTTTCGCCTCTTAGATCTATCGCTGGATGAAGCAAAGGATTTCGAAGGTCGTCCAGATGTTCCTTTTTCATCATTCTTCACAATCTTCTCAGATGTTGATGTTGTGCATTCAGTATCGGATAATGTTGAAAAACATACGGTGCCATTCAACCATTCTTCATTATTTTTTAGAAACTTTTCTTGGCCTCTATTTGCTGCTTTCCATCTGGATCGAAAATTTGCAAATAACAGTCCTAATGACTTTTCATCCTCGTCTACTTGTATCACATGTTCTGTTTTCGTGAAAATTGCATCTTTCAAAACTCCAATAACGAATTTCTGTTCGTTTTTTAAACTGTTTTTCACCATGAAAAAAACATCTCTTCTTGATAATTCCATATTTGAAGATTGGGAAGACTCTGTAAAATACCAATATAAACATGTACAAAATTGAATGACATTATTTTGAAATCATTTTATACTTAACAAAACTATATACGGTGTTCTGACTCGAAATGTACAAAAATAATTTATTACTACTAAAAATGATTTTATATTTATAAAGAAAACGAATATTTATGATATAAATGATTAACAAATATATTTACATACATTCTGCACGAAAAAAAAACCGAAATTACATGAAATCTGTCTTTACGAGAATCACCTCTGTGTCAGTATACAACAGGTATAATAAAGCCTGAACAGCAGGCGGGCTCCTTTCTTTCATACATGGCTGCTCTATGAGCCCCTCGTCAGTCCTTGCCGAATCGCCGTCTACACTACGTATACACTATGTACGTATACACTAATACACCTTTACTGCCGAAAACCGTTACGCCGTACAAACATGGAAGAAACACAGTTCTAGCTACTGAGAGTTCTTGCAGGAATATTTTATAAAATGTTGAGATTTTCGTAAAGCGTACATTTAGAATAATAAATTACTGTATTAAAATTTAAATGATCTATGAATATTAATCAATAAATGAACATACTACAAATGGAATTGATAAATAAATATTAATCTATGTTAATAGACAGAAAATATACCAACGCGCTGTAACGTAATAATCAATGGATTACATTCACACGTCCGTTAATGTCGCGCCACGTATTTCTCCCTAAAAATTAGTCTAACTATTCGTTGAGCACTCCTGAGCAGCCAGTTTTTTAGTATATTATATTTAGTACTGTACACTATCAGTTTCTTGTTGAAACAAGGTCGAGACTCGCGAAGACATTTTTAAAACTACTTTAGAAAATCGATTTTCGAAAAAAAATGTATAATTTTTTATGTTTACTTGTTGCAAAATTTAGATATTTCAAACATAAAATAAGCAATAACTGTGCATAATTATATTTTCTGCATACCTTCAGAAAGTTTTTCCATTTTGCAGAATTAAAATTGAGACAGTTTCGTCCGTCACAGCACTTCGAAACAGGCAAGAATTTTTCGACGCGTACGCTTGTTTAATGCGTACCGAACGGCGGCTGAATGTCGACTGATGTCGAGGCGACCCTAGAGCAGGTATAAACCTGCCCGGTCCGGAATTTCGTCCTAGGACTATCAGTAAACAAGATCTGAACATATATAGACGAATATATACAACTCAAAAATTTGACTTTTGGCCAGCTTTTTGGGATTCTGCCCCACTGTGAGTCGTCAAACCAGGAAGGCGCTCCTGGGCCGCCAGTAGTAGGGGGCCCGAACTTGGCCCAGCCAGCCGGGAGGTAGCCCCACACACTGGTAAAGCGCTTTGCGCCAAATCTCGCTCCTCGCAGTGGTGCCGACTGGCGACCGGATGGGCCCCCGCTGCGGGGGTGTGGGGGGGGGGGGGGGGACGGCCGAGGCCACCGGACTGTAGGCGCGCGGTGCTCGGGGGTGGCCCAGGACAGACCGCCGCTACCACCATCTACAACCAACGGTGATCTCTGGCCACTGTACACTTACCCTACACGCGCAGGACAAGGAGGACAAAAAAAATAACAATGAACACAAACAAACAAGCAGGCTCACAAGCGCCACCTGCACCGAACACTGACTTCGAGGAGCCAAAGGGGCTTGCCCCCCCCCCCCCCCCCCCCCCACGACACCGGTAGGAAACCTGGCCAGTGTCATGGTAACCGCGACAGGAACCAACGAGACAGACGGAGGGTCGCCAGGAAACTGGGATGCTGCGGAGAACAAGTTGCGAGAGCAACTTGTCATGATAAGCAGCATCCTAGACAAAATGACAGCACGGACAAACGTACAGAAGAATGTCAGTCGAGTCATTACGACAGGAATGTGTGAGATCAAGGAAGCGGTAGAGGTGGGAATCTTCGAGCTGAAACGCATGAGAGACCTCCGAAGGACAGCGACCACACAATCGAAACGGTGCGACCGGACTGACGCGACCCCCCAGAGAAAACGGAAGAGAGACAAGCAAACCCCAAGCCCCGAGGAGGTAGCTGCTGAGCAACGAAACCCCGAGACTCGGGCAACGGTAGTCTCAAAAAAAAAGAAACACAAGGCACCGACGACTGAACGGACAGACGCTGACGATTAAGAAAATTATACTCAGCCGCAAAACCGGCGACCAGAGCGCCCGAACCTGAAACCCAGGAGAGGCGCGGTTCTGATCAAGCCGGCGGAGGGGCACACGTACGTAGACGTGGTCAGGACAATGAAACAAAAAATGGACAGCACAAAACATAAAGACGAAGTACGGACGATCCGAAAGACCAAGGACGGAGCGGTACTGCTACAACTGGAAAACGAACAGGACCGGAAAGCGTTCGAGACGGCACTACGGGAAGCGATCGGACAGACGGGACGGATCAGAGACATGACCCCCAGAGCGACGCTGGAATTCCTCGATCTCGACTGCGACACCACGAATGACGACGTCGCGGACGCAATCAACCGAGAGACAGGCACAGACACGGAACGCTTGGTCCATATCTTTGGCATGAACCACCGGGGCCAAACGATGGCTGTGTGTGAGTTTGACAGCACAGAGGCCTTGGACCTACTAAAAAAAGGGAGGATTAAGGTCGGGTGGGTCAATTGCCGCATAAGGCAAAGGCTACGTGTGACAAGGTGCCACCGGTGCCTCGGATATGGACACACGAAGAGAGACTGCACAGGACCGGACAGACATGACAGCTGCTGGCGATGCGGCGACAGGGGACACGCGAGCAAAGAGTATAACAGCTCTCCCTCGTGTTTCCTCTGCGCGGCAACTGCTGACCAGGACCACGCACACGTGCCTGGCACGGCTTCGTGCGCCGCGTTCAAAGCAGCCCTAGCAGACGCAAAAAACAAGACGACAAAATGACTACGACGGTACTCCAATGCAACATGAATCGGAGCAGGGTGGCACACGCGCTGCTCCCTCAGATTGCGGCGGAATTCGACGCTGACGTACTTATAATTAGTGAACAATACAGAGAATTGACTCAGACAGAATGGTTTGCCAATAGTTCGAGCACATCAGCAGTGTGGGTCCGAGGGGAAAGCGCGGCGCGAGTCACAACCTGCGGGCGAGGCGCGGACTGCGTTTGGGTGAAGATAGGCGTACTGACGTACGTCAGTGTCTATATATCCCCAAACTGCACGGCGCGCGAGTACGCGGAAAAACTGAACGACAGTACGATTGAAGACGTACTAAGGGATATCCCCGGGGACGCAGTTATCGTCGCCGGCGACTTTAACGCACGAGCGGTCGAGTGGGGGATGCCAACGACGAACAGACGTGGACGACTACTGCTGGAGATGGCCGCAAGGCTAGAACTGGCGGTAGTTAACCAAGGAACGACACCGACTTATAGACGACCAGGATACGGAAACTCGATACCCGACGTGACGATGGCCTCTGACCGAATTCTGATCAAAGTAAAGGCGTGGATGGTGACTGAAGACTACAATGCTAGTGACCACCAATACATCGCCTTCGGCATAACGGACGAGACAAGGACAAACAGGGGTCACGGACAACGGCCCACAAGGTGGGACGTAAACCGCCTTGACCAAGACGCACTGACGAGACGACTGATGACTGCAGAGCGCCCTGAGCAACGACTGCCGCAAGGGACAAGCCGAGCCAGAGCGGAAACGCTTGCTGGAGAGACCACCAAATTTCTCCAGCAGCTCTGTAAGGCCTCTATGCCGCTGAAATGATACGTAAAAAACAGACGAACAGTGTACTGGTGGACAACGGAGATAGCGAACCTCAGACAAAGCTGTAGGGCACTTAGGCGGAGAGCCCAGAGAGCCAGAAACCGAGAGGACGCAGCTGCCTGTACGGAACAATACCGGCACGCCAGAGGGCAGCTGAGGTTCGCGATCAATGACAGTAAAAGACAAAACTGGAAACGACTCATGGACGAGGTGGACTCGGATCCCTGGGGCGCGGGATACAGGATTGTGACCCGAGCGCTCGGGACCAGAGCCCCACCGGTGACAAGGGACGCCAGTACGATGGAAAAGATCGTTGGTGGCCTTTTCCCGACACATCCGGAACGAATGACAGAGACAGATACAGAAATACAGACCGAATGCCCCTTCTTCACGGAAGAGGAGCTAGCGACAGCTGTGAAAATGCTGAAACCGAACAAGGCCCCAGGCCCCGATGGGGTCCCAGGGGACGTACTTCGGATCGTTGCTTCGCAACGGCCGAATGCACTCCTGGATACGTACAACGGGTGCCTGGCCGCCGGGGTTTTCAGTAAACACTGGAAGACCGCTCGACTGGTCCTCATTGGGAAAGGCAAGGGGGACCCAGAGCTGCCGTCATCCTACAGGCCGCTCAGCCTACTCAACACGACTGGAAAACTGTACGAACTGTTACTAAGACCCAGACTGCTACAGGCGGTTAAGAACGCTGGAGAACTATCGGACCGACAATACGGCTTTCGCAAAGGGCGCTCGACAATCGGAGCTATAAGGGAAGTGACCGACATCTTTCACAGGACGAACGAGATCTGCCACGGAGCGAGACCAGTGGTCCTCCTGACACTACTGGACGTTCGAAATGCCTTCAACTCCGTTAGGTGGGAGGACGTACTGGATACGTTGGAAACAACTATCCGGGCCCCTCCCTACCTCCTCCGGGTGTTGGAGGACTATTTCCGAGACCGCATTCTCACGTACGAGACAACGGACGGACGAAGGGACAAACGGATAACGGCAGGGGTTGCGCAAGACTCCATCTTGGGCCCCGACATATGGAACGTACTGTACGACGGCCTACTGAGACTGGACATGCCTTCAGACACGTGCCTTGTGGCGTATGCTGACGACGTCGCTGTCGCGATAGTGGCCCGCGATAGCTACCACATCCAGCTTAAGCTGAACCAGGTGATGAGGCTCGTGGACGAATGGATGACGGAACACGTACTGCAACTGGCACTACAAAAGATCGAGTTAGTACTGCTCACACGAAAACGGATAGAGACAATTAAACTGATGAACATAGGGACAGAACGAACAGAAACGCGGAATGAAGCCAAGTATCTAGGAGTTACCCTGGATACGAAGCTGACCTTCTGGCCGCACATACGAAACGCGACGAGCAAGGCTGTGGAAAAGACGAAGGCCCTGACTAGACTCATGGCCAATACAAACGGACCGAGACCAAGTGTACGGAGACTATTAATGAGCGTCACCCACTCGATAGTGCGGAAGCGGGCGAAAGCCATGACGAGCGTGCAGAGGGTGGGGGCGCTGAGGATTGCGTGTGCGTACCGGACCGTGTCTGAAAATGCGTTCTTCGTTATCGCGGGCGTGATCCCCATCGACTTACTCGCTGCGGAGCGCCGTCGCATTTATCGCCGCAATGGACTTCCTGGGAGGGAAAACGCTGCGACGGAGGAACGGATAAGAACGCTCAAGCTATGGCAGAACCGATGGACGGCAAACGAGGACGGACGGTGGACAAAAAGACTGATATCGGAAATCAGCCCGTGGAAGGAGAGGAAATTTGGGGCGGTGGATTTCTACCTGACCCAGTTCCTATCTGGACACGGGTACTTCCGCAAGTACCTCTGCACGATGAACAGACTGGCTTCGCCAGGGTGTAAGTACTGCAGGGGAACCCGGGACGACGCAGAGCACACGTTTTTCGTGTGCGAGCATTGGACCGAGCAAAGACGTAGACTGGAGACGGTACTAGGACCGATCACACCAGACAATATGACGACCCTGATGACGGCGGACGCGGACAATTGGCGATTAATCGCTAACTACGTAACGACGGTCCTTCGGAGCAAAAGAATGGACGGATGCCTGGAAGACTAAACGAAGGCGATAACAGAAAAGGATCTCAGGCACGAGTAACAAACGGATTTTAAGGGAAGGGACGTGTCTGTAGAGCACGCAAGGACAGCCGCCCAGTCTGAAGTAATGTGAATAACAGTTCCGGGCTGGTGTCGGGCGTATAGGGAGATATGTGTTTAGTGGGTAGGGACGGTTGAGCAGCCGCCGAGTCCCACACTCGACGGAGCACCACCACGGTGGCCCATTGGTAGTGCGTCAACGCATTCACAGACTCCAAAAAAAAAAAAAAAATACCGCAAGTGGTATTTGATTATCACATTTTCTTCCGCCAAAAAATATATCAAAAATACCCCTCCTGTAAGGCCGTTACAGTGGTGTAACCTATTAAAGTTTTCATATAATTTCCGAGATTTTCCCGTGATCGTAATTAAAATGATGAAATATTCGGAAAAATTTGAAAAAATTCGGAGAATTTCGGAGAAATTCGGATGTTTGCGTAAAAATAATTGTCCGCAAAACTCTGAATTCTTCATATTTGTTCCATTTGGTAGAAAAATTCGGAAAGATTTTCCGGAAAGAATCGGAGTTTTTCGGAAAAAAAATTTGCACTAGGGGCGCGGGATCGTTTCCCGCGCTCAATGCTTTTTTTAAAACTATTATTACTATTAATTCTTATTTGAATAGGTATTTTTATTAGTTATCATTATTATTTTGATTAGTTATCATTTAGTGTCGAAAAATTTATCGCGCACTCTCACCGCTTATTTTATTAGTTTGTACGTTAATTCTAATATAATAATAAATGGAAATTACAACTTATTTATCTTCTAAATAATTGTTTGCGCTTTACTCATACCCGTCCCTATGCCGAATAAATTGTAATTCATAAAAGTAAGCGGAAATATATTTATATTCGTATTATTATGTTCATTCTCATATACTCTCATCAAGCGATAAAGCATTATCATAATGCTTTATCGCTTGATGAAAGTATATGAAAATGAATATAATAATACGAATACAAATATATTTCCGCTCATATTCTTTCATCAAGCGATGAAGCATTATCATAATGATTTATGGCTTGATGAAAGTATATGAGAATGAATATAATAATACGAATATAAATATATTTCCGAATTTTTCCTAATATTTCATCATTTTAATTACGATCACGGGAAAAGGTCGAAAATTATATGAAGACTTTAAGGGGTAACACCACTGTAACGGCCTTATAGGAAGCGTATTTTTGATACTTTTTTTGCGGCAGAAAATGTGATAAACAAATAATACTTGCGGTATTTATTAAGCATATATTTAAGTATATTGCTAGAAATTTTTATCCGAAAATATTACAAAATGGCGATACTGCAGCAATTTTTCCGAAGCATGTCGAACCTCTGCGGCCCGCAGTATAACTGTGCCAATTTTAATACAAAAAAAGAATTTTGTTTTATCAAGTCTAGATGAACATTTTTAGTCAAATACTCGGCAAGTACTCAAAAATCAATATTTCTAAAATCCCCTACGTGGTTCACTAGCTACACTCATCTAGATTTCACAAAAATATTTTGTCCAGGTTACAATTAGCACAAGTTATACTACGTACCGCAGAGCACCTTAAGTTCAACATACCTCGGAAGAATTTGCTGCAATGTCGTCATTTTGTAATATTTTCCCATAAAATTTTTTTGCAATATACTTCAATATATGTTTAATAATTACCCCAAGTATTATTTGTCTAAAACGCTCCGTGGCAGGCCGTTACAGTGGTGTTACCCCTTAAGGAAAATGATGGTTGCAAAAATTTCGGAAATTCATTATTTCTCAGAATTATGAGGGATAAAAAAATGTAATAAGTTTTTATACGAAAATCTCATTTTTTCATCTATAACTTTTCTCCGACTATCTCCGCAGCCGTTCACTCAATAGGAAAAAGAAAAAGTTCCGGAAAAAAAATAATAACAAGTTTTTTTTACGAAAATCTCTTTTTTTCATCTGTAAATTTTCTCCGAATAGTACCGCAGCCGTTCACTCAGGTAATATAAAAAAAAGGAAACTTCCGAAAAAAAATAATAAGTTTTTTTTTAACGAAAATCTCATTTCTTTTCATCTTTAACTTTTGTCCGATTATCTCCGCAGCCGTTCGCTCAGGTCATAGGATAAAGAGAAATTTCCGGGAAAAAAATGAGAAATCATGAATTTTCAGTGAAATAAATGTGTTTTTGGGAAATAGACCAGAACTTGAACCCGTTTTAAATAATTTTTTCTCCGAAAATCTCAAATACGATTAAAACATGAGAAATTATGAAAAATTTACACTAGGGGCCCCTGCGGACCGAAACCAGGAACGCTACCAACGGGACCATCTCATCGCTTGTAGAATATGTGCACTTTCTGGTACTTACGATTCGCGGCCGGATGGATGATTGGCTTGTTTCTGGGAGTAATGCTTTATCGCTTGATGAAATTATGAGAATTAATATAATCATACGAATATAAACATATTTCCCCTTACTTTTATGAATTATAATGTATTTGGCATAAGGACGGGTGTGAGTAAAGCGTAAGCAATTTTATATAAGATAACTAAGTTGTAATTTAGATTTGTTATTGTATTTAAATTTAACGCATAAACTAAAAAAATAAGCGATCTGAGTGCGCGATACATTTTTTTTGTATACATTAATAACGCAGAAAATCAAGAGCTAAATAAGCATTGAAACCATCTAAAAGCCTCCCGCGTACCGTCGGGTGACGTCACGCGCGAGTCGTCGTCAGATTGATTTTTCCCTCGAAGCCTTCGTTTCGGCTTCGCCGCACATGAACGTGCTCAGCGTCCATGTGTGGTGTAGCTGCCAAAGGCGCGGTCGAGAAACTTCGACCGTGCTCGGCTCTTTTCGAAGACGTCCAAGCGTCGCTCGCTCACGAACACGCGCTACTATGATTGTGTGATGGGCGCCTAAGAGGCTAGAAAGGGGGTAACTTTTACGCGCGATCTGGCTGCACTGCAGATGATTGTCTTTAGACGCGCGGACCAACTGTTGGAGATGTTCTGCACTTTCTCGCAAGATCTTGGTCATCCTTGTCGGCAAATATACGGAGTACTCGTTATTCCGGTCTATGATAACCTGTTCGCTGAAACTGGTGGTAATCAGCTTCACGTTGGTGACTTTTAAAATGTTTCCAGGCTGCAGCTCGATGAACTTCTTTGTCGGTAGGAAATTGTCCATACGACTAATTTTGGTGATTTTTGTCAAATCCATGATGTTGTTACTGCTGCTGCTGTTGACGGATATTCAGTTGAGAAAGCCTTTTGAACAGACTATCGATGTCACTTTTTGATTAAAATGAGCTTTTTTATTTCGTTAATGTCTTCCAGAAATAATTTAACTCACGCTTTCAATATTTTTTCCGTTTGTAATTGTGATCTTGCATTCAGCTATTACTCCGAGTCAACTGATGGAGCATCGCAGAAGTCGGCCCTTTATATGCCTAACACCCACTCTCTAGAATATTCGAAGACGCCATGGAATATTCTAGAACATCGTGTAACACAATGACGTTATAATTGAAGGCCATTTTTTTTATCCACTATAGTAGAATACCCCTAACGTCGAGTTTCCTACGGCTTGCATTACCCTGACAACGGGATACACATAATTATTATTAAGTCAACTGCGCAGTTTATTATTATTATTGTTATTAGTATTTCTTTTTCTTTATTTATAATAGACTTTATTGCTCCGGGCAACGCACTTCCTCAGTTTGCACTGGGAAACATTCACCTACCCCCGGGGGTTCGGCTGGGTCTTAACGTAGACCGGAATAATAACGCTGGGCGGCACTCGAGGGTTCCGACATCACCTTGGCCGCCGCCCAGTCAAAAAGTCGCGCGAGAATTCCAATATATCGCTCTGCGATAGCCGCTCCCTCAAGCCAGAGGGTTAGCGGCTACCGCAGTCGACAATCGTGTTGCCTGAGTAAACGGAGGGACCCAAGTATGACCGCCTTCTGCATGCGACCCGCTAGCAACCGGACACCGGGTTTGCAAACCGGTATGCCAGCGAGGCCCGATTCAAAAGACTCTTTCATCCCCCCTAGCGCGCCGATGATGAGGACAACGAGAGTTACCCTGAATCCTCGGTGCAAATGACGCAGCTCGGCCAGGAGAGGCTGATACTTGAGCCGTTTCTCCTCTTCCTTTCGCGACACGTTCACTTCGGCCGGAGCCGAGAACTCAATGACGTATATCGTCTTGTCGTCGAAATCGAAGAGGACAACATCAGGCTTAGTCGCTTGAAGCGGCCCGATGGTCGCGAATGAGAAGTTCCAATAAATCTTTCACCTCTCGCCCACGACAACGGACTCAATATCTCCTGGTAAATAAGGCGGCACGGGTTCCCGGTCTATCCCATAAGAGTGCCGTAGATGGTAGTACAACACTCTTAGGGCCGCGTTATGGCGATAGATATAGCCGGAGACTGCATATACTGGGCAGGCCGACAGTACATGCATTAGGGTCGCCGGCGAATGTTTGCATGCACGACACAAAGTAGTCGGCAGAGGCTGACCTAAAACACGACTGCGATAGACCAGGGTGTTGATGACTCCGTCTTGGCAGGCGCAGATAAACCCTTCGGTCTCGGACATCAGTCCAGCTGACCGCAAGAAGGAAAAGGTCAGCTGGGTGGACAGCCCCTGTTCCTCGATGTGGTGAAAAAACACCGTGCATGGGTCTGTCCACGTGCTGCCGAGTCAGGACAGTCTGCTCGGCAGTCCTGATTGCCCACCGACGTCGGGACTTGGGCAACCGAGCGACGGAGTCTATTGGCAAGGCGCCACGCAGGCGCCGGCGGAACTCCAAGCCGAGGGTCTCTGCCGCACGATCTGCCGCCTTATAAAGAAAAGCACCCGCCCCATGAAGCTCATGCTGGTGCACAATCTCCAGGAGCGGGTCCGAGCTTGTTGTTACATCGCTTGCTATTCCGAGGACTATGCGGTCATGAAGACTCCGATCCCAAGAGCCCACTGCCCACATTCCAATCCCACTCCAATCCCAAGAGCCCACTGTCGAGGGTCTCTGCCGCACGATTTGCCGCCTTATAAAGAACAGCACCCGCCCCATGAAGCTCATGCTGGTGCACAATCTCCAGGAGCGGGTCCGAGCTTGTTATTACATCGCTTGCTATTCCGAGGACCATGCGGTCATGAAGACATTCCAATCCCAAGAGCCCACGCCCGCCGCTCTGACGCAGCATATAGAGGCGCGGGGTGGAAGATCGAGGGTGCAGACTCCGCTGGATGTTCATTATTTTGCGTGTGCCGATGTCCAGCTATTTCAGCTCGTCTCTGCGCCATTTGACGACGCCAAAGGAGTAGAGCAGGACCGGGACAGCGAGCATATTGGTGGCAGTGATCTTATTTTTCCCAGACAGATCTGATTTCCAGATCCGTCTGAGAGGCCGCCTATACTCGCTGCGGAGGGCCTCCTTGACACCCTCAGCGTCTTGTACAGAACGCTGATCGATGCCAAGGTACCGATAAGACCCTCCGGCGTCCAGGTGTTTGAAGACGCTTCCGTCCACCAGCCGAACATCAGCCGCGACACCCTCTGCTCTCCCTCTCCTGAGATGAAGAACAGCGCACTTGTCCAATCCGAAGTCCATTCCCGCCGCCCGCGTGTACGTCGCTACGATGTTCAAGAGGAGCTTAAGCCCCCCCTCCCCAGGAGCGTATAGCTTGAGGTCATCCATATAAAATAAATGGGTGATCCCTCGCCCACGCTCCCCGGGGGGCCCCGCTTCGTACCCGCGTGCAGCCCGCAAGGCGATTGACAAGGGTAATAGTGAGATGCAAAACAGGAGGGGGCTGAGAGAATCTCCCTGGATAATCCCCCTCCTATCCCCCACCACTCCGGTCGACACGTTGCCTTCACTAGTCTTAACTGTGAAGCGTGTCTTCCAGAGCGGCATGAGTTGCCTAATGCATCCCACTATGTAAGGACTCACCGAAAGGCGTTCGAGTAGGTGTATAATCAGTTTGTGACTGACAGTGTCGAACGCCTTACGGTAGTCTATCCAAGCGACTGAGAGGTTACGCTTGTGCTGGACCGCGTCTTGCGTGATGCAGCGGTCCACCAGCAGGTTCTCCTTACAACCTCCCAGTCCCCTCTTGGATCCCCTTTGTTCGTGTATCTCCCACCATGCAGGCTCGATCTCGCCCAGAACACGCTCATAAAGAATCTTTGTGAAGATCTTACAGAGCGCATTTAGACACGTTATCGGGCGGTAGTTCTCCGGATGAGACAGATCCCCTTTTTTGGGGATTAACACCGTTCTTCCCTCTGTCAGCCACGTAGGGATTGGCACCGTCCCATCGATGAACGACGAGAAGATGCGGGCCAGATGGGTATGGGTGCATGTGAATTTCTTCCACCAGAAGATGTTAATCCCATCCGGCCCGGGAGCGGCGTGGTTCCTCATGCTACTCACCGCCTTCTCCACCTCACCTCGCGTGACTGGAAAACAGTCGCCACGCTGACTCGGCTGTTGCCGGCAGTACGTGTCGAACCGTCCCAGAGCTGGAGTGCTTTCATCAAAATGACCCGCCTCGCTATACAGCTTTCCCCAAAACCGCTACACCTGAACAGCTGTTGGCGCTGTGTCGGGGGCAGGCGTAGGTGGTTGGAACCAGCGGCCTGGGTCAGAACGGAAGAGGGCGTTGTCTAACGCCCGACCCAGCCGCCTCTCTAGGGATTGCGTCGCAACCCCCAGGTTCCGCACCTTCTCCACGTAGCGTTCCTTCACAATAAGAAGGATAGCTTTGTTCAATGTGTGGTGACGGCATTTCAGTTCCGAGCTGATTTTTCGGATTTTTGGGGTAAACATTATTATTTATTATTATTTTATTTATTATTATTATTATTTATATTTATTATTATTATTTATATTTATTATTTTATTTATTATTATATTTATATTTATTATTTATTATTATTTTTGGGGTAAACATTATTATTATTATTATTATTATTATTATTATATATTCAACCGGATCAACAACGCCCGGAAATCTATCCTTGAAAATACCCCCTCCCCCTACATTCCATGCGCCATAATCATCATATCGATGAATTATTATTATTATCACTAAATCCACTGCGTAATTTTTTTTTTATATGTCAACTGCATATTTCGCAGGATGACATCATCAACAAGATTAGCATTATCCCTTGTTACAGTCTCTGCTGCAGTCTCCCCGATAAAACTCATTCAGGAATCTATACGAGCTGTGAAAACAAGTAAGCATTATGCCTAAAACACGGTTTGGCGGCAATATTCGCGTCATTTTCAATCTGCTTTGCCGATAATGGTTGCTATACGGCAGGATAGTTGAAAAAAAAATACCAGATATCGTGAAACTCCAAAAGGGATTAACAAGTATAAGTAGTTTTGGTAAAACATTTCTCGGGCTCAAGAGACCTAATTTTTTGTGCAGCGCAAGTCTTCTCAAAATTGGCTTGATTTAATGATATTTAATTTGTCGTATTTTATCCAATTTATATATGGAGAAGATATGTTTTCAACCCAATATATCTATGTAATTTAGGTTTTAAGTACATCTGGCTGTTTTGAGACCGGTTCTTAATCTCTTTATACAAGTAGTTGATTTTGACGATGGGACCATTATATTAAAATGCTTGCATTTATATTTAAAGATCACTTTGAAGACGTTGGAATTCATGTAATATTGAGTATATTGAGCACAAACGCACGCAGGCACAAATAAGTTATTCCGATTAACTTATTTTCCATTAAAAAAAAGTACGCGGCAATTTTGTAATTCCTGAGGATCACAAACGTATCCGGGTTCTAAAACTTATTAGTCAGCTTATATTTCACGAAGGACCACAATTTCCTTCGGAATATATCTTCCCCCCATTCGTTGCCTTGCCGATGACCGGACAATCAACTCCTTCTATTATTATTTCTTTTTTTGTTCCTTCCGTTTCAGGAAGAAAAATCGTCAATATAGAGGTAAAACGAGGTCTTAGCCCTGCTAGCGAACCGTCACGAGCTTTCATCGCTAGGGGTTTAGTTGCGGATAATATATATATATATATATATATATATATATATATAAAGAGGAAAATGCGAAAAGTATGAACCTGAGAATGAGAAATGGCGATATACCCAAGTAATAAAGAGAGAAAAGAATATCTCGGTGTAATGATGCGGAAGCTGAAGATTCGAATCTCGGCTGATCACCGACTAAAGATATGTGCCTACTGGGAATAGCTTCGAGAGGAATTAATATAGAGGTATAAAGGATACGTTCACCCGACGACATTTCTCATCAAGCCCGCATCGTCAATGAATCCCAGAAAGTATCGGAAAATGTCTGTATACCTAGATCTATAGCTTTTTAGCATACTGCAGGGATATACTGGGATATTTATGAAAATGTTTTTTTTTCTCGCTTTGGGCTAGCCCATCTATATCTATAAGGGTGTTTCAAAATGACCTGCCATTTAAATTTATTAACAAAACGTATTATTTATGTAGGTATGGGTTAGGAGAAGGAAATTAATCAAAATTACGTTATTGGATCCTAGAAGAAAATATTTAAAAATGTTTATGATAGTAGAGAAATTGCATGGAGTGCGACGTTCATCCGATGCTTGACGGTTTTAACTGACACATTTATTTGAAAAGTACGAATATATTTATTATAATACGAGGTGCAAACATGAAGGTTATGTGTGGAACGCAATATTTGCTAAATGGCGGCCTCGCCCCTGTTTGCAAACGTTCGCTCTTTTGACAAAATTTTCAATAACGTTTTGGCATAATGGCGGCCTAACTTCATTCTTGGGACGTCCAATTGCTCCCGTGAGCTCTGGAATGGTGTGCGGATCATTGGCATATAGTTTTGCTTTCAGAAAACCCCAACGAAAGAAGTTCACTGGCGTCAAATGGCACGAACTTGGTGGCGAATTCACATCACCGCGGCGCGGGATAACATGACCATGAAACTTCTTCTACAATAACTATGCAGCAACAATGCGGCAAATAACAATTTCTATGCGTTGCTCGGTCGTGTAATTCTTCATGGCTACACCCCAATACTTCCTGATGCCAGTCAAATATTAGTACTCTATGTTTCCCACAAAAAAGGCGCGCAATTTAAAATGTCAGGTCATTCTGAGATACCCTTTATGCACCATGAAACTAGCCTAGTTTTTGGCGCCTCAATGGTGAGGGATTAGGTGTTACATAAATCAATGAGTCTGCACTAGCTTGAGGTAAAAAAAAAATGTCGATTTTCAATGTTTTTTTTAAAGAATATTAGCATGACGAGGTTCGGGTTTCACACGCGATTAATACATAGTCCTGTCGGGATTGAGACTTGTTAAATTCAAAAATATCAATAAGCAATGAAGTCATTATAATTAAAACAAAGTGCCGCTGCTGTTGCATGGCCAATTGGTGCAAGTGGTTCTGGAAACTAAGGTGATCTAAAGGGAAAAATTAATAAATGTACTTTTAGTACAATAATACAACTTTCGTTCCAGCGAATAGTTGCTGAAATTTGGAACATTAAAAAAACAGCAGGCCGAAAAAAGTTCGTTTTTCCAGAAATGAAAACACATTTGACAGGATTAGTTATCAACTAATGGATAAGCATATTTTTGAAAACGTCCGGTGGATTGATAGAAAATATAATAAGCTATGATCCATCTCAATTTTGAGTGAATCGGACATATATATTGTGAGATACGACTTAAACCGTTTCGTAAAACATAATTTCGAGAAAAACGTAAGAGAAAGAAAAGTCGTGTAATCTACACTTTCAATATCAATTGAGAGGTCCACTCAATATCCTTATGATTTTTTAATGTTATTGTGTATGGGAAATTCTAATATGTATGAAAGATACTTTTCTTTGAAAGACAAGTTAATTGTTTGATTGACAATTGTGACGAAACGATGCATTTTAGAAAAAAAAAGTTACAATAAAAAATGTTCCCTTATGAATTTATAACAAAAAAGGTCTTATTCATTTAGTTGCAAACTATGTTAGTTATGGGGTTCTTATCAATGGCAGTCTTTATGAGAGACGGAGATACCATGACGCGTGACAGATAACGAGATGATCTTTCGTTGTTCATATCTCCATTATAACAGAAATCAAAGAAATCAACAGAGAAATCAAGAACACAATATTTAGTATACTATAAGTCAATAAAATAAACGTTTTCCAATTGAATTTTTTTTTTTCTAAAATGCATTGTTTTATTATAATCGTCATTCAACCATTGAAATTGTAAAAGAGTGCCTTGGCGTAAAGACAAGGAATGAAAAAAAAAGTTAATATAAAATTCCGCTCAATCTGCGAATCTTGCGTCATGTAGTAATCCTGCCGCAGCAGCAGCAATATCCTCAGCTTCTTTTTGGGCTGCTCGACGAGGTTGCCGCCCTTATTTCGACGCTACCAGTGCGCGCTTGTCAGCCGTCTCGCTGTGCATCGATTTTGTGGCTATATGCATACGCATTGGGTCCAATGGTCAATCCCATCACTTGGACCATTAACAGAACGTAGCATTGAATGCAACATGATCTATAGGGGGAAGTCCCGTAATGCCGGACGGCACCTAGTGTCGGACACTCGTGCGATCGCGTCAATGTCGCAGTGCGTTCGCATGAAAAACCCATGAAAGGGGTGCAGGGGAGCGTAGCGATACACAATCGCGGGACGCGATTTGTTACTGACGTGCGAGGCATGGGACGTGCAAGACGTGGGAGCGATCGATTGCTGCGTTTGGCGAGAATACTCTGCGTCGGGTAAGATCGAGGTTACTGCTAAGTTTCTGTGTTAAGTGTTTATGTCAATGGTCATTACACGTCGTGTTCCATGAATATTCGAAGGTTGTTAAAGTTTTTCTTGGATTCCCAAGGGATTTTGGTATAAAACCCGTAATTTAGGGGATTCTCTGTCCCCGGGCACCTGACACAAAGTGGTCCCCTAGCGCCGGACCGTAAACACGCTGTTTTTTTTCTCGTAAGCATTGATACTTTTGATGATAACTGTTGTTCGTTGTTTTACAGGATAAAAGAACGCAGCGAAATGAAAATGGAAGAGAAGAAAAAGGAAGGACAGTGGACCAAAAGAAAATTGCTAACTGAGTTTCAGAGAAGCTTCGCTGCGCTACGACGTTCCGAAAAGCACTCTACATGACAAAGCATCGTTATTGAACCGTGGACTAGCTTTGCTCCAGGTGTTGTCCAGATTCTCCATAATTTGTCGCCATTGCCAGATGCTGCAAAAAAAAACGATCAGTTGCTAGGAAGAGAAAAACCGAACGAAGTGAAATTCTGACTTCATCACCGTGCAAAATTGTTGTCGAAAAATAGAGAATAAAAAGAACGTTAAGGACAACCAGAAAGGAATTGGAAAGCAGGTCAAAACAGCGATAGAAGAAAAAAAAACTAAGGGCGCAAAGGCCAAAGGAAAAGGTGGAGCTAAAGTGAAGAAATAGCAACCGTCAACTCAAATATCGAAAATAAAAACGACTTGCGTAGGGTGCCTGGAGGACCACGAAAAAGCCTGGATGCAGTGCGCCAGCTGCCGTGGATAGGTTTATGAATAATTTGTAGACATCCCTAAATGTTCGAAAACTTACATATGCGATTGATGCACAATGTTCTTAAGATAGCCGGCGCTGAGGGCTCGAAGTTAAGTCTGTCCGGTACTCGGTGCCACTAGCAGTGATGGCAATTTTTTCTACCAAAGTTTCAATAAAGTTTTCAATTTCATTCATGCAGAGGTTGCATTTTTCTTAATTTACTTTGGTTTTAAGATTTGGTGATGTAATTATTTCAACAAAATATTTACATTTCTCGAAGCAGTTTTTTTTTATTGTCCGGAAAGCTTAGGTGTCCGCCACTGGGGGACTTCCCCTACGGTTAAGTATAATCACAAGAAGGTTATCGCGTTACATACACTCTGCTCGTAAATTCCCTTACATGATGAGAAAAAGTTATCCGGCTGTTCGTTGTACAATAATATTGATTCTCTTTTTCAAATGAATTTTGGATATTATGCTTGCTGCAAATTTTTGCGTTTAAAGAATGGCCGTTTCTGACGACGAAAAATCGTCCATCACGTTCACTTGACGCTCGAAGTGTACGCGTATGCACGACGAGGAGTCTTTCGCCCGACTTAAAGTCCCAGGGTGATCGAGTCCATTTGTCCCTTCTCCCCATCTCCAACGTTATTTCTATATATGCGTAGCTAAGCCAAGTTACCGGAGGGATGCGATCCTCCCGGATCAGCACCCGAGATAACATCACATAGTTCTTTTTGCTTCTAAGCAATCGACATGATATACATGTATATCGATAACCATCGCACTGGGTATTTTTATCATACATAGGCTGTCAGGGTGGTTTCTTCTTCGGGTACTGCTGCTACGCCCGATATAGCGCCGTAACTGACGAAGCGTACACGCCCGATCGAGGCACCTCTCGAAGCGTAAAGAAACGGGTCACTACGAGAGACGTATAGCATACCACAACGAGGCTGGATGTAGTGGGCGCGACGTGGCAAAAAGAGCAGTAGCTTTTCCTCACCATGGCCACGCCATGTGCAGGCTCGTCTTCTAAAACGACTTTTTTCTTTTACTCTTTTACTCGTTCGCTCGATATTTGTCGCCTTCCTCTTGCCGGACTTGGCCAGCTACCACTACCACCCGGTAATCCGGTATGTTGCGGCGCATGACGTTTTCACGAATGAAGTGAAAAGTAATCTGTCATATCGAGCTCGGCTGATCGCGCTCGTGTGCTCTGAACAGATCAGCCTGGATATGGTATTTCTCCGTTTTGTCGCACAAGAAAGTATTCCCGATACGACGTAATTCACCGTTTAACGATTCGTGATGTTAGCGTATCCTCGATCCTTCAGAATGTCGTACCATCTGCAATACGCACACCCAATGTATCAGAAATAATGTATAGCAAGATTCTCGAGTAGAAAACGTAACTCATCACCGCCTAGCCACAAGCTAGTAAAGTTATGTTTCGAAACGTCATTAGCTAGCCGTTATAGCTATCGACTCCCTAACCTTGTAACGCTTTGGGCCTCTAGTGACTGAATACAAAAAATTAGATGGTGACTAGATAGAAAGAAATATCTCACTGCTGTATAATATTTCTAACCTAGCTATAACCTATTTTTTTGCAGCTGGTGACTGGGAACATAAAATTAGGTGGCGACTAGATAAAAAAAGTTTGCGACTACATATATATTTTTTCGTAATTTTTTTGCACATTATTTACATAATTGGACCCGTTTACGATATTCTTCATTGTTCATTAATTACGGTTATGATATTTGCGCTGTCAATATATGGTTCAATTTTAAATTATCTCAGACAAACGCTAATGCCGTAACGTGGTTTGGATCCCGGTACCTCTGGGTGATGAGTTGTGACGTTGTCCACTGAGCCAGTTCTACGTGTTTAATTTCTGAATATTCGCATCGTCTACATATGTTACACTATACAACTTTTGATTATTGAAAAATGGGTGGATTAACAAATGTAAATAACGTCATCGGATCAATGACTCAATTGCTTTCGCATTGAGAGCGATAATCGCATAGAATTACAGAACGTTAAATTGTATTTGTCCGATCATTTATTCCGGCTAGTGTGGCCGCATTTGGCAAGTGTTGGCTAGGTCATGGCGAGATACCGACTCAAGGATTATTTTCATTTGCAATGTCATCTGTAGCACATAACCAGCACAAAACCTCACTTTGTCATTTATGACCAAGATTGGCTGGGCAGTGACTAGACAGGGGCTGGATAATAAAACATTCACAATATTACTAGCTCATAGCGAGTCAACCATTGGTCAGTTCGTATGAACTCAATTGGGCGAGGTAGTTACTCGGTCGTAACTCAGGCAGGCTAGTATAATTTCCACTCGGGTTATTGCGACACACTATGTTGCCTCAGGTTATTACGTTTACTTTATTCAGACGAATCGACCTCACTCTTTTTTTTGTCACAGTTGCCGCATTAGTACAGCCGTGCTGTATATTGGAATCGGAAAAAATTAGAAGAAGGCTAGTTTTTTGACAGGTGATTTTGTAGGTGCCACGGGTGCTAAAACCAAGTTTGCCTAAAAATCGGGGGGTAGGGTTTTTTAGGGGATGGGGGTGGATTATTGCCAAACTACAACCACCACGAGGTCGGCACCGGGAAACAAAATGTTCAGAAAAATCCGGGTTTTATTTTTGACCATAGCGCCGAAGTCGTGGAAGTTCATTTTGGGGGTGAAAAAGTGGGGTGAAATATTGAAAAATCAGTTTTCATTCGATAACTCTTTAGGACAAATTCATACAATTTTTTTTCAAATGGAAACGTTGTAACCCTTGAAAAGACGCGTCGATCGAGTATTCGATCAACCCTCTCCAATAATATCTTCACCCCAAAATAATTGTTGAAGAATTAACAAAAAAATTGTTTATTGAATAACTCAAAAACAATCGATTTTTCGGGGATGGATCAAATGTACGAAATGTAGAGAATAATTTTCTCTATATTTTCGTTCCTATGCACAACTTTTGAATTTTGCTTTTTCGAACCCCTCTCAGGGGTTGAAAATTCAAAATGAAATTCTGGGAAAACTATTGACCGAAACTAAAGACATACGAGTTTGGCGCTGTGGACAAAAATGTAGCTGAGGGTTCAAGCTACAAATTGTTCCACGGCGGCGAATTCGTGCCGTCAATAGTTTTCACAGAATTTCATTTTGAATGTTTAACCCCCCCAGAGGGGTTGGAAAATCAAAATTCAAGGATAGTTCATAGCAACGAAAATATGGAGAAAATTATTCTCTACATTTCGTACATTTGAACCACCCTCGAAAAACCGATTGTTTTTGAGTTATTCAATAAACTATTTTTTTGTTTTGTTCTTTAACCATTTTTTGGGGGTGAAGATATTATCGCAGAGTGATGATCGAATACTCGAACGATGCGTCTTTTCAAGTGCTACAATGTTCCCATTTGAACAAAAAACGTACGATTTTTTTCTAAAGAGTTATTGAGTTAAAACCGATTTTTCAAAATTTCACCCCACTTTTTCGCCCTCAAAATGAACTTCCACGACTTCGGTGCTGTGGACAAAACTAAAGCCCGGATTTTTCTGAACATTGTGTCTCACGACGCCGACCTCGCAGGGGTTGTAGTTTGGCATTAATCCACCCCCATCTCCTTTCATCCCCTAAAAAATAACTCTACACCGCGATTTTTAGGCAAACTTTGATTTAGCACCCGCGGCACCTACGAAATCACCTGTCAAAAAACTAGCCTTCTAATTTTCTCCGATTCCGGATTTTTTCAGCGACAGCACGACTGTGCTACATGAAAATCTTTCCGGTGCATTTTTGCGAGCTCCCTCACCATACAATGATTTATCGTGGTGCTATGAATAAGTGATTCCCCCGAAATCATTATCTTGCATGTAACAGGACTTTTTTAATAGATGCGATTCGATAACTCTGTAGGTGTTTATAAAATACAACAATTTGAAATATTGCGAAATCTTCCTGCAAAACCGACTTGGCACAAGCATCGTCCTCGTTCTTTTTTTTTTGTACTTTGAGTGCGAAAATCATTCCTCTAGAGTATGACTACTGAGGCTTCATATACACTAGCAAGCTGAACAGGTACTGAAAAATCAAGAAAATTCGAAAAAAAAACATTCCTTGAAACCACTGGACATTTATTTAATTCTTCCCTGAAAAAAAATAATGGGCACAGATATCTCACATTAAATAATGAAATTTCGTAACCGTTTTCTCAGTCATTCCTCTGAAGAGCTGTAATACGGTTCATACGAGGGTGGGGTGAAATGTTTCCGGCCTGACCAAGAAAAACGATGTTTAAAAAATTTTTTTTGCTTTATTTTTCAACATAATCTCCATCAACACTGATACATTCCTCATAACGGTGTTCTGATTTAGTTATAACAGTTTTAAACGTAGATTCGTCAAGCTCCTCAAAATACTGATTTACAGCTTCGATAACTACTCGTTGCTCTTAAATCTTTTTCAGGAGTGTAGTGGTGGACCCATGTCTCATCAACAGTTATGAATCGACGCAAAAATTCGTTTGGATTACGCCTATACAGCGCCAAATTGTCGGTAGCAATGGTTTTTCGAAGCAGTTTTTGGTCGAGCGTTAGCAAACGTGGCACCCACCTTGCACACAGCTATTCCATGTTCAAATGGTTGTGCAAAATATTTCGCACACGTTCAGCTGACATCCTACAGGTCTCAGCTATCTCATGCACTTTCAACCTGCGGTCTTCCAACAATATTTTATGGTTTTTTTCAATCATCTCTGAAGTTGAGACTTCAACGGGCCGTCCTGAGCGAGGCTCGTCAGAGGTGCTCACACGACCTATTTTAAATTCAGAAACCCACTGCTTAATAGTTGAATATGATGGGGAGGAGTCTCCTAGTGTTGAATCCATTTCTTCTTTTATTTGTTTTGGTGTAAAACCTTTCAAATGGAAGTATTTGATGACAGCACGTTTTTCCAACTTTTCCATTTTTACGAAAATAACGGAAGTGTCTCGCGCAATGTGCTCTCAAACGTAAACTAACGTAGCGATTGGGCTGAAACTGTACATACAAGCTCGGTAGGAATGGTACTGTAGGACGCCGTTCCAAAACTAGACCTAGTGGCACCATCTCTTGGTCAGGCCGGAAACTTTTCACCCCACCCTCGTATATTATGTGACTGCTAGCTGATCATGCTTGCGATAGCAGTACCTTCGACATGTACTTTTCCGAAGAGACTGATTGTGTCATATCATTTGTATAGCTTACGTTTCTTTTCTACAGACCTTGCGTATCATGAGATGGTCTCACAGGCAGTAGAGTAATTCTTCTGGTCATTCTTAACTATATCATTTTTCAACTAAATAAGTCACTCTTTATCTGGTCAAGTGAAACTTTTAGAACCATACTCATCGCCAGATTTTGTGGTTAGAAATCGTAGAATGCCGCGCTATGCATGAAAACCCGTTTTAATCGTCATTCCTCTGGGTTCTTCTCAACATGTGAAACCCAGGGGCATGATAGATGCGCCAAAGGAATGACACCATCTTGGTTAAGCAGGTGTGGGTATGCATGAGGTTACATAAAAATGGTTTTCTTTCATTATTGCCATACCGCTATCTAAAGAAGAAAGGCTCCGTAGGGAAAGAGAAGCTGGCAAACGGAGATACGAAAGGCTCAAACAGGATTCTGTAGGAAGAAAGGAGTTGAAACAAAAAGAGCGAGATCAGTATTAAAAGTTGTTATAGGGTTAATTCAACATGTTGCCACCGAGCTGAATTTTTCTGGACCTCTATAACCGCTTTGCTGATCATCCTGTGCAGTTCAAATACGATCCACAGTACCGTTTTTTAGAACAAAAAAATGGTAACTCGATGTACTTCGTGGGCTAATTACATTACCCTTATGGAAAACTCCCGATCATTTTTCAGTACATTATTAATATTTGCCAAGTGAATGCTACCACGGAGCTGCAAAAATAGGTACGGTTCGACTAATTATCGGAATAACCCTTGGTACCATGAAAATGAGAATTCACAGTACCTTTTTAAAATTATTCAGGTTTTTGATAGCGAATTTGTGCGAAAATCAAGCACACAAAATATTAGACTGTGCAATCTTGGCAACATCGTAGACGGCACAAATGCTACCTATCTTACCGGTATTCGATAATTATGCCCAGAAACCTCAAACTACTCCGTCAGTATAATTAAAAACGAATATTATTGCTACTTATTCCCTTCATTAGTAATAATTACTTAATATCAATTTGATAACTATGTTCAGAAATCATACATTTCTAGACATTTCTAGCCAAATACAAAATAACGCGAATTTGTTTTCATACATAATTTTTTTCTAGAATATCGCAAAATCATTAAAGTTCTTGATTTCTTCAAGGTTATAGACAGCGTTAGTACATACTTTTTTTTCAGCAGAATTTTTTTACTCAGACCGATATTCATTTTTGACAGCTCCTTGGGCCGATATTGACGTTACGAACGGGGCGAATATGTCTAACTTCGCGACACTTTTTCCAACTTGGACATTATGATATACCCCGATTTACGACGTTGCCAATTTGTTTCGCATTAATGGAGTGAGAAAAAGTTATAGAAAATAATTATACAAAGTAATGAAAACAATGTAATCACCGAATGTTCAAAAATGCAAATTTTTACAAATAGATGTAGAAAATAGTTCGAAAACGTACGTTTAATATGACAATTATTTTAAAGCTAACAGTTGGAAACAGTCAATCGGCTCTATGCATAAGCAGAGAGCGCCCCCCTCGTACTTCACCCCCGACGGCTAAACCCCATAACAACCGTAAAGAAATGGGAGAAGAAGATATTAATAAACCAAGAAAAACTTGATAGGAAAAGGTTCGCATCATTCCTCTGGTCCTACTACTTCTTTCGATCATGATAAATCTCGCCAAGCTGTAAAATCGGTTTCATCTATGGGGAATTATATTATATCCATTTCACTGCAACTGCAATTTTTAAATAAAAAAATTAAATATTTTTGTTCATAAATTTCGTTGTCCTCCAAATGGATCATTTCGGAAGAATCACTCATATACGATCTTTTAAAAACGTTATCTAATTAAAGATTATTTTAATAAAACTATGGTTTGATTTTGAAATAATAGTTATTTGTTCGAATTCAGAAACTGGCTTTCTTATATTTGCTCTATTAATCAATTGTACAAGAAAACGAAATTATTTATAATATAGGCAAGTACAATGTACGTATTATGCAAGTGTACAAGAAACGATGTACACAAAATTGTTAAACGTTAGAAGTAATCTTGTTAAAATTGTTTTATTGTTATTGAAAAAATTCCATCATTGATAAAAAAAACACGATATCACCGTTATGGAAAAATACAACGTATAAACGTTGCAGGGGGAAGATTCAATCTATGTTACACTTCCGCCATGTCACCCTTTAGTAAATATGAAGATCGCATTTAATTTCACTAGCAATAGAATCTCAATATTTCGTGGTACTTGTCTTCGATGCGCAGCTACCGTTGAGCTGAAAAGAGTGTATGAAAGTGAACGTCTCGCTTGCATCGATTTATCGACGAATTGAAGACTTGTTCGCCGCGAGGGCCCCCGGCTTCGATAATTTTTCTCATCTACCAGTACCGTGAAGTGCTTTGGGGGCGAAGCGAGAATGCTTCTCGACTCTTTGGTTATAAGCAGAAAAATTCGAGATCTACTGCGTATCAATCGTCATTTATATTCAACGATACTTTAAAATACGTAATAACGTTGCAAAGTAATGAAACCTGCATTGCGGTATGTGATGGAAACACCGTTATGGCCAGGTTCTGTTTTCTGAGTCCCGTAGCCGCGCAACGTTGCAGACGTCAATTCGCGGATATCCTTTAAACAAAAAGAGACTGCAGTGAATCAAACAAGAAATAAATCACATTTTGGTTGTCAAATGGTGCATACATATTGTTGAGAGAGAGAGAGAGAGAGAGAGAGAGAGAGAGAGAGAGAGAGAGAGAGAGAGAGAGAGAGAGAGAGAGAGAGGGGAGAGAGAGGGGGGAGAGGGAGAGAGAGAGACAGACAGAGAGAGAGAGAGAGGGGGGGGTTTCCCCTGATACGTTTATCGACTGCTGCTGCCGGCCGTATACATCTACGGGTTGCTTCCGCCTTCTCTACCCCTCGTTCTATCTCTCTCACCCTTGCCATGTTGGGGCTATTGCCCCGTTCCGCGAGTTGTGATACAAAGTGCGCGCCGGAGCAGACTTCAACCAGATTTCGGTAGTAAATCTCAGTTTACGAAGGATTCAACGGGCCCCGGGGTTTTCGCACGAGAAATTTATGTTCTGTTGCTAGTATGCGCTACTGTAGCTACAACGCTGTACCGTTCGCACACTCAAACTCGCGCTTGCATGCACGCAAGCTGCACCACTTATGCAGGTGATGTTGGGCCATCGGCTCCGTGAAAACCCGCGGTGTGTTACTAGGAGAGAGAAATCTCTAGTCTAGTAGATATAAAAAGCCGCCAAAAACCAGTCAGGACGGAAAACGCTTTAACCTCCCACGCTCCTACTTCGGTAAGACTCCGCCCCCCCCCCCTCTCCACATCCCTCTCCCCCCTATATATATATATATATATATATAACGTTCTCCACTTCCCTTTTACACCCCGCCTCTTCACCGTTACCCTTTCTTTCTTTCTTGCTGTCTTTAGTGAACAAGCAATGAGCGCGGGTTCTCCATTATATATACCACCCACTTTCCTCATCCTCGCGTCCGGGCTCAACGGTCACGTTTCTGACCTGCCGCACACATTTCTTTCAACGTACTTTCCTCAGAGCCCCTACCGACTTTTCTCTTCTATCGAAGCCCGAGCTCATAAGTTTTATAAAAATTGCGCCACATTGGTACGTATACACGGGTCCAGAATAGCTCGTAACTCATTGACATGCGCGCGAGTGTGTGTGTGTGTGTGTGTGTGTGTGTGTGTGTGTGTGTGTGTGTGTATGTGTGTGTGTGTGTGTGTGTGTGTGTGTGTGTGTGTGTGTGTGTGTGTGTGTGTGTGAGAGAGAGAGAGAGAGAGAGAGAGAGAGAGAGAGAGAGAGAGAGAGAGAGAGAGAGAGATAGAGAGAGAGAGAGAGTACGTACGTGTGTTTGGGCATCTCTGTACGCCCTTTCTTCTCCATAGGGTGTAATGCAATAAAGCTTCTTTACGAGTTTTTGTGGTGAGAAAAATAAAGCGATGATCAAAATGATGAATGAGTTGTATTGGCGTTCATATGCCCGCGTGTGATCGGATTCCTACAGCTATGTGTGCATGTACAAATATGTCGTATTTATTGCGAAGAAGATAATATACGGTTTAAAGTTTAGAGCTGGGAACCCAAGTTTAATCCCTTCGTAGCTTTTGATCGAGGCTCTCGTAAACTCGACTTCGTCGAACTTCGAGGCCATTTTCACTTGGCATCACCTCCCAGAGCGACATGTACAATCTCGATAGGCGTACACTTAATTGAGTAGGATTAGAGGGTAGATTGCCCTCGCAACGTATACGAGCGTCATATCTAAAATGTTGAACGGGAATACTATAACGATCGATTCTTGATATTGCAAACTTTTCAATACCCGATGCGAACACGGAGATAATTTTATGCGGTAAAGTACTGTGTACTCATAGCAGCGTGGGAACATTTTAACGAGGGCTACCAGTTTAGGACACGGAAAAAACTATGAGTGTCGACATTTTTTATGGATAGCCGGTTGATAGAATGAAAATTCCACTTAGTAGTTTCTCAGTTCTCAGTAGTTCGAGAGAAACTCAGTTTCTCTCGAACTCTCAGAGACTTCACTGCTCGACATGTAGAACAGAGAAAATGTTTAGTTTTCTTCCTTGTGCTTGCAAATATATAGTTATTTTTATTTAAAAAATCTAAAATTTGAATTGATAATAGAAATCGCCAAAAAACGATAAATTCTTTAAATCGATTGAAAATAAAGGGTCCGAATCAATCCTCCGATTCACCTTCATGAGACAGTATTGGACCAACATAAATACTGTCTATTCTAATCATCTTCCAAGCACAAACGAAAAAACTGGAAATGTCGACAATATTCTGATCAAATAAAATTCTGAAGAGAATCCGAATCAAGGATCGAAACGTAAGAAAAACTTTTTTCCATCACGACCTTGGAAACTTTCATTGGCCGAACCGAAGCCGATTCCTCAACAACACGTATCCACTTAGTAGCCTTTATCCTACATATCTTTAAGTATTTTTACAAATTTTTCTTACAACCCGCGTAGAAATTTCTATGGGGCCCAAATCAGGGCCCGATCAGGTTGCCTGACTGCCCTGGTAGGGCACTAATAAGGCAGTCTGAAAGGGCCTTACTAGGAAATGTAACGTTGTGTCACATATGGGCCTGACCTGGTTGCCTGATCAGGCCCCTATCAGGTTTCCTGATCAGAAAGAAATGCATATAATATTTCAAAAATCCAAAATGGAATGAACAACTCAATTTAGAGTTCCACTACAATGATTTCATATCATAATTCGTCATCCACTGGCCTACTGAAATGTTTTTGTTCGAAGAAAATATTTCGCGTATATGGGAATCGAACCTCGTACCTACCTACCCAAAGCTAGGCACGCTGCCCCTATGCTCCCGAGTGCTTGTAACATCTTGGTCCCAGATATGGCATAAGAAACCAAATGAATTCCAATAATTATTTGTTGTATCGCATAAAGTATATCAATTAGTTAATATCATTGTGTCAATTAAAGAGGTTTATCGAATAACATGCTATAGATTTTTGAAACTTAACGTTATATATATATATATATATATATATATATATATATATAATTCCTCTCTCTCTCTCTCTCTCTCTCTCTGCGCCTTACAAAGATGCCGAAATCTTCTAACACGCATCCGAGTTGCATAACGTTTTTGTCGTGACAGTCCATAGCACCTTTTGTAAAATAGAATTCAGGATAGCATCGAAACTCCGAAGCTACGATGCTGTTAAATTGAAGTTTCCATGTGGAAAATAAGAGGTTATGTGCATCTATCGATTACTGAGGCAGTTATAGGGCAAGCCTATTTATGGCTTCATGAGGGAAAGCCATAGTAGGGCCTATTAGGGCCAGCCTTGGTAGAGCCCTATCGGGGAAAGCTTTAGTACGGCCACATTAGGGACAGCCTCAGTAAGGCCCTATCATGAAAAGCCTTAATAGGGCCTATCAGGGCAAGCCTTGGTAGGGCCCTATCGGGGAAAGCCTTAGTAGGATCTTATCAGGGACGGCCTTAGTAGGGACATTTTAGTATAGCCTGATTTAGGGCCTAAATACTTCCGGCCCGATTAGGGCCGGATCAGGATGTCCGTAATAGGTGTTACCCGTGTCACACACCGATCGGGACCTGATCCTGGTCAGGCTAACCCTAAGAAATTTCTATTCGGGAAGCCCTTGTAACGAAATTGCGCTGCTCAAGCTGGATGAGGCGAGTCACCTTTGTCTGATAGTGTCACGTTCTGAGGGGACGTGGACATATATCTATCGCGGTTCCCTCTTTTTAGCCTACGCCTAGCGCACTAGCTTGGGATGAGGGTGTAAAAGAGAAAGGCGCATGCAAAGGTGGGTGTGACGCAGTGACTCGATTAATAAATGAACTGATTTACGCAAGAGATTGACAATTCGGGGTTCATTATAATTAACAAATTTGGTTAACTCGATTAAATTAACAATACAAGAAATATACACAAAATATTTCGCTTACATTAATTATGCATCGTGGATACGGTAATCTGTTTACAGTCGTCGGGTTCGGGCCTCTGTAGGTAGGTCGGACCCCTCGGTTGCGCATGCTTGGTAAAAATGTTGGGTTCACGTCGACACAAATTTTTAACACATAGGTATTTGTCGCAAGCCGCGTCTTCGAATTAATTGTAAATTGACGCAATTTGATGTATCGATGTTAGTGTGGACACTCAATATGAATATTGGAAGCTTTATAAGTCGCGCCTTTCAAAATATGAACAGAACATATAATAATTATACCGGAGATATATACTAAATTTTAAAGTTAACGTCTGAAATCGTCGGATGCTGATGGGAGAAAGTCTCCCTTAGCACTCATCACTCAGCGAGTGATGATGGAACGCTGACTCCAAGATTTTTCTATTCTAGCTTGTCGGATATTTTGGATGCTGAAATGGTGGGAGAAGAAGTTTCTCGAAAAGTGCATTTTCGTCATGCGTTAATTTTTTGATTGGTTGAAAGGATGTAGAAAATTTACTAGTGCATATGATTGGTCGAGTTGGAAGGGGAAATATTTTTGGGGACTATGATTGGGCGTAGACTATGATGTGTGTGATCTCCATCTCGATTCTCGGAAACTAGTCCGCGTCTCGTTATCTGGAGCGTTGGAAAACTATAGGGAGGAAAAAGGGCCTTAGTCGCGTCGCCGCGCTTGCATCAAGATAGGCATTGTTGACCCAAGTGTGAGCGCGCAGGGGAAATACCAACGTAGTTTTATTGCCGGGTCAACTTTTCGGCATGAAGGATTTTATTTTGGAGAATGTATATTTTTGTAGAGTAAGGATTTCTATATTTTCGTGTGTCTTCGTATGTTGTACGTTCTTATGGCTAAGGATTTTATCATCAACTGCGTTCGACGGTTGCGTGTAGACATGGTCAAGATCGACTGTGCTCTCGCGTTCGTAATTATGCGCGACGCTCGCTTCTTATCGATAAATTTCGTTTTAGCTGTGGTACGCCTAATTCTAAAGAAAACATAAGGACCCGTCGAAAAGTGAGTGTAGTATAGGCGACCTAGTATAGATAGACCTTCTGTAGAAGGTGATCCGGGAAGAAACTCCAATATTGTACGCCGATACCGGCCAGTCGAAATATAGCCTCCGCTACTTAAACACCGTGTTATCCTTCTTACCTGTCCCCCACGAACACTACAGTGGCGACGAGTACCACGAAACCACGCGACAAGCAGTAAAATGAGACAAGCAACAGATGTCGTAAAAGCGAGATACCTCGTGGATACAAGCATTGAATAAATAGGAAATTATCGACGAGTTAAAAAGGAGAGGGGTTAAAGCGAGTGAAGAATTCAAATTGGATGACTGACGGCGAGTATTAAGAAAAAAATGCAAAAGTAAAGCGGAGAAGGCGGAAGATATCGCAGACGTTAGGGGAAACGAGTCCGAGTTAAGTGACGATAGTGAAGGAGATGAAGTAAGGAGCCGAATAGAGGAAACGGGAGGAACGAAGATCGTGACAATAGAATGTACTTCAAAACTCGACTTCAAACTCGGAACGAACGAGTGGGAAGAGTTCGTGGAACGAATCGAGCTATATTTCGACGCGAACGTGATCGACGATGAAGGAAAAAAGGGCAATTTTTCTAACAAAAATCGATGCGGAGACGTATAGCTTGGTCCGAAAAGTATGCGCTCCAAAGAAGCCGAAGGAGACTAACCTAAAGGATATAATGACGAAGATAGAACATTACCTAAAGCCAAAAGTAAATGAAACAGTGCGGAGACAATAGTTTCGGGAAAGGTGACAGAAAGAAAACGAATCAGCAACTCAGTACATAGCTTGCTTGCGCAGTTTAGCAAGGAAGTATATTCAAAGACGAGAACGAAGCCCTCAGGACCAACTCATCACAGGAACTCGAAGCAAGGCGATAAAAGTTGCGTTATTGAAGATCGAAGATCTAACGCTCGATGACGGAATTTAAACAGCGACAGCTATCGAAGGGGCAAACAAGGCTGCCGAGACATTCTAGCCGCAGCCCGTGGAGGAAGACAGCAGCGAGCGAAACGAAGACGTCGACGCTCACCGCATATCTTTTCGAGTCAAGAACACGAGGGAGAGGAGAACGAGATTCGCACCTCGCGCGGACCAGCAATCAACACCGTGGGCAGGCCGATCGGAGCGACTACAACAGAGTACGAGTCGAATACGCTGCTCATGCTGCGGGAAGCCGAACCCCTACAAACGAAATTGCTGGTATCGAAACAAACATTGCGATACGTGCGGAGAGACCGGGCATGTACAGAAGGTATGTGAAGCGGCAGAGACAGATAAAGGAAAAAAAAACGTGAGGAACGTCGATGCCGAGAACGCGGAGATGGACGCGACCGAAACAGAAAGCGACTCAGAGAGCGTCGCCGACTTAGTTTCAATAACGTTGAGGAATAATAAAATTCGCAAAATCGAACCGCAGTATTTGGAAATAGGAATTGAAAATAAATCATTGGAGATGGAAATGGACGGCGGGTCGGTGGTTTCGATAATCAGCGAGATAGATAGGGAAAGGTACTTTCCGCGACTAGAACTGGAGAAGGCTAAAATCACGCTGATCTATTACAGTGGGGAAAAACGTAAGCCGGTGGGCGTTTTACGCGGTATAACAATCGAATATGGCGCGACCGCAACCAAAGCAAACTTGTACGTCGTCGGGAAAACGGGAAAACCACTTGTAGGACGCGATTGGCTACACGCATTAGGCTTGTGGCCGCTAGAGGTCAAACAAAAAAAGAGTGCGGTACAAAAAATGAAAGCAGATTCGGAGGAAGTCAAAACGGTAACAGAGGAAGAAAAAACAATACGAGACGAACGATAAAGATCGTTAAAAAATACCATAAGTTGTTTTCCCCGGGGCTCGGTACTTATAATAAATATAAATTTCTGATTAAAATGCGAGCAAATGCGGTACCCGTCTATCACAAAGCACGGTCAATACCTTTCGCGTTGATGGAAAAAGTTTCGGCGGAAAACGATCGACTCGTTAAAGAAAAAATCTTATCGCCAGTAGAAGTGAGCGATTGGGGTACACCCGTCGTGCCGATAATCAAGCCGGATGGGACCGTAAGGTTATGCGGCGATTACAAGGTTAAAGTAAACCCGAACGTGGTCGCAGACAGATACCATCTGCCTAAGGTGGAGCACCTAATAGCTAGTTTACAGGGGAGGGGGGAAATTCTTTTCGAAATTTGATCTAAAGGAAGCGTACGCGCAAGTATCACTAAGCGAGGACTCGAAGAAGTATTTGACGATAAATACGCATAACGGTCTCTATCAATAGAACAAATTAGCATACGGAATAGCGTCGGCTCCCGGATACTTCCAGAGGGAAATGGAAAAAATCTTGGCAAAAATGCGAAATGCAACAGTTTTTTTAGATGATATAATCATCAAAGGGGAAACAATAACGGAAATTGTAAAAAACTCGACCGAGGTCCTCGAGAAGCTATCTGAGTGTGGGTTAAAGTTAAAAAAGTCGAAGTATGAGTTTTTTCAGAAAAAAATCACGTACTTAGGTCTACAGATCAACGACAACGGAATACATATGCCCAAAGAGAAAATAGCGGCAATAGTCGAGGCACCCCGGCCAACAAACGTAAAAGAGCTGCAAGCTTTCCTAGGTATGATTAATTATTACGATAAATTCATCGAGGACCACGCGACGAAATTCCAACCGTTATATGATTGTTTAAAAAAGGAACGATTTCACTGGACGGAAGCATGCCAAAGGGCATTCGAAAAGGCAAAAGAGGAATGGCAATCGACACAAGTAATGATAAACTTTGATCCGGAAAAACGAGTAATTTTAACATGCGACACCTCAGATTATGGGCTGTCGGCGATACTTTCGCATGCGACCCCCGAAGGCGATCGTCCAATAGCATATGCGTCAAAAGCGTTATCGCCTAGTGAGCGAAACTACACACCAATCGATAAAAAAGCACGTGCGATAATCGACTTCGGGGTAACGAAGTACTATGATTACTTGGACGGCAGGAAATTCGTATTCCGCACCGACCATCAACCGTTAGTTCAAATTTTCGGCGCAGAGAAAGGTATCCCAATCATGGCAGCGCGAAGATTGCAGCGATACGCCGTTTTTTTAAACGCGTTCGACTATGACATTGAATATATGAAATCGAAAGAGAATTGTGCGAATGGGTTGTTGCGATTACCGATGCCCGTAGACAATGGGAAAGAGGAATATACGTATATGAACTTTGTCGAACAACAATCATTCTCATGTTTAGATCACAAGGTCATAGCAAAAGAGACGAGAAAAGATAGATTATTGTCGCCAATAACGTTATACCTGAAGAACGGGTAGCCAGAAAAAAAATGATTGGAGACTATGCCAAACAGTTCGCAACGAAGAAAGACGAGCTAAACGTCGAACAGGATTGCTTTATGTGGGGCTATCGCGTAGCAATTCCGGAAAACCTGGAGACCACGATATTATCGGAGCTGCATGCATCGCACGCTGGTATCGTGAAAATGAAGGCAACGGCTCGATCATTCTTTTGGTGGCCAGGTATGGACAGAGAAATCGAAGAAATAGGGAGAACGTGTCACGAATGCGTCTTAGTAAAAAATAATCCGATTAAAAGCGAGTTAAATCCGTGGAAATGGCCGGAGCGACCCTGGCAGAGAGTCCATACGGACTTCACTGGACCGTATAAAAGACAAAATTTCCTATTAATGATAGACGCAAAGACGAAATGGCCAGAAGTTTTCTTAATGAAATCAACAACGACTTCAAAAACGGTTACGGTGTTTGAAGAAGTTTTTTCACGTTTCGGATTTCCCCTCCAAGTAGTAAGCGACAATGGGCCACAATTTATGAGCACCATATTTACCGATTTCCTAAAAAAATTGGGAATAAAACATACGCTCTCGGCGGTGAAACATCCGGCATCGAACGGCACAGCGGAAAACTTCGTGAAGACCTTTAAACGAAAACTAAAGATCTTATTGCAAGAAAACAAACCGATACAGACAGCGATAGACATCATATTGCTAGACTATAGAGCATCGAAACATTGTACGATGGGCGAAACGCCAGCGAAGTTAATGTTAGGTAGAGAAATTCGGACCAAATTCGACCTCCTACGGCCGGATATACAAATAAAATAAGGCTTTGAGCAATGAGAAAGTCTGGGCAAAGAATTTTAGTGCCCACTCACCATCTTGGATGCACGCGGTAATCAAAAAGAAACTAGGGCCAGTGACGTATAAAGTCGAATTTGGATCGGGTCAAATCGTTAAGCAACACGTGGACCAGCTGCGGAAGTGCGGTACAGATAACGGGGCGAGCGTACCGTCATCTGGTATCGAGGAAAAGTGCGAAACCAAGGGGAAAATAACGTTGCGACGATCGCCGAGAATCGTAGAGAAAAAAAGCCTCGCGCTACGTGTAGCCGAGCCGTGGAAAACACGAGTATGCGAGTACCCGAATCAAAACTTTTAGCCTCCTCTGAACCCTCGCAGGACCCATTTCTTTTGTAATACATAAGCCGCCAGCCTCCGTTGAACCGACGAAACCTCATTTGTCGAGTCCAGTGCCATGAAGAGACCTCCTCTTGGTCCAGGGTAGCCTCTGCTAGACCTCCCAAACCTTCTCTCGATCCCCAGTTTCAGTGAATCGTGCATAGCACAGGCCTCCTTAACCTGCTTTCAATCTCAAACTGTTGCCTCGACCCCACCTAACCTGCTTTCGGTCCAAATTCGATATCTCCTCCATCATCGTTCCATTGTGGCCTGATCGGTAACCCGTTCGATGACGAAAATAATACGAAATTAATAATAATACATCGTCCCCTTATCAAATTATTAGTGCAATATTAATATGCGAAAACAATCAAATTTGCTCAATATCGATTTATAGGCAATTGCTCGATTTATAGGAAATTTATAGGCAATTGCTCAATATCGATTTATAGGCAATTCATAAAAGAATGCTCGTATATACAGTCTTACTCCAATTCTATCGGATTAATGGGCATTTTCCTGTGAGAAAAAATCTCACAGGAAAATTCTTTTAAAATGCCAGTCTATCTAGTATAAGCTTACGCGACGTTCTTGAGTAACATTGCATCATCTAGAATTAGTCCTTTTTAGCAAAAAAATAAAATAACATTGCGAAAAAATCGTATAAAACTTTATAAAAAACGCAAATGGAGTTCCTACTACCCCGTTTAAGTTTATCATGGATAAACGTAACAAATTTTTTTTGCATAAGTTATGCGCCCAATTCTCGATGGTCGAAAAAAAGCCGAAAATCAGTCACGTATAAAAGTGCGTACCGGATCGAAAAGAAAATTATAAAAAAATATTTCAGAAAAGCAATATAAAGCTGAATTTATTCCCGTCAAAACGCCGGTCGGTAAATTTAGTTATCTTTTTTTTACGAAGCTATGTAACTTTTAGTTCAACCAGAAATATCGACTGGTGTATCCAAACTTTTAAGCCACGGTATATATTATATAACACTATATATATATATACGTATATATATCTTGCGTGGCCAAATTTGCTGGACGCGTGGGAATCGGGGTACCGCTCGGCGCGTCCGTCTAAAAGGTATTTCTCCCATTTCCCGACTGATTTTGCGATATGTTATATTCAAGTGTGCGGCAATTTTCTAATGTGTGACCTATCTTTTTGCAGTATCGGCAGATAGGTGTATCGTTTTGCGGCGAATTTTTCGGAATTCTAAAACATCTGTCCGCAGTGTGCCCATGATTGTGGCAGTATTGGCATTGAGGAACAGATAAGGGGCAAGGACGATCAAATTCGAGAAATTTTGTGGCTCTTTACGCGATGCACACTCGCTGGCCGTGTGCCCTGGTTTTTTACACAATTGGCAAATAATTGTGTAGGATTTTTGATTGCGAAAACATTTATCCGCGGTATGTCCTATTTTTTTTACAAATTTGGCACGTGACAGACCCTTGATCGTTAGCAAATTTTCGACATTCGTTGGCTCTGTGGCCCTGGATTTGACAAATTTGGCAAGTGACCGTCGCGAATCGGCAAGCTTCGCTCGCGTGATTATCTTTTTTGCAAATATTGCATGTCCTCACAGGTCTAGTCTGAACGATTCGTTATGATTTGGTGGGACGCGATTCCAATTGCCTTCGAGCCTTGAGATCGCGTTCGATTCTAACCGCGTGATCGATGGCGGTGGGCATGTCTACGCACGGTGGGAGTCGGTGTTCGATCTCCTCTTTTAATCCGCGTTTAAAACTTGTGAGAAAATATTCATACATTTGCCTCCTAAATAATTGGTCTTCTTCCCCATTGTTGGCTAATTTTATTGCTTCTAATATTTCTCTTGCCTTTTTCCTAATTTTCGTGGCGAATTCCATAACGCTATTGCTTCTTGCTTGATAGATATTGCTGAGTTCTCCCAAAAGCTGAATCTCGCATTTATTTGGCGCGTATATTTTTTTTTAGAAAATCCACAAGTTCTTTTACTGTCTCGAATTTAATTCCATGTATACTTTCTCTGGCTGGAGCTTTCAATTTATTTCTTATTGATTTCGCTAGGTATTTTTCGGCTTCGGGCGGAAGCATATCTTTTGCATATTTGCACCCGGCCACAAATTCTGAAAATGGGATATTTTTTCCATCGAATTCTGGAACAAAGCTAATGGCATATTTTAGAGAAATTAATTGGTTTGTTCCTAGCGCCATATTGATCGAGTTATCTGGATTTCCCTTAGGTGGCAATGCTAATATTTTGACGGATATTTTAGGAGCTTCGAGACCAAGTAATAAATTAGCGTTTGATCCTCTTACAGCGTACCCTGTACTACGGGATTGACCTGGTTCGTTTGTTTCTGAATACGGTAAATCCTCAGTGATATCAAATCTAACGACTCGCATGTAAATTAGCTCGGGATGAGGGTGTAAAAGGGAAAGGTGCATGCAGAGGTGAGTGTGACGTAGTGACTCGATTAATAAATGAACTGATTTACGCAAGTGATTGACAATTCGGGGTTCATTATAATTAACAAATTTGGTTAATTCGATTAAATTAATAATACAAGAAATATACACAAAATATTTCGCTTACATTGATTATGCGTCGTGGATACGGTAATCTGTTTACAGTCGTCGGGTTGGGGCCTCCGCAGGTAGGTCGGACCCCTCGGTTGCGCACGCTTGGTAACAATTTTGGGTTCACGTCGACACAAATTTTTAACACATTCATCGCAAGCCGCGTTTTCGAATTAATTGTAAATTTACGCAATTAGATGTATCGATGTTAGTGTGGACACTCAATATGAATATTGGAAGTTTTATAAGTCGCGCCTTTCAAAATATGAACAGAACTTGTAACAATTATACCGGAGATATATACTAAATTTTAAAGTTAACGTCCGGACTCATCGGATGCTAATGGGACTTTTACTCAGTGAGTGATGATGGAACACTGACTCCAAGATTTTTCTATTCTAGCTTGTAGGATATTTTGGATGCTGGGATGGTGGGAGAAGAAGTTTCTCGAAAAGTGCATTTTCGTCATGCATTAATTTTTTGATTGGTTGAAAAGATGTAAGAAATTTACTAGTGCATATGATTGGTCGAGTTGGAAGGGGAAATATTTTTGGGGACTATGATTGGGTGTAGACTATGATGTGTGTGATCTCCATCTCGATTCTCGGTAACTAGTCCGCGTCTCGTTATCTAGAGCGTTGGAAAAATATAGGGAGGAAAAAGGGTCTTGGTCGCGTTGCCGCGCTTGCCTCAAGATAGGCATTGTTGACCCAGGTGTGAGAACGCATGTGAAGTACCAACGTAGTTTTATTGCCGGGTCAACTTTTCGTCATGAAGGATTTTCTTTTGGAGAATGTATATTTTTGTAGAGTAAGGATTTCGATATTTTCGTGTGTTGTACGTTCTTATGGCTACGGATTTTATCATCAACTGCGTTTGACGGTTGCGTGTAGATATGGTCAAGACCGACGGTGCTCTCGCGTGGGAAATTATGCGCGACGCTCGCTTCTTATCGATATATTTCGTTTCGGCTGTTGACGAAAATTCGAAATAATTCGGGTTCTAGGTACGACTTGCGTTCAAAGTACGCAAAGAGATAAAAAAAACAACCATTATTGATAAAATGGTGCACGCCAGCCAGAAATTATTGCTTTCGGTACAAAACAATCGTCGAAAATAATGTTTTTCACAAAGAATTTTCAATATATCAAAAATTCCCTAGATACTTCGATGTGAAATTTTGTTATCGGGTTTGAAAAAAAAGTTGAATTAAATCGGCCAACTACTTTATGATAGGATTTTTTATTGCAAAACACAGTACGGTTTATAGCTATCTTGAATAACGGGTTTTTTTCAATATCATAATGAGTTGCTTCGTATGCGATGTAACATTGGTCATATATTTGCGGTTGAAAATCATGCAATTTACGAATTCTGAAATTGCTAGAATCAGTACTATATATGACAAAATTACGTTAAGACATCGTAAAAATTTCGGTAAAGGACCGTAATCAAATTTTTATACCGGAATGTTGTTAAACTTCGACGAGCCACCGTTCGCATTTTACTATGTTAAAATAACCGTTTTTCGAGAATAAAGTACTTCTTTCTCCGAAATCTTTCGCTCCTTCAGCAATCACTAATGTACGTGTTATCGTAAAACTCATATAATGTCGATATGGTACCAGGTTATCACAAAACAGTAATATTTCGAAAAATACAGGTTGAAGATTCGTACTTTTTTCCAGTCAGTCGTATTTGTATATGAATGTGCCCCCCCCCCCTACTCACCTCCCCCTCGCATCTCTATACCGGCTGATTATTAGGGATACCGCGTCTTATAAGTTCTTAGACGCATTAGGAATATGAAGATGCTGATTTTTGCGTCTTCGTCGAGAGATTATTCAAGGGTAGCAGGAGCAAAGGAGGACAGAGAAGAGACTAAACCTGGCGCTAATGTCATTGCGTCTTAAGCGGCGAGAGAGTGTTCTTAAACTCACATCTCCGGATGTGCGTACGTGCTCGTGGGTGGTTGGTATATGCATGTGTGTGTGTGAGTAGACGGTAGCGTTTTGTCAAGCGGTAAACCCATAACTTGAACGCAGGGTCGTTATTTCATTACGGTTAATTCGCGTCTGGAAGGAGAAACGAGAGAGGCTTTACTGAACAGAGGCCTCAATAGATGTTTCTGTTGCTTCTGTTAATTGTATATCTCTCTCCTCCCTCTCCCTCTTTCTTTCTCTCTCGCCCTTCGCTATGTCCGTGTGCCATGTCAATCGTGGTGACACGATATCGGTGGTATAGAATTATGGTTAGGGTGTCATTAGTCTGGCGCATCTAGTGAAGATTAACGAGCTTCGGGCCCTCCGATCTCTCCGTCGTGCGCTGTCGAATAAATATTTATATTTGTGTTTATAACGAACGGGAAAGTGCATGACAATCGCGTACGCGGGAACTTACACTTCTTTTTTAATGACGGTACGATTGCACAAAGCCAAATTCAAAAGGAGATATCGATATTATAGACTCACATCATGCGATACTTTTTAACATATTCATTAATTGAATGAGGTTAATAAGACCAGCAGCAACGATGATGGAAAGAGATATATCTATGCAGTCAATTTATCGATTTTAATACTTTGAGGGTGAACATTAATACTGAATGACAAAAAAATCGCTACCATTACGGAGAAATCGCAAAAATGCATTGTATTTATTGATTCAATTCTTTAGTAAGTATAGGTTTGAGGCCATATTCTAAGGTGAACTCCCGTGGTCAAGGTGATTTTTTGGTAATTAAATTGGGAGAAACGGTTAAATCTACAGTGTTAGTATTTCACAGTTCACATGTTTGCAGTAACACCTTAAACTTTTTCAAAGCCTTATATTCGAAATTGCCCATGATATTAGTTGTGATTGCGACCCTCCTGGCCATTTGAAATAAATGCTTTAAAAAAATCTATTCTGTACGAATGTGGTTATCGTTCGGCCCGCTAATAAATTTTTTTAGGCAATATTTACGAAATGGCGGCGTGTTTAATTTTCACTTCCGGGCGCGGTCCGGAAAAATAGTAATTATAAAGCAATCAAAAAGATAGAGAGAGCTAAACGATAACCACATTCCTAAAGAATCGAATTTAAAAAAAAAACCTTCTGTCTCGGATGACAAGGGCGGACACAATCGCGGTGCCCAACATTAAACATCTTCACGACATGACCTGCGCATCACCAAATATCATGTACAATTTCGAAAGAAATGCGTTGAAAAAAATTGATGTGTTGCTTCAAATATGCATAAATATGACTGAAATATTAACACTGTAGATTGAACCGTTTCTGCAAATTTAATTCCCAAAATATCACCTTGAAAAAGTGTGTTCGTACTAGGATATGACCTTAATAGGGAAACTCGGGGCAAGCCGAATACGCGGGGTAAGAAGAATCATAAGCCTAGCTAGTAAATAGTGTATACGAGCACAGTGTTCCCATTGGCGTTTGGAGGGGCGGCGGTGAGGTGAATGAGTGTGAAAGTATCAACTGTGGCAGAAGCACACTTCTCGAATGAGAAAGTAACATCGATTTTTTGACGAAAGGATGTAATTTTTGGTAAAGTTTAACATTGTTTCAGTTCATTTGAGTTGCTGATATTGATTAGGTACAGGCGGCTTAAGGAGTAAGGCCACTGTAACGGCCCAAAAAAAAAGGTTTTTTCACTAATTTTTTGCTCCCGAAATTGAAGGTATTTGAAAAAAAACTTTTAATGGTGTTATTGGGCATACATTAAACTTTATTATAAAATTTTTTTACAGTAAAAAAAACAAAATGGCGGTTCCACAGCTATCTTCCCGGGACATGTTTTGCTTCCAGGGCTCCGCAGCACGCAGCACCACTGGTGCACTTTTGAATCTAGAACAAAAAAAAACCATTAATCTAGAGGGCTATAGCTAGAGAATGTCGATCGGATTTTAAAAAGTATCAATTTTTGTGGATTTGGCGTGCGTTTGAAAAAAAAAATTGATTTTTGACGAAAAAAACGGCAAGTTTTTTGTTAATAAAAAATCAATAAATAAAGTTCTTGAAAATTCCGATCGACATTCTCAAGATAATGTAAATGTTCACATCTGGTTAAAATTTCAAGTAAAAAAAATGAAAATTGTTCGAGTTATGCTGCGTGCCATTTTGAAAAACCATGTTTCGAGAAAAACGCGTTTAAAGTTTTGCGAATAGTTTTTTATTGGAAAAAATGAAAAAAAGAAGTTAAAAGGATTTAAACTATTTTTAAACTAGAGGGTTTAAACTATTTTTTAAGCCAATAAAAAAAAATCGATTTTTCAAAAAATTTACAGTGGCCTTACTCCTTAATAAAATGAATGTGATAATTATTAATATAAAAAGAACGGATTGTCAGAAATTTTCAACGTTATTGCGTGATTTTTTTGTTAACTCGTTAACCGTCTATTGGGGCATTATGAATAGGGGTTATCGCAAAGCCACAATATTTTACAACGAACCACTATTTCCCTTAGAAGGAGTGAAATGAAACTACTAAAGCATTTGGTTCCTTTTCAATCGGTGTTTCTACCAGGGGAAAAAGAACATTCAAATGATTAAAATGATATGGAAGCAAGATTATTCGGACTAATCCGACAGACTTATGTACTTACTTACTTACTAACTTAAGGCAGAACACCACTGTGACCCCCTGTTTTTTTGCCATTTTTCAACAATTTTTATTTGTGGAAAAAAAAGAGATATTCGAAAAAAAAAATTTTTGTTTTGTTCGTTGTTTATTGAAGATACATAAAAAAAAAATTCAAATTTTTCACGCCCCATGGTGACGCTGGGGAAGCTCCCGCGTCAGGTACTGTTGCCTCTGCGCGGCACGCAGCAGTACTCTCTTCAAAGTCGATCTGAAAAAAAAATACCGAGTGTTTTCGTTAATAATAAGATATTTTGAAGAAAAGTACACAGGGATTTGAAAAAATATTGATTTTTAAAAAATAGGCACGCTTTTGAAATTAAAGGACGATTTTCGAGCAAAATTTCTCGTCGAAAATAGACTATAACTTTTTTTATTATTGAGATATCGAAAAAATCCTATGTACTTCTTTAGATAATCTAGTTTTCTTGATGCAATCCAAATTTGAAGTTGATCGGATAAAAATTGCTCGAGTTCTGCTGCGTGCCGCACTCAAAAAAGTGGTTTTGAGAAAAACGCGTTCAAAGTTTTAGGTTTGTTAATTTATGCGATGAATTGGGAAAAAAATGTTTTACCTTTAATCAGCGATGCCGGCACCAGATAGCTGGCCTTCAAGAAGCAAATCATTGTCCCTAGCATCTTTTCTCGAACTTGTAGATGCTCTTCTTGCCTCTTTTGCAGCGTCTGTGAGCGAGCGCTCCGCCAGCTCGATCCGCGCTGCGTCGGTTTCAACGTAAAAATTGAAACAATTTGGGCCGATAGTTATCCCCAACATCTGCAAACCTTTCATGAGGCTTCTCAGGCCATCATTGAATAATAATACCGCGACATCAGCTGCAATATCGACGATTTTTTTGCTCCCGGACTGACACTTGGGGGCTATTGCCCAAACTGATTTGCTGTAGCTTTCGTTGTTGTTTTGCGTGAAGCCTCCCAAACAACGCTGCAGCAAATCGTCTCTGCTCAAATTTTCGAGGCCTGGCGTAATTGCCTCCAATACTTCCTCAGGAAGAGGCAGCTTATGGCGATATTCAGAAATATTACCGCTTGCGACCGCTCGCTGCCACGAACACCACGACTCGGCTCCCTCTGGGCAATCGTCACGTTGTGGCTCACTATCTGTGGATATTTTATATTTAATAGTTGCCCAAATTGCCTTCCTCATTTTTTCAACATCATCGCTGTTCCTCCGAATAGCCAAGCCGTAATATGTGCTCAACTCGTCAATCAATTTTCCGGTGACCTTTCCTCTGCCAGACAATCCTTTTTGTTTTTTCACGATTTCGCGGAGGTGCGTCCCCATACGTTTTTGGACATGATCGATGCACTCTTTTTTTTATCTCGAAACCGTCGTATGGATCGCTATTCGATATGCCCAGAAACGTTTTAGAATCGCCGTCACCCATATAATATTTATATTTTATGCCATAGAGCTCTTCAGACCGTTGAAACATTTCGACAGCTGAGTCGACTTCCATTTTTCCGGAGGAGCCGCTATGGTTCGCCTGGCACTCATCGTCGTGGGTACTTTTCCATTCCCAGTACTCCGCGGTGCTTTCTTTTTTTTCCCAATGCTCGCAAGCTTTGCAATATTTCGATTTCACCATAACGTCGATCACTTTTTTAGTGTATCAGCCGATTAGTGATGTTATGACGAAAAGCGAGCTGAAACCGCGCTTACGCCACGATCCGTCGCCTGAAACGATAATTCCGTCCTCCACCCCATTTTCCAACGAAATTGTCTCCTCCTCAAGTGTAGCCTTTTGTTTGCTCACTGTGCTTACAGCTTTAGTGGCAATCGAAATCGAATTTAAGATTCGATCGTAGAAAGACTGAAATATGGGGCGCGGTAGGTCCATAAATGCACAAAACTTCATCAGGCCATTCAAACCGACGCCAAGAAGATGCATACTGAATACGATCCGACGATTTATTTCGTATACATTGTCAATCATAGGACACGAATTGATTTGCACTTTTTCACAATGGCCGCAATCGACCTCGATTTTGAATCCGAGTCCGCGCAAACTTTTTTCAGTAAACTTTATATCGCGATCACACACTTTGCACTTCACTAACGTCGATATAATGTTCAATGCATTGACAAGGTGTACTATACGATAACCGAAATCGTTAGTAACACCGACCTCTAAATCGTCCGACGATTTTAACTTTTTCGCCAACGTGCTCACATACTCTCCAGAACTATTTTCGGAGCTATAACGGTTCGGAGGTTTTCGATTCGAAATTTTCGTTCGACTCCTCGTCACATAGCTCCGTTTTGTTTCCTTTTTCCCCGCGTACACTTTCGGATTATCCATTTCGATGTGCAAAGAATAATTCTGAGCGTTCGATATTTATAAACGAAACGATTCGGAGCGTTTAGACACGAGTAGCGTCGCTTCTATTTGCAAACTGATGCTATGACGCTATCCCTATACCTGCCTTGAACATTTTTCAATTATCGCCACCTATGGCTTTTTTTCGAAACAATATTTATAACAATAGTCGGTTTTTGTGAAGGGAGACAAAAGAATAGCTGGGAAAGACCCGCAGGACCTGGGAAAGGCCCGGTATACGTGCCGACCCTGAGGCGCGCAGCTGCGCGGGACCCCAAGCGTCACGGAGCGCTGCACCGCTCCACAAAATATTCAATATCTCCGAAAATAATTATTTTTTCGACCGGGGTCCAACGGCATCTTAATCTTAAATGTATTTTAGATTTTTCTAGATAGTTTTCAAAAAATCGATTTTTTGAAGCCGTCACAGTGGTGTTGTCCCTTAACTTAGAGGAATGGCTTATCAAATTGCTGGTATTGAGAATGAAACCACTTTTATATGCGAAAGATGCCAATAATCCGTGTCCCATCATTCTCCCAGCGCTGTTTCATCTTGCCCTGCATACGGGGTAAGATGAGAACAATAAAGGTTTAATTAAAAAAAATATATGGTATGGTACAAATCAGAAATATTGATTTTCTGCTTCCAAAATCGAAAGATTAATAAATATTGATTAGTTTTTAAAAATAAAGTTGAGTGAGTCGTATATGTATTGTTTTATTTGAACATGACCGTAGCGTTATCAGCTTACCCCTACTTCCCCTACATAGTGAGTGTCGGTATCTTGATAAATTGAAATACAATATGATCCTTTCGTAGTAGCAGTCGGCGAATAAAAACTAATCGAACTTTAATGTATATAAATATCTATGAATCGCATTTTAATATTGAAATATAGAACAAAAAAATTATCTACGAAACTCAAATCGAGTTTGAATACTCTTTCGGCAGATCGATAATCAATCGACTATATATAATGAGCCGACCGTAAATTAAACGTTGATAAAGGTCAGGCTATATTTCCGTTACACAGGCTAACAAACCATTTAATGTGAACCTCCAGCGAGATTTACAGCTCGCCCAAGTTCGAATCTCTGCTAGTTAATTTCCTTTCACTACAACGCGAGCAAGGAAGTAAGAGAATCACGTGGCGAGAGATGCACGGCATAAGTTTCAAACGCGCAAGAGTTTGAGCTAGATGGAGAGTCGTATGAGTAAGGAATGGATTAGTCGTAACTTCTACGACTATACCATAGGGATGAACTTCTTTGCGTAGTCTTTCTCCCGCTTGCGCTCTTTTTCCTTTTCTCTGTTGATATACACACGCATACACATAGAGAATCGAGATTTTAAGGACATTCCATTTCAAGAACCTTCCTCATATAGAAGCTCATTCTTACGATATTCAACGTTATGTAAATCCCAATGTCTTCAAAACTACTTCTGGATAAGCCAACGAATATTTATACAAGGGCTATTTTAACGACGTCCCCGTCCTCAAAATCAACGATTCGTTTGAAAAAACGTTAAGGCTAACGATAGTGTGAGATGAGAGAGTGAAAATAGTCCCTGAGGATTTACGATCCACGATAGGGTCCACCCCCGCTGGACTGTGTGCACTTTTGACCCCTAAAAGATATTGCTCGTGTTTTCCTTCGCCATGTGCCGTTTCTCGCCCTCCAGCAGTTGCGATCACCACATGTTGCTGGACCAATGGCAAACAGAACTTACTTTTATAAGCCTCGATCATTTTCCGCAGTCGCACTTTCTTCCTCTCGCTCCTGCTTCTAATAGTCACACGAGTGCGTTTTTCTCCATTTCTTGCCCTTCGTTTTCGTAACGCTCCAGGAGCCACGAAACGTAAACGAAATCACGTAAAGCCATACCTGTCTTAGGTCTGTCCGTTTGTGCCAAATGAAGAGATGTTATGAAGAGAATGTACGAATGAGAGGGTTTAATTTTTTTTAACAATAAACGTTTGTGGCATTTGTATTGAAATGTTATTTCTTCGTAAATACAGATGGAAGTAACTTCGGAAATGATGTCAGAGTGGGGACATTAATTGTTTTGAAGATATCAGAATATTTCCTAACTGTGCAGCTGTGTGGTTAAATCTGTTTGTATTTTAGACTTTTTTTTAATGGAAGAAGGTTCTGAAGGGTTACCTTTTTTGAGGCCATATTTTTTTTTGGATGACCGTTACATCTCATAAATAGGGGAAACCTGCGGTATGCCCAGCATCAATTGATTCGAGTTTAGCGAGCAGTTACGAGCTCACTTCGTGATATGCGTCCCCACTGTGTTAAAAATTGCCTCCTAATGTGACATATACGTAAGAGGAGAGAAAAACGCGGTCGATCTCTCTTCGCCCTCTAACTTTTTCTTCCCCATTCGATGGTTTCTCTCTCTCTCTCTCTCTCTCTCTCTCTCTCTCTCTCTCTCTCTCTCTCTCTCTCTCTCTCTCTCGAATCGCATCGCTGGCTGCAAAAATAATGTGACAAGCAACTCGGTTACGTCAGTCTCTGCGTTCCGCTCCATATTTCAAGCCACAGTTTCATACATACATCCTCGCTTTTCTCTCACACGTTCTTTTTTCCTGCTGGCTATATTGTACGGTTATCTGCGACCGATGGTGCTGTTTGGGCGAATTTTTAACTTGTAGCCACGGCGAAACAAAAGCTCAATAAAAACAAAATAAAAACTACCTCGTCGGCGCTCCAATAGCAGTAGAAAAATACTGGACGCGTCAGGCGGCGAGTTATATCTGGCAAAACTCTGGTTCATATTAAATGAAAAAAGTTAGCTTCGATGGAAAATTGTTCACGTTAAACAGCTATTTTTTCAATGCATTAAATTTTTTATGCATTTCGATAGTTTCATTTACTACCGTCACGAAAATTCCATACTCTGACTCAGGGGTTTGTTTTTATTGAAATCCGACTACCTGATTACTAGCTTTGTTAATTTTTTTTATATATACGTTGACGCAAAGTCTGTTAATAGCCGAGACATTAAGTTTTAATAACAACTTACTGAGAGAAATATATGGTGTTGTAAGCGATATTTTAATTATATTTCATATTTCCCGGAAGGAACAATAATAGTTTACAGCCATGGTTACTGCCTATTATATCCTAGCCAATATGCAGGGGACACTTTTTCCCCGATTAGCCATAGTTAACATTTACCGTTCACAAGTCTATTATAATGTACAACGCATCAATGAAACACACATGTCATGAGAAACGAACGTCACTCTCATGACCCCGACATCTTCAACATTTCCCACGCCCACGTCAATCTGTATACTAATAGCGATAATGCAGTATTCGGTGCGAGGCCATGTTCTTACGACGACACTTGTGTAAACGGGTATACGGAGCTTAGCCACATGACAATCTTCCATATCTTAAAACCAAAATAATCTCTTAAGGGAGAATATCAGTGTGACAGGCTGAGAAATGAGGTATTTTTTGGGAATTTTTTTAAACGGATGGATCAAATTATTTGAAATTTTGTGTATTAATGAATCAAAGAAGTGTGCGGCCGCCTACGTGACAAGAGATCGTTAAGGATTCGGCTTCGGTCCGGCCAATGAAGGTTTTCCAAGGTTATCGATGGAAATAAGAAGGTATTTTTCTAACGTTTCGGCCCTCTGGTTCGGGTCCTCTTCAGAATATATATTTTTCTGTATAAATGATAATACACAGTTTCTAACAATCACGTTTGAAAAGGTTATATATATGAGCATTGCGTGTTATGGTTTAGTTATCTAAATGTTGTGTCATTATGTATAATAATCATGCTAGTTCTGTTTTAATTATAACTATATAAATATAGTATGGATGATTTCCTGTATCGCGTTGTTTATTATTATGTGTACGTATAGGTGTGTGAAATATAAGATGTGTGAGAGCGAGGGTTATTATGTTATAAAAATATAAAGAAATGAAATTTGATAGCTAACTAACCTCGAAGTTGTTGGTATTTCAGATTTTTTGCACATATTTGGAAAGATGTTTCGAACAAAAACATTATTTATGGAAATAAATGATGTTCAGTGGAAAGATGCTCAATAGATGGAGATATTGAGAAGAGTATGTGGCTTCCGGATGGAGGCCGTGTTGAGGATCAGCGTTGTGCCGACGTTTCGCAAACGTTACAGTCTGCATCATCACGGCTGAGAGCTCCGATACTGAAGCTCTCGTGTCTCAGGTATTCCTTATATAGTTGCAGTCATCATTCCGGATAACTGCACCAGCCAATCAGATGTTTGGCTGGTATCTTTGGCTGGTCAATTAAAACCAGATGGTATCAGCTGGTTTTAATTGACCAGCTGATCAATTAAAACATCTGATTGGCTGGTGCAGTTATCCGGAACGATGACTGCAACTATATAAGGAATACCTGAGACACGAGAGCTTTAGTATCGGAGCTCTCAGCCCTGATTATGCAGACTGTAACGTTTGCGAAACGTCGACACAACGCTGATCCTCAACACGGCCTCCATCCGGAAGCCACATACTCTTCTCATTACATAAAGAGCCGTGAAAGCCTTAAAACTAAAATCAGACGCCTACACGGAGAGGCTATTTTGGGTTCTGTGAACACCTTTTCCAAACTCAGGAAAACTCTGCACATCCAACTGTGCTCGTTAACATTCCTAAAAAGGTGCCGCGACCATCAAGTGGTACCAAAATGTTTTCAATTGAAAAACCCCTTTCCATCAAAACAAGCCAAAACTATCCTCCACCAGGCCTCGCTGAGACTGGTAAAAGAGAGAATATATTTTACCAAAAAGCTTTTGGACCAAAATTCCCAAAAACTCCTTAAACTTCACCTACGTCTATCTGACTCTGACTCAAGATCTTCCCACAGCTGTGGTTCCAACAGCTGTGGGAAGATCTTGACCGTGACACTCACGAACAAGCCCTCCACTGTGCAGACCTAAGATCCAAGAATCAAATAGAAAAATTCAGGAAACTATGTCCACAATCAAAGCAGCCCATCCTAACCCACACAGTTGAAAACCTAAGTAACCACACACTCTCCGCAGCTGAAACATCAGTCCTCGCAAAAAGGCACAATTTCGCCATTACACCGACAGAAATTCCAACCAGAGACATCATCAGCCAGGTGGAAACGGCCATCTATCGTCTCCCACTGGATACTGGCAACGACATCAGGAAACGGATAAGCAACATTCTACACAAGGCAAAACCTCCGCAGCAGAATATCACGAAGGAAGAACACCTTGCTCTTCACAATTTGAAGAAAAACAAGGACATCTTAATACTACCAGCTGACAAAGGGAACACAACTGTCATCATGGATAAAACGGACTACTGCAGTAAAATTTTGAACCTGCTCGAGGACACCAACACGTACAAGAAATTATCACGTGACCCCACATCGAATGTAGAAAAGAAAACAACAACACTTCTAAAGAAGGCTGGTCTATCAGAAAACCTAACCAAAGCCCTTACACCCAAGGAATCCCTACCACCCAGGCTTTACGGTCTGCCAAAAATACACAAAAACAACATCCCACTAAGGCCCATTGTTAGCAACATAGGCACTCCTACATATCATTTGGCACGTTTTCTCTGCAAACCTTTGCAGGAACTCGTAGGCCTCAACAACTCCCATATTCAAAACTACCGAGATTTTGTGAACAAGATCCAGACTATCAAGGTACAACCAGAAGACATTTTAGTGAGTTTCGATGTTGTATCCCTGTTTACGAACGTCCCAACCAATGAAACCCTAAGCATAGTTAAAAATTCCAAAAAAGTTGCCCCTAACCTACTGCCCCTCATAGAACATTGCCTAAACTCTACATATTTCCAATATCAATCCCAGTTTTATGAACAAACTGCAGGCGCAGCCATGGGTTCCCCTATTTCTCCTATCATCGCCAACATCTTTATGGAGAACTTCGAGAACAGAATTCTGCAAGAAGCTTCCCTCAAGCCCTCCACCTGGTTCCGATATGTCGATGACACCTTCGTCATTTGGAGTCACGGCAAAGAAAACCTCAATCATTTCTTAACCTTCCTCAACTCCCAGCACCCCAATATTCAATTCACCATGGAGATAGAACAGGAAAATCAAATCCCTTTTCTGGATGTACTGGTTCAACGGAAAAGCGATGGCACTTTGGGCCATAAAGTTTACCGGAAGCCAACGCATACGGATAGATACCTCCATGCTACGTCCCATCACCACCCTTCCCAAAAACAGTTGGTCATAAGCTCTCTGGTCTACAGAGCTCTAGCGATCTCCGAACCAGACTCCTTGGAGGTTGAACTAGAACACCTACGAAAAGCTTTAGGAGACAATGGCTACAAGCCAGGCAACATCGAAAGAACGATCAAAAATCTAAAAAGAAAAATAGCTGATCCGAAAACGGTTACAGCACCTGATGGGGAGAATGAAGGACAAATAACCGCAACAACTTCCCTTCCATACCTTCAAGGCATAACCGATCGCATAGGGAGGGTCCTTGGAAAACGTAACGTGCGAGTCATATCCAAACCTCAGAAGAAACTAGCACAAGTGATTCCGAGTGCAAAAGACCAAAGACCACCATTAAGTGCACCAGGAGTATACAAGATACCCTGCTCATGCGGTAAAGTGTACATAAGAGAAACCGGGACGAAGATCAGTACACGGATCAAAGAACACCAACGGTGTATTAAATATGGCCATATTACACAATCAGCGCTGGCCGAACATTGGATGGAGACTGGTCATGCCATCCAGTTCGACAAAGCCCAAAGTCTGGCCCTATCAAACAGCTCTTTTTCCAGGAAACACCGAGAAGGCTTGGAAATCCGAAAACATCCGGACAATCTAAACAGAGATGGAGGATATCACGTCAATCCTATTTGGCACACCGTCCTCCCGATTTTTTAATTGATCAGCTGATCAATTAAAACATCTGATTGGCTGGTGCAGTTATCCGGAACGATGACTGCAACTATATAAGGAATACCTGAGACACGAGAGCTTCAGTATCGGAGCTCTCAGCCCTGATGATGCAGACTGTAACGTTTGCGAAACGTCGGCACAACGCTGATCCTCAACACGGCCTCCACCCGGAAGCCACATACTCTTCCCATAACATAAAGAGCCGTGAAAGCCTTAAAACTAAAATCAGATGGAGATATTATCGTTTATTGGCGATTTTTCTAATCTGCAATGGATAGATAATTATAAGCAATTTTTATGTTTCATAAGCGAAAATTTGTTTACAAACTTTATATTATCTGAAAACCGGTTTAGTGAGGAATCGAAAGACTATGGTGATTACCTATTGAGTTAGTTCTTAAGAATTTGTTTTCTTTCCAAAATGAGCAAAAACTCGAAATTTACAATTTGGTTCGTTACATGTTGAGTTGTGTAGCGGACGAAAGTTCGAGAAAAACTGAGTGATATATTAATATCATGTGGCATATTCGAGTTTCTGTACTGCGAATCGGGAGAAAGATCATACCGGCAATGACATGTGAATGAAAATAAATTAGGTGCGCCAAGTTAGGGGTATTTAAAATTAGTTTGTAATGTCCTTAAAATTAGCTTATCATGTCAATATATTAGTTAGTTTATAGTGTCGATAATTTTTAAATTGTTATGTGAGGTAAAATACAGTAGAGTGTATTGATAGTTATATTATAGAATTGTAGATTGAGCTAAGTTTTTGTATGTCTGTTCTAAAATGTATGGCGTTGGAGGGTGCTTTAATTTGTATCATTTCCAGGACTAGTCTTTTTTTGAGCCAACTTTCATTGTTTAGTATTTTTGCATTGTCAAATTGAAAGTCATGTTTTTGTTCTATTGCATGTTGTGCTAAAGCTGTGCGTATTTTCGTAGTATGTTTTAAGCTATTTTTGTGTTCTTTTAATCGGGTTTCGAGGTATCTTTTAGTTTGCCCAATGTATGTGGCGTTGCAATCTTTGCAGTCGATTTTATAAACAATGTTGGATTTTCGATTGTTGTTGATTTTGTCTTTGGTGGAACCAATAATGTATGAAATATTGTGTTTGTTGTTAGTGACTAATGTTATGTTGTATTGTTGGAAGAAACGAATTAGTTGATGATGCATGTTTTTTGTATAGGGGAGATTTATTATTCTGGAAGAATCAAAGTTGTTGTTTTTCGTTTTTTGTTTGTTGATTATGGAAAGCCGATGTTTTATTACTTTGTCTGTGAAAGAGATTGGATAGCAATTTTTTGTCATCGTGTTACTGATGAGTTGGAGATTTTCTTTGTGGAATGAAGGATGACGTCGTTTTATTGCTCTGTGAACTAACATGGAAATTATGGCTTTTTTGGGAGAGTGGGCGGTGTGAGAAGAAATTTATGAATCTGCCTGACCAGGTTGGTTTCCTATACAAATTTGTGATGATTGAATTTTGTTTATGGATTAAAAGTAAGTCAAGAAACGGGAGTTTGTTGTCTATTTCATTTTCAGATGTAAATTGTAGTTTGGGATTATAGGAATTAAAAATCTTTTTGGTGAACTCAAGTTTGTTAGTTGGTAGAGCAATAATAATATCATCAACATATCTTTTATATAATGGTAGTGAGAACTTTAATTTTTCCAGACAATTTGTTTCAAGATCGATCATGACCGTGTTGGATAGTATTGGATATCCCGTAGGTAACCCTGAGATTTGTTGGTAGATTTTATCTTGGAATGTGAAGAAGGTTGAGAACATGATATATTCTATGGCTTTAATTATTTCATGTAAAGGAAACGCTTTTGAGAATAAGTTTGATCTTTTTTGTAGGCTTTGGGTAACTAGTTGTAATGGAATGTTGGTATAGAGAGAAACGACATCAAATAAGACTAGTTTGTAGTTGAGTAGGATTGACATGTTGGAGAGTGAATGTTTTAGGTGGAAGCTGTCTTTGACGTGTGAGTTGGTCGTACTGATTAATTTAGAGAGTTTTGATTGTATGAATTCAGCTAGTTTGTGTGTTGGGCTATTTATTAATGATACTATTGGACGAAGTGGATAGTTTTTTTTGTGAATTTTTTGCAGGCAATAGAAACGGAATAGGTTGCAATTTTCAGCTTTTAAATATTTGTATTTTGTTTCATTCATCATTTTTAAGGTTTTCCATCTGGAGAGAATATTGTTGATACCTTTTTGTAGAGAGTTGATAGGATTTTTATTTGTTAATTTGTAATTTGTAGAATCTGCGAGTAACTCATGGGTTTTTGTAATGTAATCTGATTTTTTAAGTATGACTCTTGAATTTCCTTTGTCCTACAAAACAACCCTCAACTAAGAGTTGAGGGTTGTTTTTTAAGAATAAGGATGTGTGTCTTATGATTTGATTGGTGTTGCAGAATGATGTTGGGATATTTATTTTGTTTGAAATTTTATTGAATATGGTTCTAATTTCAATTTGTCTAGGTTTGTCGAGTAAAAAATTTAGTTTGGCTTCAAGTTCAGAAATTGATTTGTAGATGTGAGTTTTTATGTTTGAGAGGTTAAGGTAAGTTTGTGTATAAATTATTGAAGTGTATTTTGTAAGGTAATTCGTGTATTAATTATTGTATTAAGGTAATTTGTGTATTAAGGTAATTTGTGTATTAAGGTAATTTGTGTATTAATTATTGAAGTGATGAAGCATACAAGGAAATTTTTTATTTTTATTTTTAGTACATTTCATTAAGCAGAGGACCGGTCGCAAAATGGCGTCTCAAAAAGAGATTCCCCGACGGTTGACAGCATAAGTGCCACAGCAAGCATGTGAAATCAAAAATTCAAAAAGATTATTAAATTATAATAGTATAGCTATCGCTGCATCGTAGGAAATTTAAAAATTTTGATTAGAAAAAAATGGCGGCCATTTAAAAAAAAAATTACACACAAAATTTGCAGTAAATTGTCAAAAAAAATAAACAATTTAAAAAAAACTCTACGATGCGACGATAGCGATAAATTTTCTGAAGAGAATCTTTTTTGAATGAAGTCGATTGGACAAAATTTGACAGAGTTATGCTGTCAACCATGTCAAAAAACATGGTTTCGAGAAAAACGCGTTTAAAGTATACAAAGGCCCGTATAGAAGGCTCTGAGAGCGTCAACGCTTAGCGCCAACTTCGAATGCTTCTAACAAGGAAACGTGGCAAGGTCGATGTCTCCGATTTTTGTTGAAATTTGGCATGCTTGTAGAATGGGTAAATATAGGCGACATGAATTTTTTCGTATCGGCGGAACCCGATTTTTAAAGGTTGAAAAGCACCCTCGAAAATCGGGGTGTTTTTCGTTTTTCGTCGATAACGTTTTAACGGTACGAGATACGAAAAAAGTTCGAATTGCAACAATGTTGATTTTTTTGTGTACTATATATTGGAGATAAGAACGATGCAGACAGCAACAAATTTCATATTGTTTATTGAAAAATGCAATTTTTTCAACCGTATCTCCGAGAATTTTTAACCGATTGGGATGTAAATTTGCATACATGTAGAGAATGGAAAAGTGCGGATATGATTTTTTTCTTTTTCCGATATCTCACAATTAAGGTGTTGAAACTGCCCGATTTTTTTACCGAGAGCATCGTATAATCAGCTAGCCTTTTGGCATTTCGGCCTAAATTGACGTCAATATATGTTCGTGTTATGACGCAATTGCATATTTGTAACATTCCAGCGCCCCCCCCCCCCCCAACGGTTCCCCTCTCGAAAGGCAAACGTTCGAAATAAAAATGGGTTACAAAGAAAGTACAATCAGTCAAAATAGACGATACGGATTTTGTCGTTTTGGCGGAACGATACTCTTAAGGGGGCAACGCACCCTGAAAAACTTTGTTATTTTTATAGCCTGTGAACGGGCCGAAATAAAAATAATGTTCGAAAGAAAAAAAATGTTGTATTCTTCGACTACTAGACGTTCACGATGATAATGATGAGGACAGCAATAAATGGCGTGTTGTTTATTGCAATAATTCATGAATTACTTGTGAAAAATCACTCTTCAGTTTTCCACTAATATGGGCAGAGGCAAGGATCGCAATCACGGACTGACTTCGTGCTTCGGGAAGCAACTGGATTACAATTGTATATTTACGAAGAAATTTTCCCCCGCCACGTACTGTCTTTGAAGATTACAACACAATCGGAAAAGTGTTCTCACGCTTACTCATTTCGGAAACGTTTCAACTCTATGTTTTTTTATGGATTATACTTATTACAATAATGATAGTCATGATAAAAGTGTTTGAAACAAAGAGATTTCTTACACCACCCACAAGTGATCATAGCTGCTTCGCCGCATATATCGCATGTCGGTGCATTTTGTGAAAAGCAAAATTGTACCGGATTTTCGAAGTTTTTGTGGTCTTTCTTCTTCGTACCCGCTTTTGTACCACGCATATTTGAAAAGGTTTGTAAACCGTGGAGAAGAAAACTGGTTGTGTGTAAGAGATTGTAATTTTACAATATTGTTTCTTAAATGCAGATTGACGTCGTAATTGTATGATATTACTGCGTCAGAAAAGTGTTCGACGAAGTTTTTCCATACAGGGACGCCATAAACATTAAAGGGGCTGTATCATTCCAGTCTTACCTGCAGGAATTACTAATCATCATATGGACTAATTGTCCACAGAAGTAATGAAACTGGTACAATATATTTACCCGCTGGAATGGTTAAAACTTTAACATATTTCCCTTGCATATCCATTTCTTTAAATGCAGTTGGACATTGACCGCTCAAAAAATCCAGAAGTATTACCGATTTTGGACCCGTATTGGGAATATATACTTCTTGGAACCATCGCTTGAAATGATTAGTCGTCAATTTTCCAGATTTCGAAGCCGATAGAAAAATATTTTCGGCTCTAAACATAGTTTGTTCCACTCGAGGACAAAATTTACCAGTAGATTCGCTTCAAACGATCAACATAGGTGCCAAAAGCTCGCCACTCGCAGAAACCAAAGGCTGTATAGTATAACTGTGTGTTGTTGATTTTTTTGATTGTACGACTGTCTCAACGGATTTCTGCCCTTCTTTCGCCAATGTGCGGCCTGTATGTAGCTCTAAATTGAATCCACTCTGAGCAGAATTAAATGTGTTTTCAGCCCCAACGTTGGCTATGTTGACTTTCACCATTTCTATAAATTCGATAGCTTTGTATTGAAGTGTATCAGCGTTTAATAATTGTTGTTTTGTTACATATTTAGTAATCTTCCGTAACACAATTCCATGTTGGTTTTTGAATGTCCTTAGCCAAGAAGCGGATGCTTGGAAATTTACGGCTGGTATTTCTACAATTTCTGATGCACGTAAGGCCCATCGTCGAGAACATATATCATGGACAAGCAGCCTTTTGTCCAAAGCATCATCAAAATTGTTTACCGTGTAGTGAGCTATGTTTGTTAACTTTTCTTTGTAGGTGCCATCCTTATTTATATTATGGGCCCATCGGCGCAACTGCGGCTCTGATTTCACCTTTTTGAATTTCGTTTGAACAGATGATAACTTTCTATTCCCATTTACCCCGAACCTTCAGTAATCTACAGCTCTTATCTTCTATTCGTAACTCAATTCTTCTATATCTTGGGTACATATATTTTCATCAATTTTGAGATCTAGGTATCGTTGTCCGTGCCAATCTCCGTCACTGTCATCTTCTATTGCGGCTGCTTCATGAATTTCATTTAGTGACAGAAAATCCAAACCAGTTTCGACTTCCATTTTCATAGGTTGATCCATCGCTCCAATGATCATGTTTTCTAGATCCTTACTGAACTGTTTTTCCTGTTCGGTGATTGGAGTGCGAGGCAAAATTATAGCACTTATCGCTATGGATAGAAGTTGAATAACATTCACCGTATTAACGTATATTTTTATTTGTATTTCGAACTCAAAATGTATGGCTGGCTTCTTCGTCGTAACTGCAGCAATAATAATCGTTGGTAAATTTATATGACTTGAAACCCAATTGATAAATACACACGAAAAAAATAACAACGACTCACGCTATTACCAGAACTGCTATTAATCTTTAATAAGGCGATTTCAAGGTTATCATGAGAGCCGCTCTTTGCACCGTAGTCGCTCTTTGCTAAGATTTATGTCTTTCGTTCATTGGTTCTGCTGTTTGTGAAATTAAAGTTAAAGATAAAGATTAAATTATGCTGCGATATAAGCTGATAAAAATATTCGCATCATTCTGTTCGTGAGTTGCAGCGGCAATCCAAAAACGCTGTAATCTCTGCAGATAATGCCTTCGATACGGTGAGCGGAGTGGAATTTCTTCGTAAATATACAATTGTAATCCAGTTGCTTTCCGAAGCACGAAGTCAGCCCGTGATTGCGAGCCTTGCCTTTGCCCATATGAATGGGAAACTGAAGAGTGATTTTTCACAAGTAATTCACGAATTATTGCAATAAACAACACGCCATTTGTTGCTGTACTCATCATTATCATCATGAACGTCTAGTAGTCAAAGAATACAACATTTTTTCGCTTCGAACTTTATTTTTATTTCAAAAACGAGAAAATGTGTATCGACTATTTTGACTGATTGTACTTTCTTTGTAACCCATTTTTATTTCTACAAATTTTCGTTTCAATTGCATCATAACACCAACTTTCGTTGCAATTGCGTCATAACACGAGCATATATTGACGTCAATTTAGACCGAAATGCCAAAAGGCCAGCTGATTTTACGATGTTTTCGGCAAAAAAATCGATGGGCAGTTTCAACCCCCTTAATTGTGAGATATCGGAAAAAGAAAAAATCCGTAACCGCACTTTTCTATTCTCTACATGTATGCAAATTTACATCCCAATCGATTAAAACTTCTCGGAGATACGGTTGAAAAAATTGCATTTTTGCAATAAACAATATGAAATTTGTTGCTATCTGCATCGTTCTCATCTCCGATGTATAGTACATAAAAAAATAAACATTGTTGCAATTTGAAGTTTTTTCATATCTCGTACCGTTAAAACGTTATCGACGAAAAACGAAAAACACCGCAATTTTCGAGGGTGCTTTTCAACCCTTAAAAATCGGGTTCCGCCGATATAAAAAAATATGTGTCGCCTATTTTTACCCATTCTACAAGCATGCCAAATTTTATCGAAATCGAAGACATCGACCTCGCAACGTTTCCTTGTAAGCCGAATATTGTTTTTAAAATTTGTAGGCATATTCTTAAAGGCCAAAACTATCTATTTAAGCAAAAAAAATCTATTTACTTTCACACTGATATTCCCCCTTAAGGTAAGTTACCACACGGCCCGGTCGTAAATCTTGTTCACATCAACACTCTTCATAATTTCCCAACTGTTAGTCCTGATGTATTTCCCCGAATTCGACCCGCGAAAATGTTTATACTTCCCAGATAACGTAATGATGAACTAAATATCCATACCCCAATGTCTTATCTAATCAAGAAATTCTAACCAGTTTCCTACTCATCATTCCTACTACGGGCTCATCTCCAGTCATTCTAGAGATGGGCCCTTTTCTTCCTCAACCCACCCAGAAGGAGGAATCGAGAATAAGTCTCTTCCCCACCTCCCACTCAAATCTCAAAAACACTGCGTTGATATAGGACACCAAAAAACAGGGAAATGGCGGAATAGCGCTAGTCGCAGTCTAAGACCCAGACTTCGTCAGTCAGCGAGAGTCAAAGACAATCAGACAGTCGAACAGTCTCTTGCGTTCATCAAACTGGCTCATCGGGCTTGTAAAACTCCGATTCTAGTCTCCTAAACCGATTACTCGTAAATCAATTGGTTAGCTACATTCGGTCAGCTAGTTGTTATCAATTAGTTAGTCCAAGTCCAGAAGTCGCAACCATCGAAGCGATACACATTTTCGCCAACCATGCCAACGACGACTTACAACAAACTAGAACTTCATCGCTGAATCAACGCAACCCTACGCGACCCTCACATGATAATCAACTCGCCATTTTGTATTACGTTGTAAACTTTTAAACGAGTGTTCCAGGATCTTCAATTATGATGATAATAAATTCTGACGTTTCTTTCCAATTTAAAGGGTACTTCAGTGGTCTCATAAGGAAACCGTTTCCGGTGTCCTCCTCCGATTTCGTTTAATTTATGATATTTTCAGCTGGGTTATTGCGATGTTTGTCTCATCGAAATCGATGAGACACGTATTTTTATTATTTGCGGAAAACCGGTTTTAAGGGGTGAAATTTACCCTTCAAGTTGGACACCCTAGGAGTGACTTGTGGAGTTTCGCATATTTCCAATCAAGATATTAAATTGAAACAATTGGAAAATAATGCTTATGGTGAATAACGGAGAATGCGCTTTTTTCAATTCCGAGGGGGTGAATTGGTCGAAATATATAGGGGTTGAACGATTAAAAATTTATATAACTTCAACACTTTATGAAATATTTCAACGACACCAACTACATTCAAGAGAGCTAAAAAAGTATGAGATACGGGTTTTTGAGTTTTTCGAAAGAAAACCCCGTTTAAGGGGCGACTACCCCTGTAAGCTACCATTTCCGGTGTTCCTTTGCGATTGCGTTTAATTTGAGATATGTTATTTTTATCGAAGTATAAGAGACACGTATTTTTTTTTGTCTACGGAAAAACGTTGTCAAGGCGTGAAATCCATCCTTGAAGTGGGACACCCTCAGAGTTACTTTTGCAGTTTCGAATATTTTCAATAATGATATTTGATTGAAACCAATTTGAGGATAATGCTTATGGCGAATAATAAAAAAATACGCTTCTCGAAATTCCGAGGGGGTGAGCTAGTATACAGGGTGGATGATAGATAGGGTGGTCATTTAACGTCACCGCCCTAAATATCTCAGTCGCCTTTAGAGTGACCAAAAAAATGTCAGAAGATAATTTGATTGCTTTGGAAGAACTGATACAGTAGTGAAAAATTCAGTTTTGTCGAGGTCATAGTTTTTGCGTTCTTAAGGTCGTCAATGGTTTTTTTAACTGGGAACATGTTTTTTTCCAATTAAGACGTAGCTGATATTCAGACGAATCCAACGACCGATGATATCATGACCTTGAAATGATTGTTCACCAAACTACATGTTCCAATTTCCATCAATTTAGCGTATTCTCAAATATTAAATTTAAAGTGTTTACAAATTCCTGATGCTGCGCGCGATTGTAGTCCCGGCTCTTCGCGACGGATTATGACGTACGTACGCAAAAACAAGCGCGATTTCGTACTCCCGAATTACCCTTCGGCGCTCGCAATCCTCGCACACGGTAATACGCGCGTTCTTGCCTAAAATTCAGTAATCCTCCGAGCGTCGAATAGCAAAGATAATCTCGCGCTACTCGATCTCGTTTTTCGTCGTCTATACGAAATTTCAATAATTGACGCAGCTTGCGCTACCGCCAAGTTGCGCTTAATGTCAAAACCTCGCGTAACCCATGTCTTCGTCCGCTGTGTGATCCACGCGTAGACACGTAATAAACATTTTAATAAAACGTAACGAGTATTCCAGTGGTTCTTCGCTGTCGGCGCGACCCAAGTTTCCCTTATCCTCCAAAATTACGCCTGTGTTTAAATCGGCGTCAAAAATAATATTAAATATACGATCACACGTTTATCGAAGGACGTGTGCGATCATATTTAAGGTCCTTTGAGCCGGATAATTAACAATTAAACGAGTGTAATTTTGCGATTGTTAAGTGAAATCTTCCATTTCCAAGTTCAGTAAAGACTATCACAGTTCGCGTCTCAAGGCCAACTTTGTTTTCATTACGCGAAGATGCCTGTGTCTTTCGACTCATATTAATACAGCGTATCGAACGCTGCTGGAATATTTTCGTTAGAAAGTATACGACGTAAGAACTTTTCGGGTTCCCTTGTTAACGTTCTAGCCAGAGAAATTATTTCGCGCGCTTCCACGCGAAATTGGAGATAGAGGTATACTCGCGTACAATAAACACCTTCGACACGCTCGGTCAACCCGAACGTGAATAATCGCTGTCTCTCTCTCTCTCTCTCTCTCTCTCTCTCTCTCTCTCTCCTCCCCCTCTCTCCCACCTTCTCTCTCTCTCTCTCTCTCTCTCTCTCTCTCTCTCTCTCTCTCTCTCTCTCTCTCATCTCTCTCTCTCTCTC